>CM035092.1:82116087-82538587 GCA_020205505.1 Panax japonicus
CTTCTCGGAGAACAAATCCTCTGTACCCAATATGGTGGATTACTGGATCATTATTACCTCCTCTCTTCCTTCTTTTTTTTTTAAAATTTTTATTTTCAAAGTAAAAGTAGTACTAGTAGAATAGAAGTAGCAGCATTAATTATGAGAGGTGGAGTAAATTAAAAAAAGTGCAAAGATTTGGTTTGTTTGAAAGCAAAGTTCACCCCGCAGTTCTCGGTTGGACTGGACCCACCTCAAATTTCATGCTGCTTCCATTAAGAAGATATCCTTATTCCATTGCCTTTATTATTATTATTATTATTGAGAAGATGTGATATTAAAGAAATGATGGAGAATATAGTTGCAAAAGTCTTTGTTTGAGCGAGCACACTCCACATATAATAAATTAAATCACTTGAATTTAAATAATATTTAAATTCAAATGTCACATGGTATTTGATTTTCACTTAAATGTCAATAATAATTTAAATAGATTATCGATGTATCTATTGGGGATAAATTTAATTTATGTTTTTAAGAAAATTATCGTTTTATTAATTTATATATTTGAAATTGAGGGTGTAGGTTTCGGCTACTTGGTCTCTTGGCTTGGCTTGCTTGATAGGACAGGCAGGGGTACAGTACAGCCCTACTTGTTCATTTTACTCACTCTGAAATCAGATTTCTTTTTCTTTTTATTACTCCTACTAACAAAGAATCCAATAAAAAGTCAAGCATCCTATTGGTTGATAGCTGCATGTGACGTTGGGATGACGCCGGAATAGGAATGCCTCATGGATCCTCCTCACCAATGGGAATAGGAATAGGAATAGGAATAGGAATAGAAATAGGAATGGTTCGACCGTTTCATTCCCACCTTCATTATTTTTATATATATTTTTTTTAATAATTTAAAAATATTTTGAAATTTAATATTTGCGGAATCCTGCGAGTTTGTAACTTGTGTTGTTTTGACCAAACAGAAAAATTAAAACTGTTTTATTTTAGGTATTCTGTCTTTTGCTTAACAACTTTACGTTTGAAACTTTGTTATTGTTAAACAATAATAGTAGTTGTGTAGTTAAAATCAATAACTGTGTGATATACTTACTATATAAGTATGTCTTATAGCATTAATTGCTATGGTTATAAATAAAATTACTGAAATAAAAAATATAACATACAAAATGATTGATGTAATAATTAGTTATTCAATTATTAATGAATGATCTAGTTTAGTCATATTTTAGATGAATATGTCAAGTGATAATAATAAATTATAACCAACTAACCAACCACATTATCTATCTATCTATCTATCTTGTATGCCTATCAATAGTGATCATTCTATTCTATTCTATTCTATTCTATTCTTTAGTCATCATCAAATCAATGTTAATCTTAAGAGATGCTGGATAGCTACTCATATTTCTACATCATATTGGTAACTTACATTCTAGATCACTAATTACATACATGATTATCACATTGTTAAAATTTTATGACTTCAAAATATGAGATTATCACATTGTGATTATCTTGAAATTTTTATTAATTTACACATATCTTCTTTATATTTAATAATTAGAATATATATATAAATCCTTATTAGTCACATAATTTATATTTTTTGTTTTGTTTTTTTTAACTAAAATAACTCATTGTTCATACAAAATATGTGGTGTTGTTTGTTATTTATTATTAATGCCATACTTGAAAATTGTGTGCCTAATAATTGAATAAATAATGAATTGTTATTTACTTGCTAATATTAAATAAATTAGTTGGATAGTGCTTTGATGATTGTTAATTACATTTGATAATAACTATACAGGTGAATCATTCAACTAAAATTAGTACAAAAATATACACAGTACGTAATCTTGAATTCATATCAAATACTCACAATAATAATTACCGATAATCACATATCTTTTATCAAACAAAAATGCCACAATATGACTATTTTCTATTAACCATGAATTAATTTATATTTTGATGAGTATCCATCATGACTCGTAACAAACACCCTTATATATTTCCTCCCAGAGTCACATTTGTTAAACTATATGGCATGGATGATTTTGTTTATTTTTAATTTCTCTCGCAATTTTATCACTTCAACTACGCTTTTTATCTCAAATTAATTGAAATATAAGAAATTAATCCTAATTTTTAAATCTTTATTTTCTTTTGGCTGATTAATTTTTCACATCATTAGCTTATTTTTTAATTTGAAAAATAAAAAAGTTTCACATTATTAGTTCAACTAGAAAGGTAAATAAACCAACCACACTATACCTTTGTTTAATATATACGGTGGCTGGGTTGTTACAATTGTTAGTCGTAGTAGTAGAAGGGTAATTTTTGGGTCAACTTCGTGATCTGTTTCTCACCTCTTATTATGATGGTATGGTTACAACTTTAATCTAAATCCGCATTAATAGGAATCTTTGTTTATCTCAACGCCTAACAAAATCCCGCCTAAACTGGCGCTCACCATTCGGTAAAAGTCCACTTTAACCTTTTTAACTTTTCATTCTACAAAAATTTATATAAACTAGTTTAATTATAACATTTATTAATTTCAAATTTATATTAGTAATACTCTCTCCTCCCCATAGTAAACATTTTAATTTGTCTGTCAAGATAAAATTAACCTTTTTACACAATCAAAAAATTATTTTGTGGTGGGAACGTGATCTTAATTTTTGAAAATTAATATTTTTATATAATTTTCTCTCGTATGAAAAAAGAACTTAATTTTTTTTTCTTTTTTAACAAAAACAAAAAAAAGTCGGTAACAATATACGGCGGCGGCATAAATATCTGAGCTGGCAATAGGCGCTGTGGTTTTACAAGTTATAAACCATTTCGAAGACGGCAAAAGATTTTACCCACGCAACGCAGTACCCACCTGGTTATGACACGGTCGGGCTCCCTCCTAGTCATGACACGGTCGGGTTTCAGCTGGGTCAGTCAATCCCTATTCCCTCTATATAATGAATAAACCTTTCCTTTCTTTTACTTGAAGAAATCTCTCTCTTCCCCTATATAAACTCCCTCATCTCCACCTCTAAATTTCATCCCTCAAAATATTCATTTTCATATCATATATGCTTTTAATTTCAGAAAACAGTCATTTAGAATGAGCAATATTCCAACATCTCAATCAAACTCTTCTCTTACCATCTTCAAATTAAAATTAGCAATCTCTGTCTCTGACCCTTGGCCTTTCTCTATCCTGTAACCTCAATTTCGCACCTACTAAAGGTGGAACCACACACAAAAACAAACAAGCACACCCAAGGCCAAGCGGGCATCAGATCGTTTGTTTGTCCCGTATTCTTCGTCATTCAAATGGGTAGTGGAGATTACAAAAATCTGCTGAGTTTTCATAACCATCTACATCACCACAATCAACAGGGGAAGAAAGAAATGAAGGAAGAGATACCAAAGGGGTGCCTGGCGGTCATGGTGGGTCAAGGGGAGGAGCAGCAAAAGTTTATAATTCCGGTGATTTACATCAATCACCCCCTCTTTATGCAGTTATTGAAAGAAGCAGAGGAAGAGTACGGATTTGATCATGAAGGACCCATTAACATCCCTTGTCATGTTGAGGAGTTTCGAAACGTTCAGGGTTTGATCGACCAGGAAAATACTCACCACCACCATCACCACCACCACCACCACCACCATCACCATCATCATCACCACCTTGTTTGGTGCTTCAAGGCTTGTTCTTGATATTCGTTTCTTATTCTAGTTTCAATCATGTATTAATTGTCTACGTTCATCCTTCTTTCAGTAATATTCTTGAAGTAGAATATTGTGATTGGAAAAAAGAAAAACCAATGGAATTATAAATGATTAATTTTTTTATTCTTATTATTGGGAATTCGATTTTTGTGTATTTGGATTCCTTCAATTTAATTTATCGCTTACATAATGATGAATTAATGGATTTTTTTTTTCTATCTCTTTCGTTGGGCAACGTAGGTGTTTGTTTGTATGGTGGGAGGGTAACTCGAAAGAGGATTGCTTAGAACCATTCAAATTAAAAAGGGTGGAGTTAAGGTAGCGTCAACACTAGGTTAGGCAGATCATAATCAATATGGCGTGTTTATGACTGATATTTTCTTCTGCCATCTCTCTCTCTCTATATATATACATATATATATATTCTTGATTGTTAAAGCTGAAAAGTTTAATGGTTGCCAGTTGTATATTTCATAATTTCATTACAATAAAAGAAAATATACGATGTTAAAATATACACACCCTAAACAATAGTTGTTTTTTTAATTTATGTATATATTAGTCATCCTTTATATATTATTGAGTTTTTAAGAATATAAAAATAATAAATTTGAGATTTATGTTTGTGTGGTGTAATTATAAGAAATTGATGCGCTTGTTATTTACTTCCAATAGTGATCCACAAGTATCGGAGTATTTGAGTTCGTCTTCGTTTCATATTAAATAGCTTTAAATGATTAAATATTAAATATTATTCCAAATAATTGACGTTATATGTCAATATACACTTATTAAGAAAATTAATTACTCCAATTCATTTGTCTATTCATCCAATAAAAAAAAGAGAAAAAATTTCACGGATATACATAAAAAGATAAAGGAGTCCAATAGGAAGAGAGAGAATTCTTAAGTCTTTAATTTTTCATAGGACTCCAATAAGAAGAAGATAGAATTTTCAAGTCTTTAATTTTCTTTGGGACTCCAATAGGAAGGAGAGAGAGGATTACATGGAAATCTTATAACGTCAAATATTTGGAAACGTATAACGTCAGTTAATAGGGAACCGATGGAGTATATTGGTTATTTTTTTAAGCATAATAAGAAAGAGGATAAAATGATAAAATTATTCATATTTAAATTCTCATTTAATTGCATAATTTTCTACACATACTTCATAAATATGCATAGAAAATTGAAATATGACAATTAATACTAAGAATATTATAAGTAAATTATTGTAAAAAAATAAATTATTAAGAGATAAGTAGACTAACATTGAAATTATTTAAAATAGTAATAAAGTTTTTTATCTTGGGACAGAGTGTAATATTTTGTAAAAATATGTTCTATTTCTTTATTGTTTTTCTTATTTTTATCATTTTATAATTTTCCAAATATATAATGCAACAATTTTATTTTTTTAGTATATACATTTTTCTCTAAATCAATAGTAGTATTAAAATAATGCAGGCGATCTTAATTTGAGTTAATTTCTTTGGTATTGAGTCGATTGATCGAGTTTCCAATTTGTCCTTTTCCTTTTCGCTCTTCTTTCAATCTATCTCTTCCTTTCTTCTCTTCTTAACCTGCCACTTCACTTCCTCTCTCTCTTATAAAGGTCATATTTTCTAACTCCTTTTGTGCTATAACATGACATTAAATTAATTATAATTTTTTTAAAATTATTTCTGAAAAATATTACAGATGAGAGAAAGTATAAGATAAGTATGATAATAAAAAAAAAATTAAGGATATTATTTAATGATTTCCAACTATTTTTTTATTTTGTACATAATTCTAAAAAGTCATATATTATGAGAGGTAGTGAATATTAATTAACGCACAACCCTTCATTTGTTTTATCCTCAATCACACTCAAAGATATCGCAAATCAAGACCATGACAAAAAAAATGAAGCCGAAGAAGCACATGTCAAAGGAACTCGTCGCCAAATGGTTGTTTAATTTAATATTGTCATAAGTATACTAAATAAATATTATATTAATATATTTATTAGACAATGTAGGCTAGTTTGGACTGACCTCTCACCTTGGTCGAGTTTTGGATAAAACCCATACGTCGAAGGACTCTACTATATCCCTCGCTGCATTAGTTATATGAGTAACAGTTGTTATTGTTATAAATAATTATTAATATTAGGTAGCTAATAAAATGATTTAGTTAACTAACATATATAAAATAAATTACAAGACCTATTTTAAAAGCTCCGAGACAAGCGTGTAGTTGAGTTGCAGGCTATTAAGAGAGATTCTGAGTAGTTAGATTCAACTATCCCTCCACCTGAGATTAACTTATCGTAGGATACAAAGATTACTCTTTGGGTTGCATCTCAGGATCGATCACTAGCACTACCACCAGGTATCGAGTGATGAGTCTACCGAGGGTACCAACATATACATTACCTAGAGTTATTCATTTTATTATGTTTCTCGTTATTTTATAATTTATATCGTTATTTTTATTTCCATAGGCTCTAGCTAATGTCAACGTTCGAGAGCACCTGTTAGACTACCTCATATCGGCGCTGCCTTGGACGATGAGTTATTCCAGAAAGTTATGACGACAGTGTCTAAGACGTTTGGTACGAATCCGATAGTTCTTCATCAAAACTTGTCTAGTTGTGCTCACATTCATTAACTTGTTCGAGATATTGCAACATTGCAGCAAGGGCTACCACCGAGAGTACGAGTATCCCTCCGGAACAGTTCATCGCAATACACGACGAGGTGGTACAATCCTACTGTTGAAGGTTTTTAGGTCGATGTTGAATAAGCCCCCAACTACTCAGGTATTTTAAGTTGTATATTTTGCATGTTATTTAATTATCATTTTGTTCTCTTTAATTCTCAATTACGAACTAATAAATTATATCTTTAATTGTATCAACAGGGTGACTTTGACATCTCCAAAATAGGTATACATCACCTATTCTGAGTCGTCAAATACATGGTACAGAATACAAATACAATCTTAATTATACTGTGACGCCCCCAAAATAGGTATACAACACTCATTCTGAGTCGCCAAATACATAGTACAGAAAGCAAACTACAACTTCAATAATACAATTGTCGTGCAAAATACGATAACACATACTGTGAGTTTAAATACAAATATTGTCTTCTAGACAATATCCACACCCAAATAAGTCCTCATTATAATTATTCATACATTATTTTACAGAAATAATGAGGACAACTAAAACATCTTTCTAGAACCATCACTTCATACCCCGACTCAATCCTACTATGTAGCTTAGTAAAGAATATTATGACTAAGATAATATACAACAAATTATCATTAGTCTTCAACAGGAAAAAATCTGATAGAATATAATAGACAACAAGTTTTAGATCAACAAATACAGCGGAAACAACAATCCATTAGAAGAGTCACGTAGAGAATGAATTCTACTATCTTCTAAGATTTAGGAGTCCATCATCAATATTTTATCCCTGTAACATCAATCAATATACATCTTTTAATCAAATATTCATCTTTGCACTACAGGCCAAAGATATTCATTTATTTCACCGGTTGGTCATGTTCATCTTTGCACTATGAGTCAAAGATATTCATCAGTTAATCATTCATCTTTGCAGTACAGGCCAAAGATATTCAGTAATATCATCATTTAGGACTGAGGATGATGAAAAATATTTTAAAGAAAACGAATCCAGTGAGACAGAAGAACAAATATTATGAATTCGTATAACAGTTTATCCAAGATCAATAATACTTTATAATAACCAATTGTGAAACAGAATTCAAAATAAAGATTAAAACATAGAAACAATCAAACATAGTAACCATAATAGACATCTTGGACAAAAAGAAGAAAATTTCATTTTTCGGTGAATAGTGTCGTATTCGTGAATAGTGCCGTATACGTGAATAGTTACCCCGACACAAAAAGTTTTAAATTTGATTAAAAAGTTCACCAATATTTTGGCATAATGATATTAAAGAAAATAATATCATTTAAGAAGAAAATAACATCCCTTACCTCAAAAAAATGGTACTTCTGATCGAAATATCGGATAGAAAGCCGAAGGAAACTTGTACCGAACAACAACTCTCAAAGTATCAAAATAATCACAAAAATACGCTCGAGAATCTAGAGAGAAAGAAAACTTGTTTCTGGTGTGATTTTCAATTCTAACCTAAGCATCTATTTATAAAAAAATGCTAGAACGCTATAGGAGACTAAAATAATAAAATATTATTATTTCTTTCTTTTTTCTCTACGCACACCTTTGGAAAAATCAGGCATGCCATCTTGGAAGAAAAAAATAGCAGCCCATGTGTATTCAACACCAACCCAAAAGTGGGGCCCACCCATAAATTAATAAAAATTATTTTATTTTCCGAAACTTCAACAATTCATAGAAAATAGTCCGTTTATTAAAAAAATACAAATTTTATGTCCATTCCACACGAAATTGAATTCTCTACAGCTTTGTAACTTTGAGTTTTTCCAAATTCCAACTAGAAAATATCCAAAATCAATAAACGGGTGATTTTTAATACCTCCATTCCGACAAAATACTGATAAAATACCTCAGCATTAATTCTATCATTTATAACCACATAAATAAATCCATCATTTATATCCACATCAAATAAATATTTTCTTATCATATTAATCAATAATTAATTATTCACAAACAATATTACAAAATCACAATTATGACAACCAGACTGGTCTCAGGAAAGAGGGGGTTTTTCAATAAGGATTTCTCCTTACTATCGCGCAATTAGGTGACCAAACCTCTCCTTAGACAGAACTTTCTAGACACTGCCAATAATGTTATCTAATAATATTATTCAAATAATATGAATTATTGATCTGATAATGGAAAATATTGTGCAGTGATAATTATTGAAACTACAATAATATTAAATATCAACGCAGCAATTATTGAATCAATAAAATAAAATATTGAACAGTAACTACTGTAACAATTATTGAGTAGTGCTTTCTTACGTACGAATCAATAATTCAATAATACTGTGCAATACCGTGTACTACTGTACAACCACGCATATTACTGTATTTTAACCACCAAGTATTTCATCAGTGTTAACGGTAACAACTACGCCGTTATTTATAAAAACTCATACTTTGTCATTTTCTGTAAGACCCCAAATAATTAATAAATAAAATTTAATTTCCTTTAATTATTATTTTGAATAGTAAGGGTTGATTTGATTAATGTGAATAGTTATGGGTAAAATACGCAAATATTTCAAAATAAGCAAGTGGTTATAATATATTCATTGTTGTCGGGGAATATTCGTTTGGTCGTGGAATATTCGTATTGTCGGGAATCTCCGTACGACGGCGCAGTCATTTGTGGGCCCCATAACGAAAAACGGTTGGATGAAAGAAAACGACAAAGATTGAGTTTTATAAATAACGGCGTAAATTGTTACCGTTAACACTGTTGGGTTACCTGGTGGTTAAAATACAGTAATACGCGTTGTTGCACAGTAGCACACGGTATTGCACAGTATTTTGAATTATTGATCCTTACGTAAGAAGGCACTACTCAATAATTGCTACAGGAGTTTCTGTTCATTACTTTATTGATTCAATAATTGCTGCGTTGATATTTATATTATTATTGTTTCAATAATTGTCATTGCACAGTATTTTCCATTATCAGATCAATAATTCATATTATTTGAATAATATTATCAGATAACATTATTGGCAATGTCTAGAAAGTTCTGTCAAGGAGAGGTTTGGTCATCTAATTGCGCGCCAGTAAGGAGAAATCCTTATTGAAAAGCCCCCTCTATCCTGGGAACGGCCTGGTTGTCAGTACTGTGATTCTGTAATATTATTTTTAATAATTAATTATTGATTATTATGATAAAGAAAATATTTATTTTATGTGGATATAGATGGAGAAAATTTTTATTGTGACAATTGTTGAAAATTAATATTTTATCCTTTTCTGATAAAATAATTCATTTAAATATATTATTTTAATAATATATTAACGATGATATTTTTACAATGAATGTGGGATATATGAGTATATGAGAAGGTAGAGTATTTTTGTGGCATTAAATGTTTAACACATGTTTTGTGTGTCGGTGGACATAATTTTTGACCGAAAATTGATTATAGACTGTAAAATCGCTCGTTTGTGGATTTTGGATAATTTCTGTTTGGAATTTGGAAAAATTTTCTTCTGCAAAGTTGTAGAGAATGGAATTTCCCATGGAAAGTCGCGAGTTTCGAATTTTTCTGATAACCGAGCTATTTTCTATGAATTATTGAAGTTACGGAAAATAAAATGATTTTTTATTAATTATGGTGGGACCCACTTTTTGGTTGGTGAGTAATCCACATGGGCTGCTGAAATTTTTGGTTCAATTGTGGTGGCTGGTCATGGAAGGATGCGTAGGAGAAAAAGAAATAAGTAATAATAATATATTTTATTAATTTAGTCTCCTTTGGCGTTCTAGTATTTTCCTATAAATAGAGGGCTAAGTTAGAATTGAAAATCACACCAGAAACAAAGTTTTCTCTCTTTTTCTCTCTATATTATCGAGCGTATTCTTGTGAGTATACTTTGAGTGTTGCTATACGGTGCGAGTTTCTGTCATCACTATACCGAAATTCAGTCAGAAGTACGGCTATTTTGAGGTAAGGGATGTTATTTTATTCTTAAATGATATTATTTTCTTCAATATCATTATGCCGAAATATTGGTGAACGTTTTTATCAAATTTGGAACTTTTTGTGCCGGAGTTACTATTCATGTATACGGTACTATTCACGTATACGGCACTATTCACGAATACGGCACTATTCACAGAAAAATTATTTTTTTTTCTTTTCGTCCAAAATATCTATTGTAGATACTAGCTTTGATTGTATCCATGTTTTGATCATTCTTGAATTTTACACCACTATGATTATTTTTGAGGTATTTGTGGACATGGACAAAACAAAGTACGAATCCTTAATCCTTAATCCTTGTCATTTTGTTTCACTGGATTCGCTTCTTTAAAAATATTTTTATCATCTTCAGTCTTAAAGGATGTTATTATTGAATATCTTTGGCCTGTAGTGCAAAGATGAATTATTTCTGATGAATATCTTTGGCCCGTAGTGCAAAGATGAACAGGTGTTTAGATGAACATGACCAACAGATGAATATCCTTGGCCTGTAGTGCAAGGATGAATATATGATTCAAGATGTGTATTGATTGATGTTACAGGGATAAAAATATTGTTGATGGACTGTTAAATTCATAGACATTAGTAGATTTCATCCTCTACGTAACTCTTCTATGAATTAATATTTTCCGCTGCGAATATTGATTTAAAACTTGTTGTCTATTGTATTCTATTAGATTTTTCCCTGTTGAAGACTAACGATAATTTGTTGTATATTATCTTAGTCATAATATTCTTTACTGAGCTAGTTGAGCTCACCCTTTTCCTTTTTGTTCCATTTTTCTTCTCAGGAGACGAGAATATAGCGAGTACGAGTCGGGGTATGAATTGATGGTCCTTGAGAGAGTTGTTTAGTAGTCCTCACCATTTTTGTAAAATAATAAATCAATAATTGTATTGAGGACATAGTTGGGTATGACAATGTTTGTATTCAAACTCACAGTTATGGGTTGTAAAAGTTGTGGTTGTTTCTGTACCATGTATTTGGCGACTCAAAATGGGTTGGATGGAATGGACCTATTTTGGGGGCGTCACAGTTGGTATCAGAGCTTAGGGAGATGATCTCTGGCGGAGATCGGGGAATAGAACTAGGAGGGGAGAGACGAGTAAATCCTTCGCTAGTTTGTCCTACCTAAGCTTATTTGTTAGTTGGTCAATATATAGGGATATTATGTGATATGTGATTTGCTTAATTAACCCTTGTTTTATGGCAGTATTTAAGAATGGCAACCGAGAATGTTAACAATGGAGTTAATGAGACCGTGGAGATGCCTGTACTTACCAACGAGGAGAACGTGCAACAGACTGGTAATGTTCCTCCTGTGAACAACACCACTGATCAGACGATGAACGACGCAATGTTTAGAAGCTTTTTGCAGTTCATGCAAAATCAGACGAGGGAGACTCGTGTTCAAAATACAGGAGGAAATGATAACAATTCACGGGTTGTCATAGCCAAGCAGTTCAAAGAGCTGGGACCACCAGAATTTAAGGGAAAGCCAGACCCGATCATGGCGGAGACATGGGTCAAACAAATTACAAAGATATTCGATGTCTTGGGATGCACGGAGGAACAGAAGGTTCCATTCGCCACCTTTATGTTCCGTGGCGAGGCAGACTACTGGTGGGAGTCTGTGAAACGTACCCATCCAGCCGCACTCAGCATGTCTTGGGAGACGTTTCAGAAACTATTTAATGACAAATATTTTCCTGAAAGTGTTCGTCATATGAAGGAAGTGGAGTTCATCAGATTAGAACAAAATAACATGACGGTGTCTCAGTACGAGGCAAAGTTTGCAGAGTTATCCAGGTTTGCACCTCATTTGGTGGAGAATGAGGAACGTATGACGCGGATGTTTCTGAGAGGTTTGAAACCCGGCATACGACAATATCTCATCTCTCATAAATTTTCTCTCTATTCAGATGTTGTTAACAGGGCTCAATTGTTGGAGCGAGGAAAACGAGTACGGTCAACCGAGGTACCACAATCAGGATCATACTGAAGATAGCAGTCAGCAAAACAACAATAACCAGTGGAGAAAGAAAAAGACGGACAAAAATGGTAACCACTTTGGTGGTAATCATAGCTATGAAAATAGAAGAAGCGAGTCAGGAGGAGATTTTAAAAAGAGGAGATTTAACAATGACCATGTGAAGACGACAGTGCCGGCAGCAACTGGTTCTAAAGGAGGAGAAAGACCACCGGTTATATGCTATAAGTGCGGGAAAGAGGGACATATCAGTCCAAACTGCCCACAACAGTTCAAGGTATGCTATAATTGTGGAAAGGAAGGACATATCGCTCGAGATTGTACGGTAGCGAAACCTAGTTCAGCGGGGACGGTGACTCAAAAGACTGTCCCAGAAAAGCCAAAGTCAATGGTTCCTGGAAGAGCGTTTGTTGTGACTGGTCAACTTGCGAGGAACCCAAACGAGGTGATCACGGGTAAGCTATTTATAAATTCTTGCGAAGTTTATACCTTACTTGATACCGGTGCTACCCATTCATTTATCTCTCCTGCTTGTGCTCAACGTTTAAACTTGACTCCGGAGAAATTAGACTTTGACCTATCTGTGGAAACTCCGTTAGGAGAAACTATTATCACATCCACTGTTTATAAATCTTGTTTGATTCAAGTTGGCACCATCACCTTACCTGTTGACCTTATCTCTTTAAAGATACTTGCTTTTGATGTGATTTTAGGGATTGATTGGTTAACTACTCATCATGCCAAAATTGATTGTTTTCGTAAGGTTGTTAGTTTTCATATTCCTAATCAACCTGTTGTTCGAATTCATGCAACTAAACCATTAAAATCAATCACTGTCATATCTAATCATAAAGCTATTCGTTTATTGAAAAACGGATGTCAAGCTTTCTTAGCCCATGTTATGGATTTGAATAAAGACACGTCAAAATTGAATAATATTCCTGTTGTTATTGACTTTCCTGACGTATTTCCTGAAGAACTTCCCGGTCTACCCCCAGAACGTGAAGTTGAATTCTTTATTGATCTTGAACCTGGTACAAAGCCCATTTCTAAAACCCCATATCGAATGGCTCCTATTGAACTTCAGGAGTTAAAAGTCCAACTACAGGAGTTATTGGACATTGGTTTCATTCGTCCTAGTACATCTCCTTGGGGTGCTCCTGTTTTATTCGTAAAGAAGAAAGACGGGAGTATGCGACTTTGTATTGACTATCGGGAATTGAACCATGTCACCATTAAGAATAGGTATCCTCTACCTCGTATTGATGACTTGTTTGACCAGTTGCAAGGAGCACAATTCTTTTCAAAAATCGATCTTCGTTCTGGATATCATCAGCTGAAAATTCGAACTGAGGATATTCCAAAGACTGCCTTCAGGACTCGGTATGGGCATTATGAATTCTTAGTCATGTCTTTTGGATTGACTAATGCTCCTGCTGCTTTCATGGATATGATGAACTGAGTATTCAAGGATTATTTGGATCAATTCGTTGTTGTCTTTATTGATGACATCCTCATATATTCCAAAAGCCGTGAAGATCATGAGCACCATTTGAAGCTGGTACTCCAAAGGCTTCGTGAAAACAAGTTATATGCTAAGTTGAAGAAATGCGAGTTCTGGCTTGAGGAAGTAACATTCCTTGGGCACGTGGTGTCAAAAAATGGAGTATCTGTTGACCCGACGAAGATTGAAGCAATACAAAGTTGGGAGCAACCGAAGTCGGTTACTGAAGTACGTAGCTTTTTGGGCTTAGCTGGTTATTATCGGAGATTCGTGGAAGGGTTTTCTCGAATTGCTACTCCATTAACTCAGCTAACTCGGAAGGATACAAAATTCATATGGAGCGAGGAATGCGAGAAGAGTTTCCAAGAGCTTAAGAGGAGACTTATTTCGGCACCTGTTCTAACAATACCATCTGGTTCGGATGGATTTGTTATCTACAGCGATGCTTCAGGCAAAGGGTTAGGATGTGTTCTCATGCAACGTGGGAAAGTCATAGCCTATGCCTCGCGACAACTTAAAGAGTATGAGAGGAATTATCCTACTCATGATCTAGAGTTGGCAGCAGTCGTTTTTGCGCTAAAGATCTGGAGGCACTATCTATACGGGGAGAAAGTGGAGATATATTCAGATCATAAAAGCCTCAAATATTTCTTCACGCAGAAAGAACTCAACATGCGGCAACGACGTTGGCTCGAGTTGTTGAAAGATTACGACCACACTATTCAATACCATCCTGGAAAAGCGAACGTGGTAGCTGACGCATTGAGTAGAAGATCATATGCAGGAATGAGTGCAATGATGTCAAGTATACGCATAGAGCCAAATTTAATAGAAAAAGTTAAGGTTGTTCAAGCCACCGATCCGGAGCTGATGCATATGAAGACGAAAGTACAAGAAGGTGCCATTCCAGAAGCGAGAATTGATGAAGAAGGAATACTTCGAGTCCACTCCAGACTTTGTGTTCCTAACGATCCTGATTTGAAGTACAAGATCATGATGGAGGCACACAATACACCGTTTGCAATTCATCCTGGAAGTACCAATATGTATCGTGACCTTCGACATACATTTTGGTGGAACAATATGAAGAGAGAGATTGCAAAGTTTATTTCAACATGTTTAACTTGTCAACGTGTAAAGGCGGAGCATCAAGTGCCAAAGGGTCCATTGCAACCACTTGAGATTCCGAAATGGAAGTGGGAACACATTACTATGGATTTCGTTACGGGTCTTCCTACGGTTTCTCAAGGCATCAATGCTATTTGGGTTATTGTTGATAGATTAACCAAGTCTGCTCATTTCTTGCCGATACGGGAGACTTATTCCCTTGAACGTCTTGCTCAAATGTACGTAAATGAGATTGTAAGATTGCATGGCATGCCAGTATCCATAGTTTCGGATCGTGACCCAAGATTTACTTCAAGATTTTGGGTTAGCTTGCAAAAAGCTATGGGTACGGAGTTACGATTCAGTTCGGCATACCATCCTCAAACGGACGAACAATCAGAGAGGACTATTCAAACTCTTGAAGATTTATTAAGACTCTGTGTCCTAGACTTCAAGGGCAGTTGGGATAAATATTTACCATTGGTGGAATTCTCCTACAACAACAGTTATCAGGCAAGCATTGGTGTAGCCCCATTTGAAGCATTGTATGGACGAAAGTGTCGCTCTCCAGTATGTTGGGACGAGGTGGGTGAAGCAACATTGTTGGGACCTGAGTTAGTACGTATGACTACGGAGAAGATCCAAACGATTCGACAACGTATACAAACGGCACAAGATCGACAAAAGAGTTATGCGGATCTTCATCGAAAGGACGTAGAATTTAGTGTTGGGGATCATGTATTGTTGCGTGTTGCCCCATGGAAGGGAGTTACAAGATTCGGGAAGAGAGGAAAGCTTAATCCACGATTTATTGGTCCATTTCAAATTCTTGATCGAGTAGGTAATGTAGCCTATAGACTCGCGTTACCTCCAAGTATGTCTCGTGTTCATAATGTTTTTCATATATCTGTGCTTCGTAAATATGTGAAAGACCCGAACCACGTCATTGAGTTAGAACCGGACGAGATAGCCGAAGATTTAACGTATGAGGAGGTACCTGTCAAGATCTTGGATAGGAAGGAGCATGTCCTACGCACGAAGGTAATACCACAAGTTAAAGTTTTGTGGAGGAATCATGCTATAGAGGAAATGACCTGGGAGTTGGAAACAGAAATGAAAGCGAGGTATCCTCACCTTTTCGAAACACCAGGTACGTATGTCAATTTCGAGGACGAAATTTCATAAGGATGGGAGGTTGTAAGACCCCAAATAATTAATAAATGAAATTTAATTTCCTTTAATTATTATTTTGAATAGTAAGGGTTGATTTGATTAATGTGAATAGTTATGGGTAAAATACGCAAATATTTCAAAATAAGCAAGTGGTTATAATATATTCATTATTGTCGGGGAATATTCGTTTGGTCGTGGAATATTCGTATTGTCGGGAATCTCCGTACGACGGCGCAGTCATTTGTGGGCCCCATAACGAAAAACGGTTGGATGAAAGAAAGCGACAAAGATTGAGTTTTATAAATAACGGCGTAAATTGTTACCGTTAACACTGTTGGGTTACCTGGTGGTTAAAATACAGTAATACGCGTTGTTGCACAGTAGCACACGGTATTGCACAGTATTTTGAATTATTGATCCTTACGTAAGAAGGCACTACTCAATAATTGCTACAGGAGTTTCTGTTCATTACTTTATTGATTCAATAATTGCTGCGTTGATATTTATATTATTATTGTTTCAATAATTGTCATTGCACAGTATTTTCCATTATCAGATCAATAATTCATATTATTTGAATAATATTATCAGATAACATTATTGGCAATGTCTAGAAAGTTCTGTCAAGGAGAGGTTTGGTCATCTAATTGCGCGCAAGTAAGGAGAAATCCTTATTGGAAAGCCCCCTCTATCCTGGGAACGGCCTGGTTGTCAGTACTGTGATTCTGTAATATTATTTTTAATAATTAATTATTGATTATTATGATAAAGAAAATATCTATTTTATGTGGATATAGATGGAGAAAATTTTTATTGTGACAATTGTTGAAAATTAATATTTTATCCTTTTCTGATAAAATAATTCATTTAAATATATTATTTTAATAATATATTAACGATGATATTTTTACAATGAATGTGGGATATATGAGTATATGAGAAGGTAGAGTATTTTTGTGGCATTAAATGTTTAACACATGTTTTGTGTGTCGGTGGACATAATTTTTGACCGAAAATTGATTATAGACTGTAAAATCGCTCGTTTGTGGATTTTGGATAATTTCTGTTTGGAATTTGGAAAAATTTTCTTCTGCAAAGTTGTAGAGAATGGAATTTCCTATGGAAAGTCGCGAGTTTCGAATTTTTCTGATAACCGAGCTATTTTCTATGAATTATTGAAGTTACGGAAAATAAAATGATTTTTTATTAATTATGGTGGGACCCACTTTTTGGTTGGTGAGTAATCCACATGGGCTGCTGAAATTTTTGGTTCAATTGTGGTGGCTGGTCATGGAAGGATGCGTAGGAGAAAAAGAAATAAGTAATAATAATATATTTTATTAATTTAGTCTCCTTTGGCGTTCTAGTATTTTCCTATAAATAGAGGGCTAAGTTAGAATTGAAAATCACACCAGAAACAAAGTTTTCTCTCTTTTTCTCTCTATATTATCGAGCGTATTCTTGTGAGTATACTTTGAGTGTTGCTATACGGTGCGAGTTTCTGTCATCACTATACCGAAATTCAGTCAGAAGTACGGCTATTTTGAGGTAAGGGATGTTATTTTCTTCTTAAATGATATTATTTTCTTCAATATCATTATGCCGAAATATTGGTGAACGTTTTTATCAAATTTGGAACTTTTTGTGCCGGAGTTACTATTCACGTATACGGTACTATTCACGTATACGGCACTATTCACGAATACGGCACTATTCACAGAAAAATTATTTTTTTTTCTTTTCGTCCAAAATATCTATTGTAGATACTAGCTTTGATTGTATCCATGTTTTGATCATTCTTGAATTTTACACCACTATGATTATTTTTGAGGTATTTGTGGACATGGACAAAACAAAGTACGAATCCTTAATCCTTGTCATTTTGTTTCACTGGATTCGCTTCTTTAAAAATATTTTTATCATCTTCAGTCTTAAAGGATGTTATTATTGAATATCTTTGGCCTGTAGTGCAAAGATGAATGATTTCTGATGAATATCTTTGGCCCGTAGTGAAAAGATGAACAGGTGTTTAGATGAACATGACCAACAGATGAATATCCTTGGCCTGTAGTGCAAGGATGAATATATGATTCAAGATGTGTATTGATTGATGTTACAGGGATAAAAATACTGTTGATGGACTGTTAAATTCATAGACATTAGTAGATTTCATCCTCTACGTAACTCTTCTATGAATTAATATTTTCCGCTGCGAATATTGATTTAAAACTTGTTGTCTATTGTATTCTATTAGATTTTTCCCTGTTGAAGACTAACGATAATTTGTTGTATATTATCTTAGTCATAATATTCTTTACTGAACTAGTTGAGCTCACCCTTTTCCTTTTTGTTCCATTTTTCTTCTCAGGAGACGAGAATATAGCGAGTACGAGTCGGGGTATGAATTGATGGTCCTTGAGAGAGTTGTTTAGTAGTCCTCACCATTTTTGTAAAATAATAAATCAATAATTGTATTGAGGACATAGTTGGGTATGACAATGTTTGTATTCAAACTCACAGTTTATGGGTTGTAAAAGTTGTGGTTGTTTCTGTACCATGTATTTGGCGACTCAAAATGGGTTGGATGGAATGGACCTATTTTGGGGGCGTCACATTTTCTTCATTCGACAATTATTCTGTTATGAGCCCCACGAATGGCTGCGCCGTCGTACGAATATTCCCCGACAAAAAGAATATTGCACGACCAAAAGAATATTTCCCGACAAAAATGAATATTTTATAACCACTTACTTATTTTGTAAAATTTGCACATTTCACCCATAACCAAATCATTATATCAAATTAACACCTTATTAATTTAGAATAATGAATAGAAAAAATTCAAATTTATTTATAATAAGTTGGGGTCTTGCAACCTCCCCTCCTTATAAAATTTTGTCCTCGAAATTGACGTACGTATCTGGTATTTCGAACAGGTGAGGGTACCTCACTTTCATTTCCGATTCCAACTCCCAGGTCATTTCCTCAATATCATGGTTCCTCCACAAAACCTTAACTTGTGGTATAACCTTGGTGCGTAGGACATGCTCTTTTCTATCCAAGATCTTAACAAGTACATCCTCGTACATTAAATCTTCGGCTATCATGTCTGGTTCTAACTCAATAATATAGTTCGGGTCTTTCACATATTTACGAAGTATAGATATGTGGAAAACATTGTGAACACGAGATATACTTGGAGGTAATGCGAGTCTATAGGCTACATTTCCTATTCGGTCAAGAATCTCAAATGGACCAACAAATCTTGGATTGAGCTTTCCTCTCTTTTGAAATCTTATAACTCTTTTCCATAGAGCAACACATAACAGTACATGATCTCCAATATTAAACTCCACGTCCTTTCTATGAAGATCAACATAACTCTTTTGTCGATCTTGTGAGGTTTGAATACGTTGTCGAATCATTTGGATCTTTTCTGTAGTCATGCGTACTAATTCTGGTCCCAACAACGTTGCTTCTCCCACCTCGTCCCAGCATACTGGAGAACGACACTTTCGTCCATACAATGCCTCAAATGGAGCCATGCCTATACTTGCTTGATAACTGTTGTTGTAGGAGAATTCCACCAGTGGCAACTACTTATCCCAACTTCCTTTGAAATCTAGAACACAGAGTCTTAATAGATCTTCAAGGGTTTGAATAGTCCTTTCCGATTGCCCATCCGTTTGAAGATGGTATGCTGAACTGAGTCGTAAATCCGTGCTAATAGCTTTCTGTAGGCTAACCCAAAATCTTGAAGTGAATCTTGGGTCACGATCCGAAACTATGGATACTGGCATGCCATGCAATCACACAATCTCATTCACGTACATACGAGCAAGACATTCAAGGGAATAAGTCTCATGTATCGGCAAGAAATGAGTAGACTTGGTAAATCTATCAACAATAACCCAAATCGTATCTATGCCTTGAGAAACTTTGGGAAGACCTGTAACGAAATCCATGGTAATGTGTTCCCACTTCCATTTTGGAATCCCAAGTGGTTGCAATAGACCTTTTGGTACTTGATGCTCCGTCTTTACACGTTGACAAGTTAAACACCTCGAGATAAACTCCACGATCTCTCTCTTTATATTGTTCCACAAAAATGTATGTCGAATATCATGATACATTTTGGTACTCCCGGGATGGATTGCAAACGGGGTGTTGTGTACCTCCATCATGATTCTATGCTTTAAGTTAGAATCGTTAGGAACGCAAAGTCTAGAGTTGACTCGAAGTATTCCTTCTTCATCGATTCTTGCTTCTGGAATAGCTCCTTCTTAAACTTTTTTCTTTATACGCATCAGCCTCAGGTCCGTAGCTTGAGCAGATTTAACTTTATCGATTAAAGTCGGTTCTACTTGTATATTCACCATCATCACGTGGGTCCCTGGAGTTTTTATCTCTATCTCCATCCTTTACAAGTCATACAAAATGGGCCTTTGCGTTGACAATATCTCATTCGTACCTGCATATGATCTTCTACTCAATGCTTCAGCTATCACGTTTGCTTTTTCAGGATGATATTGAATGGTATGATCGTAATCTTTCAACAGCTCAAGCCAACGTCGTTGCCGCATGTTGAGTTCTTTTTGGGTGAAGAAATATTTGAGGCTTTTATGGTTTGTAAAGATCTCCACTTTCTCTCTATACAAGTAATGCCTCTAAATTTTAAGTGCGAAGACAACAACTGCTAACTCTAGATCATGATTAGGATAATTTCTCTCATATTCTTTGAGTTGTCGAGAGGCATAGGCTATGACTTTTCCATGTTGCATGAGAACACATCCTAACCCTTTGCCTGAAGCATCACTGTAGATGACGAATCCCTCCAAGCCAGATGGTATTGTCAGAACAGGTGCTGAAATGAGTCTTCTCTTAAGTTATTGAAAACTCTTATCGCATTCCTCACTCCAACCGAATTTTGTATCTTTTCGAGTCAGCTGAGTTAATGGAGTAGCGATTCGAGAAAACCCTTCTACGAATCTCCAATAATAACCAGCTAAGCCGAGAAAGCTACGTACTTCGGTCACTGATTTAGGTTGTTCCCAGCTTTGAATGGCTTCAATCTTTGCCGGGTCAACAGATATTCCATGACTTGATACCACATGCCCAAGGAATGCTACTTCCTCAAGCCAGAACTCGCATTTCTTCAACTTTGCATAAAGCTTATATTCACGAAGCTTTTGGAGTATCAGCCTCAAGTGTTGCTCATGATCTTCACGGCTTTTGGAGTAAATAAGGATGTCATCAATAAAGATGACCACAAAGTGATCCAAATATTCTTTGAATACTCGGTTCATCATATCCATGAAGGCAGCAGGAGCATTAGTCAATCCAAAAGATATGACTAGGAATTCATAATGTCCGTACCGAGTTCTGAAAGCCGTCTTTGGAATGTCATCGGTTCTAATATTCAATTGGTGATATCCAGAATGAAGATTAATTTTTGAAAAGAATTTGACGCCTTGCAACTGGTCAAACAGGTCATCAATACGTGGTAATGGGTACCTATTTTTGATGGTGACATGATTCAACTCCCGATAATCAATACAAAGTTGCATACTCCCATCTTTTTTCTTCACGAATAGAACAGGAGCACCCCAATGAGAAGTACTAGGATGAATAAAGTCAATGTCTAACAATTCCTGCAGTTGGGTCTTTAACTCCTGAAGTTCAATAGGAGCCATTCGATATGGGGATTTGGAAATGGGTTTTGTACCGGGTTCAAGGTCGATACAAAATTCAATTTCACGTTCTGGGGGTAGGCCAGGAAGTTCTTCAGGGAATACGTCAGGAAATTCATTAACAATAGAAATATCATTCAAAACTGACGTATTTTTGTTTAGATCCGTGACATGAGCTAAGAAAGCTTGACATCCGTTTTTCAATAAACGAATAACTTTATGGCTTGAGATGACAGTGATTGGTTTTAATGGTTTGATTGCTTGAATTCGCATAATAGGTTGATTAGAATAGGTTGATTAGGAATATGAAAGCTAACAACCTTACGAAAAAATCAATTTTTACATGATGAGTAGTTAACCAATCAATCCCTAGAATTACGTCAAATGCAAGTATTTTCAATGAAATAAGATCGACAGGTAATGTGAGGGTACCAATTTGAACCAAATAAGACTTATAAACAGTGAATGTAATGAAGGTTTCTCCCAATGGAGTTTCAACAGAAAAGTCAAAGTCTAATTTCTCCGGAGTCAAATTTAAACGTTGAGCGCAAGTAGGAGAAATAAATGAATGGGTAGAACCGGTATCAAATAAGGTATATACTTCGCTAGAGTTTATGATAAGCTTACCCATGATGACCTCATTCGGGTTCCTTGCTTTCTGGGAGGTCACGACAAACGTTCTCCCTTGCACTACTGGCTTTGACTTTTCTGGGGCGTCCTTTGGTGCCTTCATCCTAGCTGAACTTGTCTTCGGTGAACGACAAAATTGGGCTAGGTGACATTCTCTTCCACAATTATAACATGCTTTGGACGACATCGCGCAGTTTAGACTAATGTGTCCCTCCCCTCCGTATTTGAAGCATATAATAGGTGGTCGTTCTCCTTCCTTAACAACAGGTGATGGTGCTGACGTCTTTCCATCATTGTTGAATCTACTCTTCTTGAAATGTCCATTCTTATTGTTTTGGCTATGATTACCACCGAAGTGGCGACCATTTCTGGCATGTTGATTCCCTCCACGCTTATTGTCACCACTTCGATGACTGTTATCACTAGTATTATCATTTTACCGGCTGCTCTATTTTGGTTGGGTTGACTCATTATCGCGCTCCAATAACTGAGCCCTATTAACAACATTTGAATACAAACACAGTTTATGAGAGATAAGATATTGACGTATCTCGAGTTTCAAACCTCTTAGAAACATTCGCGTCATTCTCTCCTAATTATCAACCAAATGGGACGCAAACTGGGACAACTCGGCAAACTTAGCTTCGTATTGCGACACGGTCATGTTGTTTTGTTCTAGTTTAATGAACTCTAACTCTTTCATGTGACGAATACTTTCGGGAAAGTACTTGTTATTGAACAGTTCTTTGAACTTCTCCCAAGACATCTTCAGTGTGGCAGGTTGAGTACGCTTTACAGATTCCCACCAATAATTTGCCTCTGCCCGTAACATGAAGGTGGAAAAGGGAAATTTTTGCTCCTCGGAGCATCCCAAAACATCAAATATCTTGTTGATCTGGTTTATCCACGTCTCCGCCTTAAGTGGTTTTGGCTCTCCAAAAAACTCCGGTGGTCCCAGCTCCTTGAACTGTTTGGCGGTGATCGTCCGAGAGTTATCAGTGTTTCCACCTGCATTTTGGACAGGAGCCGCTATCGCCTAATGTTGTATGAATTACATGAAGCCTCGGAACATTTCATCGATCATCATTTAGTCAATGTTGTTGTTTGCATTAGGATTATCGACTTCCTGATGCACATTATCTTGATTATTGATCTGTGGAGACTCAACGATCTTCTGTGCTCCATTGATGTTCTCAACATTCTCGGATGCCATTTTTAAATACTACCACAAAACAAGGGTTAATTAACATATCACATATAATCCCTATACTTTGACCAACCAATTAAATATCAAATAAACTTAGGTAGGTCATACTAGCGAAGGAATTCCCCGTCTCTCCCCTACTAGTTCTTGTCTCACATCTCAGCCAGGGATCATATCCCTAAGCTTTGATACCAACTATGACACCCCCAAAATAGGTATACATCACCTATTCTGAGTCACCAAATACATGGTACAGAATACAAATACAATCTTAAATATACAACAAGAGAGCTGTGAGTTTTAATACAAACATTGTCTTTTAGACAATATGCACTCTCAGAATAAGTCCTCATTACATTTATTAACACACTATTTAAGAGAACAGTGAGGACTACTAATACTATCATCTGGACTGTAACTTCATTCTCCGACTAGTCCCGGCTACGTTCTCATTTCCTGAAGAAAACAGTGAAAGAAAGGGTGAGCTCAACTAACCCAGTAAGAAATATTATGACTAAGATAATGCAGAATAAATTATCATTAGTCTTCAATAATGTTAAACTGATAAAATACAATAGACATCAAGTTTAACTACAGCGGAACATGCAATCCATTAAAAGAGTCAAGTAGAGAATAAAATCTAATATCTTTTATGATTTAAAAGGTTTTCATCACTTTTATCGCTGGGACTCAGCTTAATAAATAATTCACATCATCCATATACTACAGCCAAGGATATTCATTAGTATCACAACCACAATTTATCCATGCACTACGGGCCAATGATATTTGTGTATTCATTAATGGTCTTGATCATGCCAACAACTGTCCATAAATGCACTACGGGCCAATGAGGACTTTTACCACATCATTTGTAACATTACGGTCATGATTACACCGAATAATCCCTGGTAATAATCATACCAAGTCCATCTATGCACTACAGGCCACATATGACTTTCAACAAAATATAAATATGAGGATGATGACAATGATATAAGAATTCAATAAAACAAGTTCAAGAATTAATTTATCCAGGAACTAATAACGTCCAAATTGTCAACATGATACTTCTTTGTAGAGTAAAATTTAAGAATGCTCAGAAGAATATTGCCATGAAAAGATACTGGATGAAGCGCAAATATCAAGGATATTCCACTAATTTCATAGAGTATAGAAGTCAAAATTTTAACCAACTGAGTATAATAAATAATGGAATAACAAAAGAAATCACCATGCATGCGGTACTTCGCATAGACAGGTTATTCCAACAGAATAATAAATAACGGAACCAGGTCAGGCGTAACATGCACCGACAGAATATTCCAACAGAATAATAAAGAATGGAATAATAACAGAAATCACCATGCATGCGGTACTTCGCATAGACAGGTTATTCCAACAGAATAATAAATAACGGAACCAGGTTCGGCGTAAAACGTACAGACAAGATATTTCAACAGAATAATAAAAACGGAACTAGGTCCGGCGTAAAACGCACAGACAGGATATTCCAGCAGAATAATAAAGAATGAAATAATAACAGAATTTCACCATGTATGCGGTACTTCGCATAGACAGATTATTCCAGCAGAATAATAAAGAATGGAATAACAGAAGAATTTCACCAAGTATAGGGTAGCCCGCGTATACAGGTTATTCCAACAGAATAATTAAGACTGGAATAACAGAAATTCTCTTCATGAATATGGAAAAAAAAAATACCCCTTACCTTATAAAGAAGAGTACTCCGACGATAGGGTAGGAATATACTTGAAGAAACTTGCACTACGCTCAAAGCTTTCTTAAACGTTAAAGAAATACGCTCAAGATAGAAGAATAATTCTCTCTACAGTTTCTCTCTCTAGAGTTTCAGTGAATTCGTAAGAAATAATGAAGGAATGAGCTTCTATTTATAGAAGAATTGACTGAATAGTAACCAATCCATGAACGGTCCAGATCGATTTACTTTAAATGGACGATCCAGATTGGTTTACAATAAAATATAATATATTCTATTTATAATCTAATAAAAAGAATAACTTTTAAAAAGATTTTACTATGCAAACACTATGCATAATAAAATATAATATATTCTAATTATTGTCTAATAAAACGAATAACTTTATAAAAGTATTTTGTTTTATATAAAAAGATTTTACTATTAGCCTAATAAAACGAATAACTTTATAAAAGTATTCTGTTTTATATAAAAAGTTTTTCTGTTTTATTACATTAATAATACTAATAAAACAAAACTTCATCATCATTATTATTATTCACACTATTAATCGACCAAGTCGTTCCCAAGAAAGAGCAGACTTTCCAATAAGGATTTCTCCCTATTGGCGCGCAATTAGGTGACCAAACCTCTCATTGGCAGAACTACTAGACATCGTTAATATTACAAATAATAATATTAATAACTTCGTCATCTCAATATAAAATATCAACAATAATTGAATCAATTAACGTGAGATACTATGCAACAATTATTGAAGCAATAATTGAACAAAACTGAGTGACTTCTCACGTAAGCATCAATAATCAATACCTTGTGCTACTATACAACCACGCGTATTCCTGTACTTTTAACACCGGGTGTTTCAACAGTTAACGGTAAAACTTCCGCCATTATTTTTATAAAAATATTTTTGTCGTTTTCTCAATCCGATAATAATTCCGTTGTGGGGTCCACCAATGATTGTGCCGTCGTACGAATATTCCTCGACCAATCGAATATTATAAACAACTTGCGTACTTTGTAAAATTTCTAAATATTATCCCACAACTATAACATTATATCAAATTCATTCCATAATATTTAAAAATGATAATTATAAAAAATCATCTTTATTCATAAAAGTTGGGGTCTTACAGTGACAATGCCGAGTGGAGGGATGATGACGATGATTTTCAGACATCAGAGCAGCACCGTCAATCCCCGCCTGATAATAGCGATAAATAGTTGTACCTAGTTATACGTTAGTTATATTGTCAATTAGTAGTTAGGCTTATTTACATTGTATATCATTGTTTAGTACAAATTTAGTATTACTTATATTTGTACAAAATTAAAAAAAATAGTTTATATTTATTTTCTTTCTTAGCTTAACTACTGTTATATGTATTTGTACATAACATTAAATGTGGTTTCTATATATTTGTTTTCTTTCTTAGTTTAAAATTTAAGTATGAAGCTCGGTGTTGTTTGGAGGATAATATGTGGTGTAAAAAGGTAGTTATGTTTATATGTAATTGTTATTGTTGGGAATTATTAGGCGGATTAGCTATTTTGACTTGTATAGTGGTCGTTGGCTGGTTGGCGCACCGAGATTTTTGGGTATTTAAGTTCACACACAGTTGGATTCTCCCATCCCCAAATTCCCGGGGCTGTTATCACGCGGCCTAATATTTTTGTTAAAATTTTCTCTATTTTTTTTTGGTTTTGATAAATTAGTTGAGTATATATTTTATTCTACTAGTAGACTTGTAGTAGTAGTAGTAGTAGTATCTAATCCCAATAAATGATTAATTTTACAAAATCACTTTATTCTATTTAATGACAGATATTTCATTGTTTATCAAATCATTAGAACAAAAATTAAGGATTTGCAAGTTTGTTCGCGGACCTTCCGGCATATGGGCCTTGTCATAAATATATACAGATATATGGTTGTATCGTACGTTTTTACCATTTAAGTTAATTAATTAAGGGGCAGTTAGAGCTGTCAATAGATAGATAGCTATAAATTAGTAGTAATGAAAATACTACTACTGCTACTTTTTCTTCCCCACCCAACTTGTGGGCATTTCATTTGTGTTCTCCCTCTGCATGTTGCGCATTTGAACAGGCACTAGGATTGAAGTCTAGGCGTCTAGCTAGCACTTAATAAACTTTTCCAACAATCTGAGAGCAGGGGCATGTGATGCCATGGATATAACAAGTATATCTGTCAAAAGGGTCGGATCAAAATGGTCCAAGTTTTGGCATACTAAAAATGCAAGTCAAAAGCTTGCTTTTTGGCGGACCTAGGTTGTTTTATGTCCAATTTTCGACATTTTTTTTATTAGCAAAAACGGACCGAGCCAAAACTGCCTGAGTTCTGTGAGCTAAGAAAATGTGGCTCAAAGTCCGTTTTAATGAGCGGGTCGACCCAACTCACTGGTTTGAGCCAATATTCCAAACATCTCCTCGTTAGGACTTTTCGTTATTATTTTATTAGGAGAATCCTCAACGGGTGCGACTTAACTATCTTTTGATGTAACACAACACCTACTCTTTCTTTTAGCATAACAATACCTAGTTTTGTAAAGGGAAAAAACAAAGAAGAAGAGTAACTAATAAAGCAATTCGAATAAAATCTTAAGCTAGAATATATGACGATTAATATATGCATAGCGTATGTCATTCCCTGATTTAATATATATTCAAAGTCAGCTCTTATTCCAAATGTTTGCTTATATATGCAGAAAGTCGCAAAAAAAACCCTATCCAACTCAAGTTATTAAATATATATATATATATATATATTTGTTTTTTAAAAAATATAACTTCTTTTATTGTTTAATTAATTTTTGATGCCGAATACTTTTAGGTTGACTCTTGAAAAAATTGTTTATTAATTCTATTTTCGAATCCCAAAGTGGAATCTCTAATACTAAAAACATCGAGTAATACACCAACAATCCAAGGTATAAATGTAAAATATTTCATATTTTGCCCCTTTTCTAGGTTAGACTAGACTATATTGCTTCCCAATTAAATTAGTTAATTAAAATTATCCCTCGAGCAAATTTGATATTTTAAATTATAAAGCCTTTAAATACAAAAATATCCTCTCAAATATGAAAAAATAGCCTTAAAATCAAACCAACCTTTGCTTTTTCTTTTATCCCCAACCATATTTGGGTGATCTTATTCCTCTGACTAGACTACAATACTATTGATGTCTTGTATTATTTATTACAACTACGGATTGTTACACCATGCAAAAACTTGGTGTATCCGACAAGATTGAGTTTTCCATCAGAATTCCTTATCCAATCCTTCAGTAAAGATCGAGCTGAAGCCCCCAAATTCATCTCCTGCATATATAAATTGTTTATGACATTCGCGAGTACAAGCACTTTTATGAATAAATAACCAGTGTGCGTCACCACACCTGTGCTAATTCCTCGACTGAAATCACAATGTTTCCTTCTTGTTCAAAATACTCAAAAGCTGCCCTCGCAATATTTTCCCATTCTTCAAGAGCTTCAAGCTGATACGTGCTGATTGCAGCAGCGCAGAACTCTTCAAACTCCATTTCTTTACAAGAGAGAGTCTCCATCTCCACTCAAAAACCAGATTTATCCATCAGTAGAGAACAACTTGAAATATTGGTGTCAATGTTATGTTTTTACAGTATAAATAAATATTGTGACAATCCAAACTAATCCCACATGAAAAGACTAGAAAATGTTTTGAGTTGCATATTCACCAATCTAATGTTAAATGTCTAACTTATAAGTAAAGAAAATATCAAAAATGTCTCACCAAATTTAATATATCTGGAACCCTGGACTCTTTCATGGCATCAGTCATGTTTTTCACAAGAGCCTGCAAATGTTATTAGATCAGGTTACAAAGTGAATGAATTACATAATTAAGTTCAAAATGGCATATAATATATATGTTATTATATAATATGATATGAAAAGAAGCGCCTACTAACCGTTCTAAAATTTTCAAGGGATACACACCCATCTTTTGGTTCCAACAGGTTAAACTGAGCCCTAAGATAAATGAGCTGATCCTCCATTAAAGCTTTTGAGAGTGCCTGCACAGGGACAAGCAATAATAAGTTGACCAAATGAATACAAAAATCATCCACACAAAGGGCAACTTTCCCTAAAGCCTGCTTATAGTAACAAAGGCAACTGATTCTGTAAAAATATATTAAACATAGATAGATACCTTTAGTGCTGCATGCTTTAACGGTGTTGCACGGACATATGACTTGACTAATTTGTATGTTAGAATATCCAAAGGCATAGTGCGCTTTTCATGTCTTAACCATGGGTGAGCTGCATATAAGAGTTGTATATTACTTAATCAAGAATATGAGCTATTAAAGGGCCAATAACAAATTATTAGACAAAATATTACACCACTAAAGAGATGCATGGAATAATTTATAACATCTTACACAGTGCTTGGGCAGCTGTCATTCTTTTCCTGTGGTCCTTGTTCAGAAGCCTTTTCACAAAATCTTTGGCTTCCGGTGATACATTAGGCCAAGGTGAGTCACTGAAGTTAGGGTCAGCTCTTAGCACTGAGCGGAAAATTCCTGATTCAGTTCGCGACCAGAAAGGTCTGCTTCCACATAACAATATATATGTTATGACACCAATACTCCAAATATCAGCTTCGACACCATATGATCTATGGAGTACTTCAGGAGCAACATAGTATGCACTGCCAACAATATCATTGAGACGTTCATCTGCACATGCACAAGATCTGATTGATGCCTCTGAACTAACAAAATAGAAGGAATTCAAACATAGAAAAGAGAGAAGCACCAACATAAAGGCATACTATATACACGGATGTAGAGACATGTAAAGCAATGGATTCTTGGTAAATGAAATACTATCACAAGAATCTCGTACTGCTAGCCAGTGAGTAAGGGTAAAATGACTTGACCAGATATCAGCAGCTATGTATGTATTAAGAAATTTCTACAGAGATGGTATATTCAACATGTTGATAAACCTAATAAACGTAAATGACTGATCGGGCAAGTAACAATTTCAGACACGCATGAGATTGGGAACTCCACCTAGCATACGACATTGACCACAATTAGAGCCCACTAGCAAGAATTTATAAATAACTTCTTCCGAACTCTATCCCGTCATAGCTAAAAGCATAAATCAGTACTTAATTCATGATCCATACTGAAGAACCCTTCAAGCAATTAATTCTAAGATTAGTTTTGAGCATAGTTTGTTTGAGATTCTTAGGGTAATAGAATTTTTATTTCTCTTTATCAGAATGGCCTTGGGAAATCAGTGTTAACAACTGATCAAATAGGGACTTTAAACCTCAAGTTGCAATCGCAAGTCATGTTTTTCTCTGTTTCAAGATGATGTAATAAGCACTTCAACATGTAAATTTGTGAAACAGAGCATTCTAGATTCTTTTATAGTTTGTCAAAATATTGTAGCGGAATTGATACCGATCCATCCCACATCAATTCATCACCTAGCAGCGCACACCTGTGTAGACGGACCCAATAAGTATGTTGGACCACCTCCTTACCTAAAAGGTTAACCTATTAGGTTGAGGCTCTACCATACTTATTAACCCATCTACACTCTTGAATTTATCCGATGTGGGATTCATGTGAAATATCCCAACAATCTCCACCTTTCACTTGAATACCCATCACAAGTATCATACCAGAGTATTCTCATCATTAAGCACACATTCTTTGAAATCTCAAGAGCTCTCTGCTCGACTCTAATACTACTCCCAGCAGTTTTTCCTAGAGCCATCCGAGCCCTGCTCCACCCGATTCAAATACTTCACCTTTGAGTCTTTCAAGAGCTTTGCTTGACTCTAATATTACTCCACCACGTCCTGGGTGTCTCAGCAACTTCCCTAGAGCCTTCCTAAGCCCGCTCCACCCGACTCAAATCATCCCGTGCTCCACCTGACACAAGGCCGGTGCTCCACCTGATTCAACTCTATTTACTCCACCCACGAGGCCTGCGAATTGTGCCTTTGCGCACTCCCCACGAGGCCTGCGAATTGTGCCTTTGCGCACTCCCCTCGCATCTTGAAGTTGATACTTGGGCATACTTAGACCCATCGAACCATGGGCTCTGATACCATTTGTAGCGGAATTGATACCGATCCATCCCACATCAATTCATCACCTAGCAGCGCACACCTGTGTAGACGGACCCAATAAGTATGTTGGACCACCTCCTTACCTAAAAGGTTAACCTATTAGGTTGAGGCTCTACCATACTTATTAACCCATCTACACTCTTGAATTTATCCGATGTGGGATTCATGTGAAATATCCCAACAAATATTACTCAGTACCCATATTTCTTCTTATCCCTTTTAAGCAGGGTATAACATCCTTACAAAATTTTAGAACTCCAGGTAAAAGAAGCAATACCTTTTACATTTCACTTAATAAGAACACAGTATCAAAATCATGGTAATGTATAGAATGGAAGGGTGATAAGGTGGTCTATTTTACATATGAAACGTATATATTCTGAACCATGCCTAATTTTTCAACATGGGGGTTTTACTAGATTTTTTTATGTCATTGTATTCATAGCTGGAATACACTCATTGTCGGAAAGATCCTTCAAGCAAAAAGGAAACACAAACATAATGGTGACTATGCAATCATTACCTGGTCTACTGAAATCAGATAGACCAAAATCTATAATCTTCAATGGAGTATCCTCATCTCTTGTGGCAAAAAGAAAGTTCTGTCAAGCAATCAAGATATTGAATTAATTGGTTTAAGCTAGAATGAGAATACAGACGCACGCTAAACAAGAAATGGGTTTATGGAAAATTACCTTTAGTACATGAATAATGATTCCAAGTCTTAAAATTAACTAATCAACACAGAAGACTCAAGAATATGTTCGCAATCAATACCTCTGGTTTTAAATCACGGTGCACAACACCTTGGAGATGACAAAAGGCAACTACATTTAGTATCTGCAAAACAATAGTTTTAGCATCCTCTTCTGCATATCTTCCACCTCTGCAGAGAAATATAGTTGTAAGGTTTACTTACTACAAGAAGAAAGAAAGTACATTTCAAATATTAAACCCGAATTAGCACCACACTGGTATATATAAGTAACTCCATTTCACCTTGATAAAATTCGATCCAGTAGTTCTCCACCTTCACATAGTCTGTCAAGGAGACAAAGTTCCAGGTACGTCAGAACCAACTTCTAATTTTAAATTTACAAATATAAGTTTGTAGACGAACACCAGTAAATATGCATTGTTGGAAGAGAAAAAAAGGCGTACCAATAAAACAAAACAAAACAAGGAAATTTAGGAACCCGGACCATGAAGGCAAGAATTATCAGACAGGAGAACCTAGACAAACAAGACAAACACTAGAGCTATCCCAAAATTTAGAATACATGACATAAATTTCTCAATTCACAGTATGCAACCGTGTACATATATGATCAAATGCAATGCAATGGTTTATGCAAGTTATATAAAGGTTGAAATTTGAATCATAAAACTCATATATTAGCGCCCTTAAATAAACTTACAAAAGGAAAATACATACTCCATGACTACATAGACGTTTTGAGCATCCTCAAATGCATCATAAAACTCGACTGTATTTTTATGTCCGGATAAGGCTTTCAATAACTTCACCTCCCGACGAACATCTTCAATTGCTATGGCTGTTGTCATCTGACGTGTAACAGTCATTTAGTTAGTACCATATTGCTAAACTGAATTTCAAGTGCTCAACAACTTGGTTAGGGAAATTTTAATTTTTTAGGAATTAGTGTTAAACAAAGGTTGTCTCCCCATACCGGCATAACAGATAAGTTAATATTGTTGAAAAGAAACAACCAATTGAGTGCAAAAAAAGCCCATAGAATTTTTCCCATTTGGATGTATATCGCAGCACCATAGTTCATCTTTAATCATCTTGTTATTCCCATCATGCGAGATACTTAAAGACTACAAGGTCACATTAATTTCTTAATTTGCCATTAGGGATATTTAAGTATACAAAATTATCTTTAAAATGTATATCGGTTAAAAGAAATATATCTGCTCTCGCATAACAAAGCAAGAAAAAGAAATTAAAAAACAGAATATAAGAACATACCACACACCTTAGCTTTGGAAATGATCTTCACAGCAACAGGCTGATTTTTCAGCTGGCCCTTCTTACCCTTAGCAGAGCATGTATGACCAAAATGCCCTCGACCAACTTCCTTCCCCAGTTCATACTTGGCGGTCAAGTTTTTCGGGTACCCGAACGTCTTATCCAGGGCTCTCTCGCCACCGGCTCCGCCTTCAACTTCCGGAGCCGGTGACGTCCTCTCCTTTGACTTCCTCGTAGCTTGCCGCTTCAGAACTGTCGACATGATCGGCTTCGCAGGCGACGGCGGAGGGAACGGCCACTTGAAAAATCTCTTTGGAGTCCATGACGGCGACGGGTCCACGCCGGCCGGATAGTGGGTTTGGAATGGACTGGCTGAGAATGAGTGAGCCGGCGTATCCTTATTATTATTGGAGTGGACCTCTGCGGTTCTATTACCGGAGTGAACCGCCTCCGATGACTGAGGCGGTGATTCCGGTCGTTTATTGTCGTTGACTGTGGCTGTTACATTTTTGCTGCAACAGTGCCCCATCAGCGGCTAACGAATCTCCGATGAGAACCGAACAAAGGGAAGAAGAATCCTGTGACTAACGCCGGCCAGAGAACGTTATAGGTGTGTAGACAGAATCGTCAGAAATGTATATATATGCACACAGAGAGAATAAAAGGAAGATTTTCTTTCTTTTTCCAAGCTTTCAACAAAGTATGAATTTTGTGAAGCACCACATTTTAAACCATTTGTTCAGACTCGTGAGACTTGATTGGAATATTTTTCTTTCTTATATTTTTTTTATAAAAAAATCTCATTTAAATATTTTAATAATTAATTTATAAATTTTATAATAATATAAAGTTATCTAAAATTTTAAATTTATGTAATAAATTAAAATGGGATGGAATAATATTATTAGGGAATGCAATTGGAGTAATAATAATTGTGTTACGTATATGTATATTGGAGGGAATCTGAATTGAAAATTGTGGAGTACAAGGACAGATTAAATAAAAGAAATACTATTAGTAGCTTTGTAATTGTTGAATACTCCAATAATTGTTTTTGTATCGATTACATCGATGTTCTTGTGCTTTTCTTTGAGCTTCTTACTTATCAACATTACCTGATTGACAACTTGTTGGCACTTGGCTCTTGTTAAAGGAATTACAAATAAAATTAAGATGAAGGAGTCTTGAATTAATAATATATATATTTAATATCAGTACTAATAATGGGACAAATCAACTACCACCTAATAATGGGACTAGGAGCTACCTTAATTGTTGAAAGTAGTTAGTATGAAATTTATTTTAGGTTAAATTGATCAGTTGATCAATATTCTATTGACACGCATGCGAGGTAACCGGCTCCTTAATTGTTTCATAACAAGTTATTGGTCTCAATGGGAATATTTATTTCAACCCTTCAATGGTCAATTAAAGTTGTTAAAGTGGTTAGGAAGATAAACATTATTTGCCTTTAAATTTTAAAAAACACTTCATTTTTAATAATTCAATGAAATTACTACTTTACTACTAGACTAGTATAATCTGTAGTCGGCCGTCGTAATAATTAGGTAAAAGAAAAAGTTTACTACTAGTATAATTTGTTAGTAGTAAAACATAATGATTGCAATGTTATGAATGTCTTTGATTTTAAGCACATAACATTACATGATAAGTAATATATAGCATCATAAAAAGTAAAACCATCGCTGAATACAAACATGGAAACTCAAAACCAGTTTGTAAAAGTCCACTATTAAGTTGAGCTGATACTAAACCCATATAAGCCCAATTATTCCAGCCCCATTAACTATTCAACATAAATGCTCCACGCCCATTGACAGCAATTGGACCGGCCCCTTCTATAAGTCGCGGGAGGCCTCAACTCTGTTAGAATTTTGTCACACCAATCATACTATCTCTCTTTGTCGTTTCGTCTTTGTGTTCGTCAACGTTTTTAATTCAGATACTCCATTAATCCTTTTCTTCTTCTTAAACTAAAATTGAAACCCTTGTTCAATCGCGAAACCTCTCTTCTTCTTCCCCTCTTCCTCTTCCCCTTCCCCAAATCCACTCTGTCAGAAAGAGGTACAAAACCACATTGGCATCTTCTTCATTCTACAGTCTAAATTCATTCAATTCGTAGTTTATTCCCCCTCATTATATCTCCTCATTTTCAATTTTCTTTTGAATATTTTTTTTAAAGATTAGGGCTTTTTGTGCGAGAGATCAAATTGGAGTACGGTCCGAAATCCTGATTTAATGGAGGCCGCGGCCAGCGTCGCCTCCTCACGTGGCGTTTCTCTTCCGATGCCTTCTTTACAGTCTTCCCGCAAAGAGTGGCGCGCTGTTTCTGAACATCCTGTTCGAAACTCTGGCGACGAGGTAATCCTTCACTCAACTTGCTTGCATTGTTTCTTTTTTAGATGTTAGGTTATTGTTATCTGTTTATCAATATATCTTGAGGTTTAAATACACAGTTTTTGTTATAGGACTTGGAACGATCTAAGTTAGGGCAATTGGATGAGAGATTGACATATGAGGTAATGCATGTTCCTTTAGGTCTGCTGAAGTCAAGTTTTGTTTTTTTGAAAATGAAAGATGATTAATGATTTGGTGTTTTTGTTAAGGTGCAGCAACCTGCTTATGTGGACTTCTGCTCGATTACCATGGATGGAAGTTTGGACAATGACATTTTGCAGCAGCGACTTCATACTGTAATGAAACAGAGGGAAGAGTTGCAGCAGATTGAGACTGAGCTTCAGGCACACCTCATTGCTCGATCAGAGATAATGGGGTTGCAGAATTCTTATGATTCTCAGATCAAGGAGCATGTCAATGCCAATGTCAAGATTCAAGTATGTTTTCTAAATCTAACTGGTCTAATTTTTTATATGGAGTTGTGATTTATATATGCCTAATATTTTTGGATTCCTGGCCTGTGAAGGAGCAATTACGGGAAAGGGAACATACTATACATGAATTGGAAAGGAAGATAGAAGAGGGACAAAGAGAGCTACATGCAATTAGATTAGATACGGAAACGGTATGTTTGATCATTATACTTACATCCATGTGCAAGTTTTATCTCCTCCCCCACCCCACCCCTTCCCACCCCTTCCTCCCGCCCGCCCGCCGAGTCATTTGTTAATATTGATTTTCTTCTCATTATTAATGAGCAGGTATGGGCTAAAGATGATCTTCTCAGGGAACAAAACAAAGAACTGGCAACTTTTAGGTATATGTTCACAGGCTCTTCCACTTGTAGAATTTCCATAGCTTTTTGAAAGTCAAATTGACATTTTCAAACTCAAAGTTGATATATATTTTTTTTAATTTTAGTCAACAATTATGAATATTGTAAACTATCTAAAAAGCACTATTACTTGGATTTATTTTTAATTTAATTGAATCTTATAAATTTCGAGTTTGGAAATATTTCAAATTGACTTTCTAAAAGTCAATGATGATCTTATATTTTGGAATTGGAGGGAGTATTGTTTAGGTCTATGCAATGTTTTTTGAATCAGCGTATGCTAGTGCTTTTGACCCTTTTATCAACTGACAATGATTTGTGTGCTGTTATTATATCTACTTGTATGAGGTGGGACTTTCTGCCCCACTTCCAGTTTTGAAAATATGGCTCAAAGCAATGCTGCTTATAATCATTAAGTTGGCGTTATCTGTTTAACAAGTTTTTGGAGGTTTGGTGGATGTTATCTAAGTGGGGTTTTATCTGATTGCAGGAGAGAGCGTGACAACTCAGAGGCTGAAAGAGCTCAAAATCTTAAACAAATTCATGACTTTCAAGAACATATTCAGGAGAAAGAGCGACAGTTCATGGAGTTGCAGGAACAGGTCTGTCATTTTTCAATGATTTCTACAATCCTACCTTGGTGGATAAATAGCATATTGAACTTTTCATTGCACATATACTTGATTTATATCCTTGTAAGATTTGCGGGTTCTTAGTCTCTAATATCCTAAGTTTTAGTAGAACAACTTTCATGTCGGAAAAAGGATAACCTAGTTCTGGGATCTTGTCATATGATAGTTTTACAGGGAAGTACTTGTGTTTCTGGAATCCTATTTATCTGTTGTTAGAATTACTACTTGTGCGCAATATAGCTAGTTAATTGAGATATGAACCAGTGCAATTTGCCTAAGATTCAGGGGTCCCTAATCTCGGTCTCCTTCTTTCAGCATAGAGTTGCTCAGGAAACTGTAATTTTTAAAGATGACCAATTAAGGGAGGCCCAAGCATGGATCACACGTGTTCAAGAGATGGATGCGTTGCAAACAAGTACAAACCAAACATTACAAGCAGAACTGCGAGAGCGTACTGAACAATTTAATCAGCTTTGGATGGGTTGCCAAAGACAGGTTGGTTGGTAAATTACTGAAGTTAATACTGCATTCCTTTCCATTTGTTCGTAACATGAAATCAATTAATAGAAGCTTTGAGTTCATGCTGCCATATGTGGTTTTCTTCTGTTTACCAATCATACTTCATCTTTTAGTTTGTGTTATTTTGTATTGATAGTAAGCTTGCTCTAAAGATTATTTATTTATTAATTTGTTAATTATTATTATTGTCAGTTTGCCGAGTTCGTGCATACAATTCAAATGCTCCAGATTGAGCTGGCAGATGCAAGAGAAAGAAGTGGATCTTTCTCTGATGAATCACGTGCTTCCCAATCAAATTTGAAAGATGCTTCTCAATTTGGACAGGGTAATGGAGGCCACCTGGATGTTAGTGGAAATGGCAAAAGCGGAAATTCTGAGGGGCTTCCAAATGGGAATGTAGAGAATGTTTCATCTGTTGAGTCCAAAGGGAATTCTTCTGGATTGGTTGGACAGGTTGACTGTGTTCTATTTCTAAATTGGTTTTACGACATTTGTTGAAAAAGACATTCTAATAACATGCTTATATGATAATTCTTGTCAGCAAATTTTAAGTGATAAATATTATTACAAAGATGAAGGTGCAGTAACTTCTTTTACAACAAAATTTGTTCTAATATTTTTTTCCCCCAATATATACTTTTCCTCCACAATTTTCTAATGTGTAGTGTAATTCTCTATTTGTTTTTTTTAAAAACAATAAAATGGTCTAATGTTGGCTTTCCATGTTATGTACTTATTCTTCTGGTCAATTTTAAATGGTTCCATTGTTCATTTTTTAAACGTTCCCTATGGAAAAAGTTTTGAACTTCGCTTGCAAGTAATTAGATCCCGTATGACTGCTTAGGTCACGAGTTGACTTGAAAATTGAGGTTAAGCAGCTAGTAGTAGGAGGTGTCGCTATCTCTGGCGTAGTTAAGTGGGGTAGAAAGACATTTGAATCATCTCTCCATCCTATTTGAAGTAATCACCTTTACTTGGTACTTAGTTTAAGAAAGACGAGTACTTGTTGAACTCTTAAAATTTTCTTATTTTACTCTGCCTATTCCAACTACCTTGCGATAAAAAGGCTTTGTTGAATTGAGTATACTATTAGTGATTTAGCGTAGTGCATTGGCACATGTAATGTGGTTTACTCCATTTTCAGTTGTGTTGCAAATCAGATTTACTTATTCTTGTCTGTAGACTTTGTACTACGACTATTTGTATAATTAACCTCCCACATTTTCAAGTTGCAGTCATTGTTCTAAAAATCTCCGCCTAGGTCCGCCTAGGCTCTGCCTAGGCGTTAGGCCCCGCCTAGGCCCAAAGCCCTCCTGGCGCCTCACCTAGGCCCAAGGCAGCAAAAAAATCCCTTTAGGAAATTAGATGGGGGCCTAAGCGGAGAGTTTTTTATTTATTTTAATAACTAACTAAACCAAATCTTCATATATTTATTTTTCTAATGATTTACCATATTCATAATGTAGGTTGTAGCATATCAAATCACAACACGAAGTGAACAAGATCAAAGTCAAAATGGATAATTTTATTATAGTTGTAATTTTTTGAACTTGTACCAAATTCAAATTATATAAATGATAATACTTTTGTAATATTTAGTTTAATTTAATATAATTCTTAAATTTATGTTTAGTTTTTCAAGTTTTAATATTGAATTGAATTCTTGAAATTTTAAATTTTATTATTTAATAGCAATCTTGTTTATGAATAAAACTAATACGTTAAAGATATGTTTGAACTTTGAACAGTTGCATGTTTGTATTTGAACTTTGACATTGGCAATATGAATATGTGGTTGAACTTTAAGCAAAAAAACCTTTATTATCTTTATTATAGATTGTTTTGCTTTATATTATTGTTTTGTTTGGATAAATGTAAGATAAAATATTTAAATTGGCTTAAATTAAAAAATCTGCCTAGGCCCCCTAGGTGCTAGGCCCCTCACAGTCGTCTGCCTCCCGCCTAGCGCCTTTTTGAACATTGGTTGCAATAAGAAAAACATTACTGATATAGTTGTCTTACTGTGTGCTAATGTGTTGACATTCTTTCGTTTTGTATCACCAGACAAACCATGTTCTTTCTGTTCCTATTGCTCCTCAGTCGTTAGTTGGGATGCCGACCTTCCTCCCCCCTGGGCAAGTGGCTGCTATGCATCCTTTTGTTATGCATCAACAAGGGTTACCCCAATCTGTTCCTTCACATGTTCCTCAGTCTCATACTGGACATTTTCACTCGGTACCAGCAATATCATCTCTTCAACATTGGCAGAATCAACAGGTACTAGCTATTAAACCATATTGGAATGTTTGAAACATTTTGTGATTTTTATCCCTTTCAATTTTTAGGCTGTATCAGAAGGTTCACAGATGCCAATGCATAACCAATATCCTCCATCTCAAAGTGAACAAACTTTGTTGAGACCAGACAGTAATTATGACTATGAAGTGTCTGTAAATGGGCAATCTCTACATCCAGATTATATGGATGAGCATATCAGTCAAGGGCTTCAACCTCATGTTGTGGTTCCATCCTCAAATGAGGGAGCACAGGTTGTGTAACTTGAAAATTGAACTGCTCATAATTCTTCGTTTGTTGTTCTTTTTTCTTCATTCACTTTATTTGATCCGCCAAATATTTCACTCAGGTTCAAGAATCTATTGATAAAAGCTACATGGTGGATCCTCAACCTCTGCAAAACTTGCAACAAATATCTTCCCAATTTCAGGATGCCTTGAAATTGGATTCTCGTGAGCATAATAGTGAGACTGAGGTTTGTGATATTTCTTTCTTCTTGGATTTGATCTGTTGTCTTATGCGGTGGTTGTGGTTCACACTTGGGTATATTTGAGATCAGTAGGTTAGCATGTAAGCAATTGGTAAACCTGCGCAGGAGAAGAATGTTACGTCTCTGGCCAAAGTAGATGCCCAAGGTTCAATGACAGAACAACAACCCAGTTCGGCATCTGAAGCTCCTATTAATATCATAAATTTCAGTGAAAAAACCGCAATGAACAATGCTAGTGTTGCATTACCACCAGAAGCTTTTGTCTCCAATGAGGAAATAACTAAACTTGTAGTTGGAACGAGTTCGGAGATTACTCTCCTTGATAGAGGATCTCTGTTGGGCTGTATTGTTCGCACAATTCCACCTAATGGTAGAATCAGGATTAGTTCAACGGTTAGTGAGAGCAATTTTGCAATGGTACATGTTTATATTTCTTCATTTGTGTTAGCTGATGATATCATTTATTTGTGTGATGTACAGCTGCCAAACAGGCTTGGTAAAATGCTTGCACCTCTACATTGGCATGATTACAAGAAAAATTATGGAAAACTTGATGACTTTGTTGCCGGTCATCCTGAAGTAATATCTTATACTTTATGCTTAATTGTTATATGTTGATGATACAAATCTTATATTTGACCAACTAATCTTTATTTTGCAGTTATTTGTAATTGAAGGGGACTACATTCAGCTCAGAGAAGGTGCACAAGAAATTATAGCAGCTACTGCAGCTTTTGCTAAAGTTAAAGCTGCTGCTTCTGCAACATCTGCATACTCGGCACTGTTACCTTCTGTTGCTGTCACTCCCATGGCTCAGTCCCACAGACTGAGGAAGGCCCCATCTATGGATTCCAAATCTGGAAGACCTGACCAGACCTTGTTCAGAGAGCATGCAACCTCCAGAGCTGGAAACAGTACTGATAATCATTCACAGCTCTCGCCCATGCAGACTCAGCATTCTAATGGTGTTACATTTGCTGTTGGCGGAGTAAAAATTTTGAGCAAACCTAAGGACCTTGTGGAGCTTAATGGCCCAGAAACTAGGACCAGTCAATCAGCTATGCACTTGACTACTGGAAATGGAGCTAGTATGGGTAGATCTGATTTAGTCAGCTCTCAAAGCAGGGGTCCAATCCAGGTGAGGGAGAATGCTAATTTCTCTGTGAAACAGCAGGGCAGGTACTGATTCAGCTTCAAAAAAATTGTCTAAATATACCTTGTTTTTAGGCTTTAGCTGATGTGCTCACCATTTTTTTTTGCTTAATAAGCTAAATTGTACTTGTGGCAGGTCAACTGGGACTTCATCAAGCTCAAGAAGATAGTAAGTTTACCAAATGTGTCTTGGAATTTGATGCATCTCTTAAAACCGAATTTCCGTGTCTTGGAATTTGGTGATTTTTTAATTGTTATTTTGGCAAACAATGTTCAATTCGTTTGGGCGCTTGGCTACGACAGTTCTCATTTTTAAGGAGTGAATCATCAACTTTTCCATTTTCCTCTTCTACATGATCACATATTTCCTTAGCGGCTGTTTTGTTTTAAACTCGTGTTGACCTTGTGTTTTCATTCTCATTGTTAATGGCAATGTTTCATTTTTGTCTTGGCAGGATATATAGTTTGGGACAAGATGGATAAAGTTCAAATGAATGCACCCAATATCCAGATCAGTTGTGTCGGGGATGATGACAGGAATTAAAGAATTATGTTCTCTCGGGAAGGAATATCTATTAATCTTTTGTATTCTGTAGAAAGTTGAATTGGCATCTTTAGCTCATCTATAGGTTTTTTTCGGAAGAAATGCTTCTTACTGCTTGTTCTGGTACTCAAAAACTGTACAGCCAATTGGCACAGTTATGCACAATTGAATATGTGCATCTGACAGATTTCATTTTACTTTATGGATTTAAATTAAACAACAAATAGCGATTACCCTCAGCTGATGGAACTCCAGATTTCCTTGAAGGCCCGTCTTTCTGTTGTTTGGATGTTTTGTTGAAGCAGTTTGGTGGTGCAAGCATGCACTGTAACAATTATTTTATGGTTTTTTATTTGGGCCCAAATGCTCTATGAAAAAGTTATAAAGCAGATCTTATGTGTGCCAGATTGTTGGAAAGAATCTTATATGCAGTTCTTATGTATTTGTTTCTAGTCTTTGCTCTTATATGTAGTTCTTAAACTTTACGGATTGCTCAATGAACAGTATGATGTGTTTCACAGTAGACATACCTCAAAGAAGTCAGATATATCTGTTTGTAATGCTTAATGACTTTGGAAGCTGAACTTCCTTGATGGCATAGACTACACGTGCTTAAATCTTTTCAAGACTTCAATTCCTTGTAGATGCATGCTTCCTTAGATTCCACGGTTTATTATCTACACATAGATATATATGTATGCATATATAATAGTAACAACTATTATATATCTATTTTAATTACACATTATTATAGATATAATGTTGTAAGTTACACATTAGTCATAATGATGTAAGTTGCAAGTTATTAATAATGATGTAATTTAAATAGAAAAATGGAGAGTTTCTTTTGTTTCACATAATTAAATAAGATTACACATCTTATGCTTATAAAGCAACTAGTAATCATTTATTAATTATAATGGAACCAAGACAAACTAATTTTTACAAACAACTTGCACCTTATCAAATGTTTCACTTAAATCATTGATAAACACAAGTCATATGATTCCAACTTGAACCAAATGAATTACTCTCATTCTCCACATATAGGACATTAAGTTACACCTTTTATACTTACTTAAATTACATCCACAAATGAGTTTTATCAAACTCAAATATGACAAATAATAAGTCTCAAAAGTATAAAATAAGGTGCAATATATAACAATCCCCCACTTGTTTGGAAAAACTAATTTTCTTCCAAACATTTTTCTATCAAACAACTCCAAGGCTTGTATGCATAAAAGAAAGTGTGACGAACATTGAACCTTCCCTTAGTGTAAACAACTCAAAGTCACATCGAAGTTGATGGTGTCCGTAGATTGAACCTCTACTTCTATATGATATGATCGGAATTGTCATACACACAAAATCCTCCTACCACGGTGAATATTCTCAAAGCATTGCGCTATTATGGCCATGCACAATATCCTGTTTCATGAACCTCTAAGAGAGTAAACCACAACCCTCTATAAGAAGCGGCTCCACTTCTAGTTCATATAGGCAAAGTGTTTCACATGTGTTTCTGTTGCTGTGAACACAACAACTTTGTTAAGAGTATAACTCAGCCTCGGTCGTGCAACCGACGTTACTATCTTAAACTACATATAGAACCACATCGATAGTAACACAGTTAGCAACTGTGACTTGTTTTTTCCATTGAACCTATAAACTAGGGGTAACCTAGGAATAGGTTGGGTTCCCATCACCCCTGACTCAAACTGGTTTAAGTTCCATATCACAAGTAGTTAAACTTACTAAGATCTCGTCAAAGTCTTAGTAAAAAGATAAGTCAAGTCGTCACTTGACGACTTGACTTTCTCGTAGATAAATATTATAATATCTTCTTGTATCAATTATCTAACAAAAATTATGTCTATGACCAACATGTCAAGACTTACCATTAAAGGTAATCTCATATGCTCTATACAAAACAATTTCATTATCACATTATAATGAACTAAGCAATAGAAGTGGCCACAATTTGATGTTTTAACAACAAATTTCTATTCCGTTTGCTTTCTCCATCATAAAAAGCAATAATATTACTTGCTACTCCAAGTAAATTATTTTCTCACTAAGAGTAATAATATATCCACCTACGTGTAAAAATATAATTATATATTCACCTACTTGTGAATATTTTCTAACTTATTCAAGATCACAACCAGCTAAGAATCCAAGATTAATAACTTGTACTACATAAAAAAATTCACTAACACAATATTGTGAAATAGGAGGCTTTAGACTAGGATACGATCAATGTTTTAACAAACACCCTAATCCATTAAACTTTCCTCATAAAATAATAACATTAGATTCATATTGTGAGATTGGAAATACTCATTTGTTTCTTACTCATCTAAGAAATAAAACCCAAGATTGAGTGAAAATTCACCTACTTGTAAATTTATAATTTTTCTCACTAAAATATAAGTGGCACTTATGTGATCTATTAAAACAATGAGAGATCTAACAAAAACCAATGTAAATCATAAGTATACTAAGTTTAAAATTGTATGTAATATCTGATCTCCTGCATTGCATATCAAACACAAGGCTCCCACTAGCAAATGTGTAATTCAGCTTTACAATAGCTATATCAGAATTAACTTTTAGTGTACCACCACTATTAAAGAATTATTAAATTCTTTAATCTCAAGGTATATCAAACTTAGTTTAGTATAGCCTCTCAATACAATTTAATTGGTTTAGTTGGAATCTTCACTATGTTTTCAATATCTACTTTACAAGTCTTTCAACATAAAGACAAAAATAGATATTTCTTAAACTCATTTACGTTAACAATACTATGTAAAATGATCAACATATCATTAATATACACAAAAACTATCACATTATAGTTTATACAATTATATTGTTAGTGTAAACATATAAATAATTCTATATCCAATAGAATCTCAAGATTAATATGCACATATTATCACCTAATATGTATCCACTTGAATATTTATAACTTAGTTTCAATCTCACTATTGAACTAAATCACAATAAATATTTTGGATCATATTTAGGCTAATAAAATAATTCACACTTCAATATTATTCAAAATTTTATGTTTCAAAGACTTTCATTTCACAGAACTACGCAATCAAATTGAATTTCGTAATAAGAAATTCATAAGCCTTACTATTTCTTACATAAATAAAATTATGCTCCAAATAGTTCTAAGGCCAAATATAGTCTATAAATAAAAATCTTAAAGAATCACCTCCACACTTTTAAATAATTGAAATCTCATTGAATAATTTTACTTCACAATATTTTGCTCACCAATTAAAATAAATTTTAGATTAATTGACATTTTATGTGACAATGTTCTTATAAATATTACTTCCACATGAGAATATTAAGGAACACTTCTCAAAATAAAAAATAAGTTCTTGTACATTTTATGTATTAGTTATTCATATAAAGATTGTTTCAACATAAGAATCTTTTAGAACACCCCCACATAAAACAAGTTCTTATTTTTTTTTGAATTACATAAAATGTGACGCCCCCAAAATTAGGTATACATCACTCATCTTGGGTCGTCAGATACATGGTACATAATTCAAATATAACTTACTAATACAACTGTCGTGTACAATACGACAAAACATAACTGTGAGTTTGAATACAATTATTGTCTACTAGAGATTATACAAACTCAAAAAGAATCCTCATTACAATTATTAATACACTATTTCACAGAATAGTGAGGACTACTAATGCTATCCTCTAGACCGTCACTCCGTTTCCCGACTAGTCCCTGCTATGTTCTCATTTACTGAAAAGAACAGTGAAAGAAAGGGTGAGCTCAACTAGCCCAGTAAGAAATATTATGACTAAGATAATGCAGAATAAATTATCGTTAGCCTTCAACAGTATTAAACTGATAAAATATAACAACATCAAGTTTAACAGCAGTGGATCAAGCAATCCATTAAAAGAGTCAAGTAGAGAATAAAATCTACTATCTTTTATGATTTAAAAGGTTTTTCATCACTGTTATCGCTGGGACTCAACTTAATAAATAATCCACATCATCGAATCACCCCTGCACTACGGCCAAGGATATTCTTTAGTATCACGACCACGAATTATCCATGCACTACGGCTTAAGATAATCATGTTTTCATCAACGGTCCTGATCATGCCATAAAACAATTCATCTTTGCACTACGGCCAAAGAGAATCCATAGCCATAATCATACCAAAAATTGTCCATCAATGCACTACGGGCCAATGGGGACTTTTTCCACATCATTTGTAACATTACGGTTATGATTATACCGAATAATTCCTGGTCATAATCATACCAAGTCCATCTATGCACTACAGGCCATAGATGACTTTCAACATAATATAAACATGAGGATGATAACAATGATATAAGAATTCAATAAAACAAGTTCAAGAATTAATTTGTCCAAGAACTACTAATGTCCAAATTGTCCACATGATACTGCTTTGTAGAGTAAAATTCAAGAATGATCAGAAGAATATTTTCATGAAAAGATACTGGATGAAGCGCAAATATCAAGGATATTCTACTAATTTCATAGAGTATAGAAGTTAAAACTTTAACCAACTGAGTATAATAAAGAATGAAATAACAACAGAAATCACCATGCATGCGGTACTTCGCATAGACAGGTTATTCCAACAGAATAATAATAACGGAATCAGGTCAGGCAAAATTTGCACCGACAGGATGTTCCAACAGAATAATAAAGACGGAACCAGGTCCGGTGTAAAACACACAGACAAGATGTTCCAACGGAATAATAGAAGAATGTCACCAAGTATAGGGTAGACCGCGTATACAAGTTATTCCAACAGAACAATAAAGAAATGGAATAACAGAAGTTCTCTTCTTGAATACAAAAGAATAATATCCCTTACCGTAACAGAAACTGGATATAGGAAAAGAAAAGTTAAGTAGCAAAAAGCTTTTCTTCTATCTCTCTATAGTTTCTCTCTCTAGAGTTCAGTGAATTCGTAAGAAAATAATGAAGGAATGAGCTTCTATTTATAGGAAAATGGAATGCATAGTAACTAATCCATGAACGGTCCAGATTAATTTACTTTAATCTGACGGTCCATATTTAAAGAAAAATCTTTTAAATAAAATATAATATATTCTATTTATATAAAAAGATTTTTACTATGCAATACTATGCAACACTATGCATAATAAAATATAATATATTCTATTTATAGAATAACTTTAATAAAGTATTCTGTTTTATATAAAAAGATGTTTCTGTTTTATTACGTTAATAATACGAATAAAACAAAACGTCATCATCGCTATAATAATTCATATTATTAATCGACAATAATTGAATCAAACTGAGTGACTTCTCACATAAATATCAATAATCAATACCGGGTGCTACTATGCAACAACGCGTATTACTGTACTTTTACTACCCAGTAGTTCAACAGTATCAATGGTAAAACTTCTGCCGTTATTTTCAATAAAATATTTTTGTCGTTTTCTCAATCCGACAATAATTCCGTTGTGGGGTCCACCAATAATTGTACCGTCGTACGAATATTTTCCGACACAAAGAATATTCCCTGACCAATCGAATATAATATAACAACTTGCATACTTTGCAAAATTTATAAATACTACCCACAACTATAATATTATCTCAAATTCACACCATAATATTAAAAAATTATTTCGAGAAAATTAATTCTTTATTTATAAAATCTGGGGTTTCACATAAAATCTCAAATCTAAAAAAATATTTAATATATGCACTTAAAATTATACATGTACAATTTTTCAAGTATACCAACACGTAACACTTGACTCTATGTAAATAGTATAAAATTTATTATATACAAATTATAGCACAACTCATCATATTGCACAAATTTATTTGCACATAAAATATAAAAATTTTATATTTACTTTCTAAGAAATTAATTTATTACAAACGAAATTAATTTATGTAGAAAATAAATAAAATTTACACTCATGAATTAGTATATCCTCACTTATCCCAACTTAGACATAAAATACCATAAACATTATATCTTTTGAAAAATAAATATAGAATTCAAGACAATTATCATAATAATATGAAATACTTGAACTTCACTATATTTATAAAAAGTCAAAAATAAATATTTACCTCATTTAGAATATACAAAATTCATATAATCACATTAAAATTTACTACTTTTTGGACAAGAAGTACACGTAAAAATAAATCAACGTATACCAATTATGATTATCCCAAAACACTACGAATATCATTTCTAAATGTTTTCTCAACATCAAAATCATATTGTATATAAGATTTACTTCAACCAAATCTACTTCTACAATATCTCTTCTAACTATTAGTTTATAATTAATTTATTATCCACAAACAAAGTAATCTATCTCAAAATTCATGCATACAAATACCAAATAATATTACACACTAAATATTACCTCAAATTTATATGCATAATTTTGTTCAAGAAGAACATAAATTTACTTTATTCTCAAAATAAATTAAATTATAACTAATTTGTTATACATAGAGACAAGTAAACTTCTCAAATTTTACTACAACTTTCTCATAATAAATTAATCTCAATTAGTGTATAAGAAAAATAATTGTCTCAAATTTCATACATATATATATACACACACATCATAATATTTTATCTACTCATAAATTATTACAACCAAAATATATATATGCATAAAATTAAATTTATTCCATCATGAACAAAAATTTAATTACATTTCTTATCCCAAAAAACTAATTAATTAATTTATTACAACAAAATACAAGTAAAATAATACTCAAACATACAATATCATCTACACATGATATAATACATAAAACATATACTTTCAAGTATATACACATACAAAATGATACACAGTTATCATTTATAAAAATAAAGACTAATGTTAAAAAACACACCTTTTGGATTTAAATCCGAAGAACGCCACAATCTCTTTAGAAAAATTTCTAAACATCAACATTTGGTGTTTTTCCATTATGACTCTTCATTTTCTCCACATCAATTTACAAACATGTAAATTGTAATCTTTTTCACTTTTATTTTTCTCCACAATCCATCTTCTAACAGGAATTATCAATAAAATTAATTAGCTTAATATCTCAATATATTACTAATTACCATAAAAATTCCATTGATAAAATAGATACAAGAAAATTGGCACTTATCTTTGAAAATCGTGTTGTCATCCATCTCACCAAAATCATGTCTCACGAATACGATAAAGACTTAAGATTGTTAGAACAGTAGCTTCGTAGAGTCATAATTGAAAAAATAATCGGAAAACATGACATGGGTAATCCATGTCCTTAAGGTCTTTATCGCCCTCACCACGAATGGTTTGCTATGAGTTACAGACGATATACCTCTATGATATATGCCAAGTTTCGGAGTTGAACAATTTTGTGATAGCAATTCACAAATGTTCCAGTCGAATATTTCTTTGTGATAGTTATATGTTTATAGAAAAAATTAACCGAAAGAAGAGAGAATTTCATGTGCAAGCTTTTATCTTCTTCACTAGTAAGTATACTCCATTCCTCATATATGTATACTAGTTGGGTCCCGTGCCTTCGGCACTATATGAACAATATGATTTATCTCAAACTTTGAACGACCAAAATAATTTATTGAGTGAGCAGGAAATTTAAAGTCATTTGTATTTTATTAAATTATTATTAGATTATTAGATAGATAGATGTATTTTATTAGATAGATGTATGAACGGTGGGATTTATCTCAAACTTTGGACGGCCCAGATGATTTATTGAATGAGCGGGAAATTCAAAATCATTTGTATTTTATTAGATAGATATATTCATATATCTACACATATAGATATATATGTATACATATAACAACTATTATATATATCTATTTTAATTATACATTATTATAGATATAATGTTGTAAGTTACATAATGATGTAAGTTACAAGTTATTAATAATGATGTAATTTAAATAGAAAAATGGAGAGTTTCTTTTGTTTCACATAATTAAATAAGATTACACATCTTATGCTTATAAAGCAACTGGTAATCATTTATTAATTATAATGAAACTAAGACAAACTAGTTTTTACAAACAACTTGCACCTTATCAAATGTTTCACTTAAATCATTGATAAACACAAGTCATATGATTCCAACTTGAACCAAATGAATTACTCTCATTCTCCACATATAGGACATTAAGTTATACCTTTTATACATACTTAAATTACATCCACAAATGAGTTTTATCAAACTCAAATATGACAAATAATAAGTCTCAAAAGTATAAAATAAGGTGCAATATATAACATCTTCAACTTCATTAATTTTTTATTCTCTAATAGCATTGAAGTAGCTACATTTTCTCTTCATTAAAATCACAAGCAAGTGAAAAGAAGATAGTTAATTTCTTTCTATTTCTCTCTATTTTAAATCTCCTTAATGACGACTCTTCCAGCTGAAAAATGAACACACGATCTGAATAGATACGGAATATCAGATAATTAAGGTGGTGTTTGTTTGTGTTTGAATGCCTCTTAATGCATTTTAATCGTTAAGACAGAAATTCAAATCTTAACTACGAAGATATGACTCTTAATAGTTTATTTAAAATTTATAGACAAAAATAACCTCAATAAATATTGTACTCCTTTAATTTGTTCAAATAAATTTTTTAAATAACTTAGAGAATTAAAATGATAAAATAGTGTCAAATATTTTACACTTTTTAGTTATCAAACAGTTTTTGATGCTATTTCATTAAAATGATCTAATTTATTAAGATGTATTAACCATTCACATCTTAATTACTCAATTTTATCAAACACCACCTAACTTTATATATAGAGAGTATTTGGAGACTGAAAGATTCTCACAAGTGCTGCTCATTTCGACACTAGTACCCATTGATGAAGAGCTAAAAAAGATTACTCATGTTTACTCACACGTATTGAGACTATTAGAGATCCAACATTACTACAAAAACCATAGTGGGCCTGCAATCTCTGTGTCATCTGGAACTTATGATTCTCTATTACTATCGCCACGTCCGGAAGCTGATTTTCCTTGTCCATCAGCAAAAGCAGCCTCAAAGACAGCCTGCCTATTCCCTCGGCCATCCATCAAACTGCCAGCAACGCCTAGTCCATGTTGCAGAGCGTGCATTCCATTGTTTCGCACCAGGTCTCAGACCTATTTGACCATGGATTTGTTGCTGCTGTTGGAAATGGAGTAGCTGTTGTTGCTGATCATGGGACCTGAGGGCTGAGGTCATTAAGCTGGAATGGCAACTTTGGAACGCCGCCGCCACCACCACCACCTTGTTGCTGCTGAGGCGTTACACCTTGAGGTTGCAGCATGTAGTTTGCTTGTTGGGCAACAGTTTGGCGACACCTGCAATAATATTAGAGTTGACTAAGCAGATGTAATCTTATAAGAGGCTTTGAACTGCATTAATAAGCCAACCACCTGTGAAGGGCCACACGGTGGAGGTTGGGCATCTGCAATTGCAGCTAAGTACATCAAATTCTTCTGAAGCAGTGCTTGCAACCTAAATCATTTAACTGTTATATGAGTGGCCAAACTATGTTCCCTTGAATGGAAACATGAAAATGAAGGCAATATACTAATACGCGCACACACTGAGAAAATGAGACGGACAGAGGAACGTAAAATCAAAGGAAAACCGTTACCCTACAATGGAGATTTCCTTGTCTCTCGCCCTAAACAAAAAAAAAAGCTAAATGGAAGAGAAAATGTAAACAAATGTATAAACCAATATACATCATCAATCTTCCGAACATCCACAAATTCTCATTTGAGAAATAAAATTTAATACTCCCTCCGTCCCAAATTAATTGCTCAGTTTTGACTTTTTAAAGTCAAATTGACCATTTTTAAAACTAATCTTTTTATTATTTTTGCTAAAATATAGGTGAAGAGATTATAACCAAAAGAAAGTATATACAATTTATTACTAATTCTAATTTTTATAATTTTGGAAATATATTTATATATGCTTAATTATTAATTCTAAAAATAGTCAATTTGACTTAAAAAAGTCAAAACTGAGCAGTTAATTTGGGACGGAGGAAGTAATGTTCTGAGTAGAATGACAACTAATAAGATCAAATAAAATTGGTAACTTTAGCCAGAAAGCAATCTTTTTCTTCCTGAACTTTGCACAATTTGTTTTAAATACATTATTTTGCAATGACCTTCTTTAGCATGAATAACATTGATATACTTATACTCAATTCGCCCCAACAGTGAGTCCAATTTTTATTTTTTTGGTACATCCCAAAAATGAGACTCCACAATCAAAGTACAAAACTCAAATCATATTCAAGTAAGTTTTGATCTTGGTCTGTGATCATTGTAAAGTCAAAATTTCCTTTTACTTCAATATAGTTTAAAAAACTAGACTCTCATTTTTGGACCGAAGGAGTACTAATGTTATTTATCAGTAAGAAGCTTCATTGCAAGGGTGCCCATATGTTCTACAAGATTGGTATCTTATCTTTTATAATTAATTAACTCCCATGCTCTCATTAAAAGAGTCCTATGGCTTTCAACATTATATGCTATACTACTTTTAATTCTTCTACATTGTTGTTGAAATACTAATTATCAATCTTGACCTGTTAACATGAACTACCACTAGAGTATCATTGGTCTTGATTCTTGATGAATTTCCCATCTTTATAATGAGCCACTCTTAAAATTTAAACCGCTGATTCTTCAGGAAGCCTATGAATTTTGATTGCATAATATTATCTAACCTATCTATTTAATGGGTTAAGCACTTTCTTATTAACTAGATTTAAATTGATTTTTTTTGGAGATTTCCTGAAATGGACCAGACAGAGACTTGCTCAGTCCCATCGAGCCAATAAAAAGGGAAAACAACTCAAACTAAATATAAGTTGGCAAATCGAATCTTTGTTTTTTATGACAAATCTTGATGCTAAAAGTCTAACTACTACCAATGGCTGAAAACTTATTAGTCACAGTCCCCATAAGAAAGTAGTTTTTCCAGCTTTCTTTACTTGCGTATAATTTTGTGAGCATTACCTGACCCTTACACTTCATACGAATACAGACAGCAGAGAGAAAATCATCACAAGTCTCAACTTAGCATGCAAAATTTTTATATTGGTCTTCGTATTAGAGTTAGGATAATAATACCTCATAACCCTGAAAATGGAAGCTAAGAAAATTTTAAACAAATTATGCAGTAAGATGTTGGCATATTAAGAGAAACTACTATTGGTTCTCACTAGTCTGATGGAGGCAGGCTTGGGGATATACACTAAGGTTGATGCTTTAGTTCAGCTGATGAATCATTTAGCTAAATCTTTGAGGCGTGATTGAGAGAGAAATAACGAGTCATCAAAAATGGATAGGAACATGTAGGTTTCCATGAACAATAATTGCTAGGACAGGTGAGGTTATTCAGGTCTCAGATAACTGTTACATTTATAGACTACATTAGATATGATCACGACAATGCTAATAAACTCATAAAGTTGACCGATTCAAATCTAAACTTTTGCAATGTAGTTAGCCAAACCCAAATTATCTCATAGCTTAAAGGTTAAACATTAATTCGGACTACGAAAGCAGAGATCTGATGCTGCTAAAAGTAATTTGGTATCCTTTCCCATGGACCCTTGAATTCAGAAAAACTCAGCAAATGCTTTACCACACAAGATCATAGCTCATAAGTTTGTTACACAAAATCTTATCTCAGCTACAAAAAACTCACAACAATGGCAACCTAGCTGATAGGTAGATTACATAATTGTTAATGATTGCACAGTCAAAAAATTAATATGTTCGTTGCTGGAAACTAACTGGCCACAATCTGCAAGTTTTCCAAGATTTTGATTTTCCAGTATTGCCAGAATCAAATTTCTGTTCTCATCCAAATACTGCACCAAGCATAAGACACCAATGAAATGATGAACATAAAGGTATCAAGCCTAAATCAGAAAATAATCTAAATTTTAATTAAAGCTATACCTGAGGTTAAACGGGGTCCAATCAAAAAATTAAAAACTTGGGTCTTCTGGGGTAATTAAGCTAGTTGAAACTTCAAACTTATTGTTTATATGGTTGCAACTACAAGTCTACAACGAGCAGGAATACCCATAAATTGCAATGTAAGACAGATTTTTAGTAATGACTTAGTTTAGAATATCCTTGACCAATCACTAGTCCATCAATAGAAGTTATGGCACGGAAAATAAAATCATCGAAACAGTTCGGAGTCTTTAAACTCATTAAAAATAATCGTCCTATGCGTATACAACAGGTTGTTCATTAAAATCCAGCACTAGTTCTTGCGCTTAAGATGCTTTGGGAAAATAGATTCCTCATTTTGAAACTGGTGGTGGAGAAAATTCGACTTTTAACTCCAATTCCAAGTTCATGGTATGGATTCAACACAACCAAGTAGCACATTAAAACAATGAATGTGGGCGCTCAGTCTATGAATGAAGGTTTAAACCTGAATCAGATAAGTTATGCTCTATGCGTAAGTCCACATATTTCAGATATGAAAATTTCCTATTAAAAATAAACATACATATAGGAATTTCATGAAAACGAGGCATAACAAGTTCAACCCATTTTCAGCTCTTAGTAACATAATTTATGCATTTATAACATATCCATACATGTAAGAATATACCTTTTGAATCTGCTCGGTGGTGAGGGAGTTACGAGGGAATGGAGGTGGAGGACCGGATTTCAAAGACGGCAGTGGCGGTTGTTGTTGCATTTTTCTTAATCCGATGTTTCGATTCTACTTGTGTTTTTTTATTTGAAGAACGTTTAAACCCCTTGAGGGAACCTTAAACCCTATCCTTCTCCTTCCTTTTAGAAAAATAGATTGAAAAATTATGAGAGAGAAATGAGAATAGACCTGCTTGCTTGGAAGAAAGTAATGCCAAGGAAACATATAGTACAGGATACAAGGTGAAATAATAAATAAAGTGGTCCATTAATAGACTAAACGGCCCCGTTTAATGTGTTTTCGTCAAGAAAAAGTAAGTTCAGTCTTTTTACCCAAAAAAGAAGGCAGATTTGTGAGACAGAGAGAGATGGGTTACGTTGTAAAAGTAAAGATGGTGTATGTTAAAGATGGGTTACCAAGATGAGGATATTATCTTAATGAAATAATACATGGACTTATTTGCCACAGTTTACAGAAATAAAATCATTCCTTTGTCTGTATGTTAAAGCTTTGTACTGCTGAGATGTTTTAAGCATGAGCATTTGTACTTGTGAGACAGCAACTGCTATATGCTGTTTACTTGAAATAAAGTCAGTCTGGTAATTGTTAACTATAGAATATGATTGCACAGAGAAAACAGTGGTAATGCTCTTATATTTGTTGTTGCCTTGTTGGATGCATTTGAAGTCTAGTTATGAAGATAGTTGTATTAACATAATTACAACTTGACAAGGTAGGTGTCCAAGTTTAAGCAACAATTTACAGTTGCATATTGGGTGCCAAATCAAACGTTAAATTTCATGTCCAAGTTGAAGTAGTAGTTTACCAATTACTGATAATTATAAATTTCGTTTTCCACTCAACTGAAAGAAAACAGCTTAATCTAATCTGCCTACAGTAGACACTAGAGACAACCATAATATATTTTAGGGAATTGTTAAATCCACAACACTTTTTGTACTATAGCGACACTTTTGTTGAGGAAATAATATTTTTAAATAATTATTACTTCTTCCGTTCAAAAGAAAAAAGATTTGTATTTGTAAAAAATAAATTCCCAAAAAAGACTTCACATGACATAATCGTATAAAAATGACATTGTGCTCATATTTATTATCATCATAATTTTTAAAACTATACTACTACGTTACTCGCAACATATATTATTTTCAGAGATATATAAAATAAAAACCTATTCTAAATATTACCAAATTTTATAAATAAGACCACATTACTAATTTAATGAAATCAAATACTCTTGGAAGTTACTTTACCAATCCAAGTGATCAAAAGAAAACAATAAAAATAGGGTCCTACTCCTACATTCGGGTCGGAAACAAATAGCCTTTCCCTCCAGCCCAATTTATTGAACTATTCTTAAAGGTCTGATTTACAAAAGTCAAATCTACATCTTTCTTCAAAGTCTTACAGTAAGTTGACTAATACCTTTCTGTCCTCCTCCTCCTCCTCATGCTGTCGGTTGGATATGAGGGAGGAACGTTGAGTTTTCTCTCTCTACCTCTCTTCTTCTTCTTCTTCTTCTTCTTTAATTGTATTTTTTCTTAAACCCTTGTTCTCGATTTTCTCTCTCCTCAAGAAAATGGCAACTCCACGATTCTTTCTCCTCCTCATCTTCTTCTTCACAACCACCTTTGCCCAAATCCGCCTCACCGAGATCCGATCCGACAACCGACTGACCATCCCCTTCGACGAATTCGGCTTCACTCACTCCGGCCGCCTCGATCTCAACGTCTCCCACATCTCCCTTTCAAACCCTAACAGTCCACAAAACCCTAAACCCGACCTCTCTCAGGTCGGCTTCTTCCTCTCGACCCGCGAATCCTGGCTCCATGTTCTCGAACAGCTCCAAGAAGGCGAAATCCAATGTGCCCTCAATTCCAATCTCATCAAACCTGTTTTCAAATTCCATCAACTCCAACACTCCAGCAATCGGTTCGATACCACAGTCCAAGTCAATGACGCAAATCAATTCACTCTCGTTTTTGCTAATTGTGCCCCAAATCTCAAGGTTTCAATGAATGTGCTCTCAGCTATGTACAACATCAACACCAAAACGGGTCAGCGGGTTTACTTGTCGGCTGGTAAAACTTCTCTGCCGTCCCTTTATTTCTTCTTCTTCTTGGTATACGTGTTACTTACAGGTTTATGGATTTATACCCTTTATAATAAGAGATTGTCAGTTTTTCGCATTCATTTCTTTATGATGGCCGTGGTTATTTTGAAAGCTTTGAATCTTGTATGTGAGGCCGAGGATAAATCGTTCATAAAGAAAACTGGTACTGCTCGTGGCTGGGATGTTTTGTTCTATATTTTTAGCTTCTTGAAGGGAATTACTTTGTTCACTTTGATTGTGTTGATTGGGACTGGTTGGTCTTTTATTAAACCGTATTTGCAAGGTAAAGAAAAGAAGGTTTTGATGATTGTGATACCCTTGCAAGTTGTGGCCAATGTGGCCCAAATTGTGATTGATGAGACCGGGCCATTTGGGGAAGACTCGTATAGGTGGAAGCAAGTGTTCTTGCTTGTTGATATAGTTTGTTGTTGTGCGGTGTTGTTCCCCATTGTGTGGTCTATTAAGAATTTGAGGGAAGCCGCCAGGACTGATGGGAAGGCTGTGGTGAACTTGATGAAGTTGACGTTGTTCAGGCAGTATTACATTGTTGTTATATGTTATCTCTACTTCACAAGGGTTGTGGTTTACGCTTTGGAGACTATTACTTCGTATCGTTATGAGTGGACTAGTGTCGTAGCTGCTGAATTGGCTACACTTGCATTCTATGTTTTCACGGGGTATAATTTCAGGCCTAAGGCTCACAATCCTTATTTTGCAATTGATGACGAAGAAGAGGAAGCTGCTGCTGAGGCACTCAAGCTTGAAGATGAATTCGAACTGTGATTCCTTATTTGGTGCTTGAAGATAGGATTAGCTGTGCTAGCAAGGTTGGAGTTCAGATATTGTTCTTTATGTGTTTGATGTTTCAGTTAACGATGCCTGAACTTCTTACTCATCTTATATACAGTGCAATTCCTTTTAGTGTGCAGTTTACTTTCTTTATGTGTTGTGTCAGAATTAGATAAGGATATTATATTAATGGTCATCAGATTAGCCAATAAAAGAAATTATGACAACCTTTATTGCTTTACTTCTTGGTATTTACTTGTTTGTCTCTGACAATCTTCGTAACTGCGGTAACCTCTTGGGTGGGATATATGGCAGAGCCTCGGAGAATGAATCTCATTGTCACTGTTTACAATCCCTATTCTTGGGTAGTTGGGTACAAACTTGGTTTTTAAAAAAAAAGTTTGTAACTGTGTCCATTTCTTATTCCATTTTTATCATCAGTGTCAGTGCTACTCTTGTTAATTGAAGAGTGTTAAAACCTGAAGTATTTTTTGTCATTGCCTGGTTGATAATTGATTAGGGGCGCTGTCAGCTACTATGCATGTATATCCTCATAATACAAGTTGCTTAGGTTTGGTAACTCTTGCAGAGTGCAAGCCATCTCCAAACCCAAAAATATAAATGTTTATTTATTTTTACTTTTGTTTTTTTGTTGTGGGGGTGGGGGTGGGGGTGGGGGTGGGGGGGGTGGAAGTGTCGGAAAAGAGAGCACGAATCCTTTTGTCACAATTGTGACATTGCTCCACATATCTGTCAATCAACAAGTACTTGTAGAAGTTACAAACTTTTAGATACTTGTTAAATAATAAATTTAATAGTGGTATTAATAACTACTGTGGTTGTCTATGCTGTTGATAATTTGGAGAAGTGACGTCATAATGTAGTTTTCATGAAATGCAACTTCTAGTGGCTTGGGATCTATTGTCATGGCTTTGAACTGCAAGTACTTTGTCGTCTCTTTGGACTCCTCAATTTCTTATGTGATGGTGCATCCGTCTTTTTATTGAATTGTTGTAAAATTTCAAGTTGGCTATCTTGTGATCTTTACGTTATTTATACTTTTTATAATGTATAAGGTGTTGGGAATTTGAATTTTGAAGCCTGCTCATTCATTGAGGAAGGTAGATTGTTAAATTGTAGAGCAATATACTTAGGGAAGTAGCATCCCTTGAGATGTCCTCTTTGGGTATCGACATATGCGGTCACTTGTCACTTTATATATACTAATGTAGTTTTGGAGTCTTTACCCATCCTCAGATACAATAAACAGGAGTGCCTGCGGAGGTTTTTATACCCTACCTATAAGATGGGAGCCATAGCCAAAAAAGTGGAATTATATTGGGCGTGCTAATTAATCTTTCTTTGTTTACTGAATTTGGGCTTGAAAGTTTGTGGGATCTCCCCCTTTCTTTTATAAAGTTTGTGCTAAAAAAATTCCGAAGGGATTAAAGGTGACATTTTGAGTTTGAATGTCCATCCAAATCCAATTCCTTTGGAATGCTCTCACAGGTTGAATCAACAAAAAGATTAGAATTGCTAATGAGGAACACGTTTCTTTCAATTTGAACAGATCATTTTCTATTTAGTCTAAAGAAGACTCGTGAAAAAAAAAGAAGAGGAAATTAACTAAAATACTAAAGGCTTGTTTGTTTTGGTGCGTTTGAGACGGTTGGAAAGAGTAGTTTGATGATTTTTTAGTCGTAAACGTACAAAACCAAAAATAGTGTGATAAATTTAAGGTTTAAAAGTCTGAATTTTAATAGACGACGAGCAAATGACATGTCAAGGGGAAAAAAACAAACAAAACTCCAATCCAAACATCCATCTCTTAGGGAGAGAGAGGAGAGATTACAGTCTGTTGATTGGGTTGGGGTGTTAATGAGAAAATCATTGTATTTGTAGGGGTACTAGACTACTAGGGGGTGTAGATTAGATTGGAGACATTGACTAGGGAGTAGGGAGAGGAGAGGAGAGGAGAGGAGAGGAGAGGAGAGGAGAGGAGGGAACCCGACAGAGTGGTCCCTTTGGACATTAAAGCCCATGCCAACCCATATGCTACTCTCTGTATTCTTCTACCTCAGAGGCCGTAATTTCATCTCGAATCTTGTCGTTAAGATTTTCTTGTACTTTTTTTCTTCCCTTTCCTCGAGTATCATTTTCTATATTTATTTATGACTTATGAGCTCTAGGTATCCATCCATAAATTATTATTATTATAAATATATATATATATATTACTATTATATAAAAGGGATTGGTACGAGTATGGTGATATTAATGATTTAAGCATAAGCAGCAGCAGCAGCACAAAAGGTGGTGTTTCCTTGGCGGTGGTAGCTTGGAAATGACACTACACACAGACTGGCCCATATGCTCTACCTATTTCCTTGTTCCTTGCTTGGAAACATACCCCCTTTCCCCTTCCCCTTCCCCTTCCCCTTCAAATACTAATTAGGAGCATCTTCCATCTTCTTTTTTCGGATCATATTGCTTGCTATGTTTAGTTTAACTACCAAAACTAAAGTGTGTGTGTGTGTATTCATCACAATTGTTTTCATTGAATTGAGTGGCCCATTTTGATTCCAGTGATATTATTATACTAATTCCTTATGTTTTTTGGCAATAAGAAATGAAAATCAAATATTAATTTGATGAGTGGAGAGATTGAAGGGGATGGATTCAAATGGAAGAGATAAATTATTTGTGGTGAGGAAGCAGTGCCAGTAAGGGGTTGTCAGTTGGGAAGAAGATTATTTGAGAGCAGAGCAGGCATGTATAACGGTCAGTACGAAATAGCAGTAGTAGGTCAGTCAGTACTCAGTACGTAACTATAGCTTGGTTCGTATAAATTATTGTTCTGTCATCTCCTATTAGTATTAATTTAGGAGCTCGTATAGTTGTTTTACAAGATTTTCTATCTTATGGAGTACTACTATTATTCACGTGAATAAAAATTTATTTCGTAAAAATATCAACTCAGAATTTAATATTTAAAAAAAGAAATGCATGAGAGGGGGTAGAGTACAAGTCAAGATTCTTTGGACTATGGAGTAAATATGGGGGACCAGCCAATAGCCATCCTCTCTACAGCTGTCTTTCTTTTTCCTTGCAACTTTTACCCGTTCATTGTCATTTCACAATCATTCCCCATACCATATCCATATCCATATCCAATAATTACTGATTCAGACCAAACTTACTACAGTACATTACCTTTTAAAAACAAAAACTGGAAAATACTAGTATTTCCACCATTCTTATTCCTACCATTTTCAACTGCAATGTGGAGTATATAATTTTTAATAAATATAATACTAATTCAATTGTAATTTATTAGATTACAAATATCATGAGTCTAAAAATTGTAACTTCTAATTTGTGATACAAATTTATGATAAGTATGTTGGTTTTGAATGCAAGAATTTGTTGTCCAAAGCAATAAAGATGTTAGATATGATAGGCAATGTACTCACCACCACAAAGGGTCTTGTAAATGTAGTATAATACTCCACTTAATACATATATGTAGAGTAAGGTGGTGTTTCTTAAAATTGAGCAATTAAGATCTAAATGATTAGTACTCTTTCTGTTCTTAAAAGATTGTCGTTTAAAATTTTTGTACATGAATTAAGAAAGTCATTTCCGTTCCTTAATATAAGTCATTTTAGAGTTGTGCACAAGTATTAAGGAAATGATTGTAAAACATTAAATATACTATCAATTGTATATATTTTCCTTGTATTGAAAAAAGAGAATTGTTATTTATTGGACAAAAAATAGTGAGAGAACCAAAGTTATATTTATTACTTGGGGTAATATTGAAAACTAAGCAATTAATGCTTACGTGAAATTCTCAAAGGATTTATATTTAGGAACAAAAATATTTCTCTAAAATAACTTATACTCCCTCCGTTCCTTAATATAGGTCGTTTTAGAGTTGTGCACAAGTATTAAGAAAATGATTGTAAAACATTAAATATAACATCAATTGTTTATATTATCCTTGTATTAGAAAAAGAGTGTTATTTATTTGATAAAAAATAGTGAGAGAATCAAAATTATATTTATTACTTGGGTAATATTGAAAATTAAACAATTAATGCTTACTTGAAATTCTTAAACGACTTATATTTAGGAATAAAAATATTTCTCTAAAATAATTTATATTAAGATACGGAGAGAGTAGTATTAAACAACGGAGGAAGTACAATGTTTAGATATTATTTCATTGACTAATAGGTTATGTTTAGTTATGACTAGATCCGACAAACAAGAGAGCTTGGCAGACATAAATGAGTTTGAATTTTTGAGTGTGGATGTAAATGAGTTGAAAATTAGATGGGATGCAAATGTGCGATTATAAATGAATATGAACCGATGCTTACCAACCCATGTAGCTAATTTACATAAAGTACATTTAGATTTTGTACACTAATTTTTTTTAAAGAAATTGATATATTTCATATGTTAAAATGATATTTTTATACGAATCTCTTTAATATAAAAATAAAACTCATTCACTATTTATATGTGTGAGAGCGATTATGTGAAAATATTATTTTTATATAGAAATATTAGTTTCAAAATTCTAATCTTCTAATTTCATTTTAAGTTATACTCGAGTAAGCTTATTGTTTCACGCTCGAACTTTGTAGTTGATTTATACTCAACTCTATTAAACTCGATTTGAATTTGTTTAATATGTACTTAATAAAGATAATTAATTAATAACTAATTAAATTTTGTTTGACTCAACTAAAGCTCAAATTTTTTAACTCATTTATTAAACGAGTTATGTTTGAATAATAAAATTTAACTTGACTTGTTTACCTTTAATTTAAATTTTTCCTAAATAAACTCTTTTAAAGTTTAGTTGTTTGCCACACACAGAGTGACAGATGACACACACACACACACACATATATATTGCTTTTTAACGAATCGACTATGGCGACGATTTTGATCGTCGATCATAAAATAAAAAATCATCGTCATAGCATACGACGATGACTTTTTGTTCGTCGTCTATACCATCGTCATAGCGAGTTCGTTAACGACATCCTGAAAATCAAAGACGAATCAGACTATAGCGAAAGTTTTATGAGATATAGTAACGATTCGAACGGTCGCCTTAGATATAGTCGATTATAGCCATAATTTTTTATGTTATAGCGATGGAAAAAACTGTCATTATAGTCGATGCTTTTTCTGGTTCGCTGGAGAAACCCTCCCTATATATATCCAGGATATTTGCGCTTCATCCAGTATCTTTTCATGAAATATTCTTCTGAGCATTCTTGAATTTTACTCAACAAAGAAGTATCATTTTGACAATTTGGACGTTATTAGTTCTTGGATAAATTAATTATTGAACTTGTTTTATTGAATTCTTATATCATTGTCATCGTCCTCATGTTTATATTTTATTGAAAGTTATCTGTGGCATGTTGTGCATAGATGGACTTGGTATAATTATGACCAGAGATTATTCGGTATAATCATGACCGTAATGTTACAAATGATGTGGTAAAAGTTCTCATTGACCCGTAGTGCATTGATGGACAGTTGTTGGCATGATCATGACCATTGATACACGAATATCCTTGGCCTGTAGTGCATGGATAATTTGTGGTTATGATACTAATGAATATCTTTGGTCGTAGTGCAGGGATGATGTGGATTATTTATTAAAGCTGAGTCCCAGCGATAAAAGTGATGAAAAACCTTTTAAATCATAAAAGATAGTAGATTTTATTCTCTACTTGACTCTTTTAATGGATTACTTGTTCCGCTGCAATTAAACTTGATGTTTGTTATATTTTATCAGTTTAACATTGTTGAAAGCTAATGATAATTTATTTTGCATTATTTTAGTCATAATATTTTTTATTAGGCTAGTTGAGCTCACCATTTCTTTCACTGTTCTCTTCAGGAAATGAGAACGTAGCCGGAACTAGTCGGGGAACGGAGTGACGGTCTAGAAGATAGTATTAGTAGTCTTCACTATTCTGTTAAATAGTGTAAAAATAAATGTAATGAGAATTCTTTTGAGTGTGAATATTGTCTAGATGACAATATTTTTATTAAAACTCTCAATTTGTATTTTGTTGTATTTTACACGACAGTTGTATTATTAAGTTGTATTTAAATTTTGTACCATGTATTTGGCGACTCAAGATGGGTGATGTATACCTGTTTTGGGGGCATCACAATTTATAAATATTACCCACAACTATAACATTATATCAAATCCACACCATAATATTTAAAAAATATTTCAAAAAAATTAAATCTTTATTCGTAAAATTTGGGGTCACATGCACACACACACACACACACACACACACACACATATATATATATATATATATAGTAATCATCTATACCATCTATACCATTGAAAATAATAAGAAAATGTCACGATTTAAAAATTAAAAATTAATGTCCACTACTAATAGTAGCAGACAGTAAAAAAACATTTGACGTCTTCATCAGAATAAGGTTTTGACTTATTAACAAGTATTTAGGATTTATTGACCAAGGGTTACCAAAGTTTATGGTTTATTAATAAGGATTTAGAGTTTATTAGAGTTGAGAAAAATACATAACTAAAATTATGGATACATAATTTTAAACAATCTGATTAATAAACCCTAAACATTTATGGTAAAGTCAAATCCATTCTGATAACTGATAAGAGTATTATTTTTTTAATATAATGCAAATTTGATAACCGAATCTAAAGAGTTTTTCAATCAAAATCTATATTCCAAGTTTTAACTTAGTCTTCTCTAGTCTACAAACAAATTTTATTTTTCATTGTTGTGTCAAATTTTAAGTTTTTGGAAATTAAAAACCTCAAACGATTTACGTATTAAGAAAAAATGAAGCATTTCTTAATTTACTTTTAAAATGTGCAAATTGAAACGATTCCAAAAAAATAAAGAAATTTCAAATAATATTTTATAATGACTTTGTGTTATTTTTATTAGATTCATTTTATTATTCTTATTATAAAAAAATATATGCAGTTATTTTATTTTTTAAATACCGTAGCCAATTATCTATTAAAATGATACTTCCACTCATCCCTTTTCATCCGTCCTTCCAATAAAAAAATAAAGAATAATTATTTTTACATAAATTCTCGATATTTTTACACATTTTTTATTAAATAAAAATAAAATTTATTTTATTAAGATGTGACAGAATGCCATGTAAAAATACCCTTAAAAAAACATGTGAAAATATGGATTTTCAAAAAAATAATGTTACAGCTGTAACTAGATATTTATGGTTGGTCTACCAAAGTAGTTAAAGTCGGTGGGGGTAATAAATATTTTGAGGGCCAAGGAACCTGGTTTTCAAGCTAATAAAAGATTCGAGGAAAACCCATTCATACTTATAAATGTAATTTTGTATTATTGGAATATTAAATTTTGGTTTAATTTGATGAGTTTAACATATGATATCTAAAAGACTTTAAAAATAAGCAAAGAAAAATTGGTATATCAATAATAGTAATAATAATGTTATTATCACATAAAAAAGATCATATAATATTCACATATACACATTTATGTTGTGAGTTCGCGCGTGACATGTGGGACTCGTAAAATGTATGTGTGCATGTGAGTATTATGTGATCTTTTTTATGTGATAGTAATATTATTTTAATAATAAATATTGAAATTTATTAAAATAATTATAAAAATATCAATAAATGTATATTTACTAGCTGGGTCCCGTGCCTCCGGCACTGTATGAACTGTGGAATTTATCTCAAATTTTGAACGGTCCAGATGATTTATTGAGTGAGCGAAAAATTCTAAATCATTTATATTTTATTAGATAGATTAGTATTGAACGATTAGATTTATCCAAAATTTTTAATGGTCCCGATCTTTTAATAACTTGAGCGGGAAACTTAATTTTTTCAAAATCAATTGTGTTTTGTATAGATAGATATTATGAACATAAATTTGCTATTTTTGTCGGCCTTAAAATTTACTAGTACGTAAATAAACATGTTATTCTGTAGTGGTATCATTTAATACAATAGGTCAATATAGCGTCCTGTCCTAGTTCATTGTCTGGTCACATCCTGACTTCCAATTCTTAATTTCCCTTTGAGAATCTCACACACTCTATCCCAGCGCTTACATTACACGTTAGGGGAGTCAACGTCGCTAATTACCGCGAGTGGCTAGCACTCACACATTTACTCATTATCTCCCGACGTCCCAAATCAAAATTACGTTGGGGCCCACTGCGTGAATCGAGGCATGGAGTTTACGGCCTCATTTACGGTGTACAACGCGCTGACGATGGCGACGCTTATTGGCTTCATTCCGAAGGGAATAATGCTGGCCTGCTGGGACAGGTAGGTAATTTCAAAAGATATATGACAGGAGAATGATATAGTATATTGCAAAGGTTAATGTTATATTTTTTATATATATAAATTATATGGATAAATAATATTGATATTTTTTTTGAAACAATATGGAGTAGATTCTTTTATAATTACATCTAATTTTATATATTAATAAATTATTCTATTGCAATTTAGCAAAAAATTATTTATGGCGATTTTAGGTATCAGTTTTTTATTTTACTTTTTTTTAATATGTGGAGTATTCAGACTTACGTTGGATTAACCTATATCCCAAACAAAACTTTCAAAATATATTTACGTCTACGGTCTATAATTACTATGCTGGTTCGAGTGAAAATCAAACTTAAAGGATTCGGTTAGTATGAAATTATTTTTTTAATAAGTTGATCAATTAACTAATAAATTATTAACACACATACAATCTCGTTTATATATCAATATTTTATTAATTAATTGACCAACTTAATTCTAAAATAAACTTCATATTAACCCATTTCGAACTTTAAGATATTCGGTTCCTATACAAGTGTTGGAACTATTAATGTGGCCTTGTAGTAGTACTCCCTCCGTTCCTTAATATAGGTCATTTTAGAGAAATATTTTTGTTTCTTAATATAAGTCGTTTTAGAATTTCAAGTAAGCATTAATTGCTTAGTTTCCAATATTACCCCTAATATTAAATGTAATTTTGGTTCTCCCAATATTTTCTGCCCAATAAATAACAATCTCTTATTTCAATACAAGGGTAATATAGACAATTGATATTATAGTTAATGCTATACAATCATTACCTTAATGGTTGTGCATAACCTTAAAACGACTTATATTAAGAAACGGAGGGAGTAGTATTTATCTATTTTGAGTTTCTAACAATATTTAATTGAGAATACCGCTATTTTCATTCGTTTCTTTCCACGACATAAAGGTTGGTAGGGGACGTGATAATTGAAAAGACAAAGGATGATTAGTTGTTAGTGTTTTACGAATTTGATTATCATGAAATTTAATTTTTAATAAAATTATTAATTAATTAAATAAAATATTAATACATATAGAGTTATGTTTATGTGTCACTATTTTATTAATTAATTGATTAATTTATTTAAAAATAAACTTTATACTAATTACTTTTGTATTTTACATGTTTAGGCTATGTTTCTTTACGAATATTATATTTGAAATAAAATTATTAATTACAAGTGTCTTATTTATTTTTAAATTTAGACTTAAGATTAGTTGTCTAGAAATTATAAAATAATTTCATAGTCTTGATATTATATTATAATCCAATATTTATAATCTATACAAACAAATATAAACTTGATTTTTACTTTGAGCAAGGGATTGTGTGAGATCTAGAATTTGTATAACTATCTTAAAATTACGCATCAAATTAGACTAACCCAAAATTTACTTTACTATTTATTCGTGTTTGCTATTATTATATTAATCAAAATCTATATAAGAATATATAACTTAAAAGAGGGTCCTATAATTGAATCAATTTGATTAATAACACAATTATTATTGAAAATAATAAAGTTAAACTAAAATAAATCCTAATTATAAAAAAAATCTCAAATCACAAATACAAAATTTAGCACATGTCTAGCACGAATTTCAAATTTTTTATTCATAAAGTATAAAGAAGGAAATCAGCGAAGGAAATCTAGGGAAAAATTCCAAGGGGTAGGGGCAAAGTGTGCCAATATCCCATGCTTATCTTGTAGCATTAAAATTATCAGAAAAGGAGATATCCACTCGGTTTAAAAATATAAGATTAATGTTTATTTTTTAATTAATTTAATATTTTAGATTTTTAATTATTGTATTTTTAATCATTTATAATTATATTAAATATAAATGTATACTTTTAGGTTAATTAAAAATATAGAATTGTTAAATCCATAATATTTTTTGTTATTTTTACAATTAAAATGTCGATGTATATGTATAGCGATAGTAAAAACAGTCGCTATAGGATTTATAGCGACACTTTTGTTATTAAAATAATATTTTCTGTTATGAATTTAAAAATTTCCTTAAAAATATCATAAATTGATTTTAAAACTTAGGTTTAATCATATATTTTGGAAGAAAAATAAGAAGAAAGAAGCGTACATATATACTTCATCTGTAGTAGGATAAAAATTATTTTCTATCTATTTCTTTTCTTTTCTGTTTATTAAAAACTCAGAAACATAAGAATTGGAAAGAAAACTTAAGATTTTCGTCCTTTTTTTTTCTGTCCATTTTAAAACTCAAAAACAGAGCTTTAGGGCCAAATCAACCAATTTAAAATCTATTTATCTTGTTATTCTTTTTTATATATGTAAAAAGCCTATAAACATTATAAACGAGATATTCTCCGTTCTTTAATTAATATTAGTCGTTTTAGAGTTGTACATAAGTATACAAAAATAATTGTATAATATTAAATATAATATTTGTGACGCTTCCAAAATAGGTATACATCACCCATTCTGAGTCGCCAAATACATGGTACAGAAACAACTACAACTTTATTAATACAACATAAAAATTGTGAGTTTAAATACAAATATTGTCATCTAGACAATATCCACACTCAAATAAGTCCTCATTACAATTATTAATACACTATTTTACAGAATATTGAGGACTACTAGAACAACTTCTAGAACCATCATTCCACACCCCGACTAGTACTCGCTACATTCTCGCCTCTTGAGAAGAAAAATGAAACAACAAGGAAAAGGGTGAGCTCAACTAGCCTAGTAAAGAACATTATGACTAAGATAATATAGAACAAATTATCGTTAGTCCTCAACAGAAAAAAATCTAATAGAATACAATAGACAATCTGTTTTAAATCAATCTTCGCAGCGGAAATAATAATTCATTAGAAGAGTTAAATAGAGAATGCAAACTAATATCTTCTATATATTAATTTAAAAGTTCATCGTCGATATTTTATCCCTGTAACATCAATCAATATATATATGGAACCAAATATTCATATTTGCACTACAGGCCAAAGATATTCATCAGTTGGTCATGTTCATCTAAACACCTGTTCATCTTTGCACTACGGGCCAAAGATATTAATCAGTCGGTCATGTTCATCTCAACACCTGTTCATCTTTGCACTATGAGCCAAAGATATTCATCAAGAAATCATTCATCTTTGCACTACAGGCCAAAGATATTCAGTAATATCATCATTCAGGACTGAGGATGATGAAAAAAAATATTTTAAAGAAAACGAATCCAGTGAAACAAAAGAACAAATATTAAGGATTCGTACTTTGAAAAATTCTCATTCAAAAATGCTTCATAAATAACCAGAATGAAGTAAAATTCAAGAATGATCAAAACATGGATACAATCAAAGTTAGTATCCAGAATAGATATATTGGACACAAAAGAAAAAATTTCATTTTTCGGTGAATAGTGCTGTATTCGTGAATAATACCGTATACGTGAATAGTGTCGTATACGTGAATAGTAACTCCGACACCAAAAGATAGAAATTTCACAAAAAACATCATCATGTTACGTGAATAGTACTCGTGAATAGTAACTCGTGAATATTAACTCATAAATAGTAACTCGTGAATAGTAACTCGTGAATAGTAACTCCGACATGAAAAAGTTTCAAATTTGATAAAAAGTTCCAACCAATATTTCAGCATAATGATATTGAAGAAATAAAATCACTTACGAAGAAAATAACATCCCTTCTCTTAGCTAAAATAGTATTTCTGGTTGGAATATCAGATATAGTGCTGAAGGAACTTGAACCGTATAGCAACACTCAAAGTATAAAAATACTCACAAAATACGGTCGATATTATAGAGAGAGAAAGAGAGAGAAATCTGTAGTTTTTGGTGTGATTTTTAATTCTAACCTAAACACCCTATTTATAGGAAAATGCTTAGAACACCAAAGCAGAAAATTTATTAAAATAATTTTATTTAACAAATATTCAAGCCCACTTCCCAAGAATCCGAATTCAGCTCATTTACCACACATGTGGGCTTGCAAAAAACGTTTTTCATGAATAAAACAATTAAAACCTCCAAAAATTAATTATTTCAGAACTTCGGAACTTCAATAATTCATAATAAATAGCCTTTTTGTCAGAAAATTCGAATCTCGCGATTTTCCATAGAAAATTCCATTATCTACAACTTTTCAGAAGAATTTTTTTCCAAATTCTAAACAAAAATTGACCGAAATCCACAAACGGGCGATTTTACAGGTTATAATCAAATTTTAGTCAAGAAATGGGGTCCACCGACATGTTTAACATGTTTTAAACATTTATTGCAACAAAAATACTCTTTCTCCTCGTATACTCATATATCCCACATTCATTGTAAAAATATCACCATTATTATATTAGAATAATATAATAAAATATTATTTTATCAGAAAAGATAAAATATCAATTTTTAACAATTGTCACCTTAAAAATTTTCTCCATTTATATCCATATAAAATTAATATTATCCTCATCATATAAATCAATAATTAATTATTCACAAATAATATTACAGAATCACAGTATTGGCAACCAGACCATTCCAAGGAAAGAGAGGGCTTTTCAATAAAGATTTCTCCTTACTGGCGCGCAATTAGGTGACCAAACCTCTCCTTAGACAGAACTTTCTAGACATTGCCAAGAATATTTTCTAATAATATTATTCAGATAATATGAATTATTGCTCCGATAATGAAAAATACTGTATAATGACAATTATTTAAATAACAGTAATATAAAAAAATCAACGCAGCAATTATTGAATCAATAAAATAAAATACTGAACATTAATTACTGTAACAATTATTGAGTAATGCCTTCTTACGTAAGAATCAATAATTGGTGCAATACCGTGTGCTACTGTTCAACAACGCGTATTATTGTGTTTTAACCACCGGGTATTCCAACAGTATTAACGGTAACAACTACGCCGTTATTTATAAATAATTTATACTTATCGTTTTCTTCATCCAATCGCTTTCTGTTATGGAGCCCACAAAAGACTGTGCCGTCGTACGAATATTCCCCGACCGCAAGAATTTTTAACGACCAAACGAATATTCCCCGACAACAATGAATATTTTATAACCACCTGCTTATTTAAAATATTTACGCATTTTACCCATAACTAACCACATTAATCAAATCAACCATTACTATTTCAAAATGATAAATAGAGGAAATTAAATTTCATTTATTAATAATTTGGGGTCTTACAACCTCCCCTCCTTATGAAATTTCGTCCTCGAAATTGACGTACGTACCTGGTGTTTCGAAAAGATGATCATACCTCGCTTTCATTTCCGTTTCCAACTCCCAGGTCATTTCCTCAATAGCATAGTTTCTCCACAAAACTTTAACTTTTGGTATGACCTTCGTGCGTAGGACATGCTCCTTCCTATCCAAGATCTTGACAGGTACCTCCTTGTACGTTAAATCTTCTGCTTTCTCGTCTGGTTCTAACTCAATAATGTGGTTCAGGTCGTCCACATATTTACGTAACATCGAAACGCAAAAAATGTTATAAACACGCGTCATACTTGACTGTAAAACGAGTTTATAGGCCATAGTTCCTATTCAATCGAGAATTTCAAATGGACTAATAAATCGAAGGTTTGAGTTTTCCTCACCTCGCCAATTTTCGTTTTTGGAATAACAACTTCTTGTACCTCCTTATTCATATTCATCAGCTTCGGGGTATAGCTTAAACGTTTTTAACTTTATTGATTAAAGTCGGTTCTACTTGTATATCATCACGTGAGTCCCTAGAGTCTTTAACTCTATATCTATCATTTGTAAGTTATATAAAATGGGTCTTTGACAATATCGCATTCGTACTCGTATACGATCTTTTACTCAACACGTCAGCTACCATATTCGCTTTTCCAGAATGGTATGGTCAGAACATGTGCCGAAATGAGTCTCTTCTTGAGTTCTTCGATGCTCTTCCCACATTTCTTGCTCCATTCGAATTTTGTATCTCTACGAGTTAGCTGCGTTAATGGAGTAGCGATTCGAGAAAATCTTTCCACAAAATCTTCGATAATAATCAGCTAAGCATAGAAAGCTACGTATTTCGATTACTGACTTAGGTTGCTCTCAACTGTGACTCATATCCCAATCTTGGATAGCACGTCACAATAACACCTATCAGTTTACTACCGCACGAATATGGCGTCCCCTACGGAGAGTCTAGCTTCGGTGCATTCCACAAAGGAAGTCACTCACCAGATAAAGGCTCGGGTACCAAATTCTATAGTTGAATTTTTAACTCCTGAAGTTCAATAGGAGCCATAAGATTTTTAGAAATGGGTTTTGTACCAGGTTCAAAGTCGATACAAAATTCAATATTACACTTTGGGAGTAAGCCAAGAAATTCTTCAGGAAATTTACTAACAATAGAAATATCATTCAAATCTGACGTATTTTTGTTTAAGTCCATAACATGGGCTAAGAAAACTTGACATCCGTTTTTCAATAAACGAATGAATTTATGGCTTGATATGAAAGTGTTTGACTTCAATGGTTTGGTTGTTTGAATTCGAATAACAGGTTGCTTAGGAATATAAAAACTAACAACCTTACGAAAGTAATTAATTTTGGCATGATGAGTAGTTAATCAATCAATCCCCAAAATCACATCAAAAGCAAGTATCTTTAAAGAGATAAGATCAACAGGTAATGTGATGGTGCCAACTTGGATCAAACAAAATTTATAAGTAGTGGATGTAACGAAAGTTTCTCCTAACGGAGTCTCCACAGATAAGTCAAAGTCTAATTTCTCCGTAGTCAAGTTCAAACGTTGAGCGCAAGTAAGAGAGATAAAAGAATGGGTAGAACCAGTATCTAGTAAGGTATAAGCTCCACAAGAATTATAATTAACTAACCCGTGCTAATTTCGTCCGGGTTCCTCGCATTTTGACCGGTCACGACAAACGCACTTCTAGGAACCGTTGACTTTGACTTTTATGGGACAGCCTTTTGAGTCACCGTCCCCGCTGAACTAGGTTTTGCTACCGTACAATCTCGAGCGATATGTACTTCCTTTCCACAGTTATAGCATACCTTAAACTGTTGTGGACAGTTTGGGCTGATGTGTCCCTCTTTTTCACATTTATAGCATATGACCGGTGGTCATTCTCCTCCCTTAAAACCAGTTGCTGCTGGTGCTGACGTCTTCGCAGTGTCATTGTTGAATCTCCTCTTTTTAAAATCTCCCCCCGACTCGCTTCTTCTATTTTCATGGCCACGATTACCACCAGAGTGGTTGTCGCTCTTGTCCGTATTTTTCTTTCTCCGCTGGTTATTGTTGTTCTGATGACTGCTGTCACCGGTATGATCCTAGTTGCGGTCTCTTGGTTCAACGTACTCGCTATCTTGCTCTAATAATTGAGCCCTGTTGATAACATCTGAATATAAAGAAAATTTATGAGAGATAAGATATTGCCGAATCTCAAGTTTTAAACCTCTCAGAAACATCCTCGTCATTCGTTCCTCATTCTCTACCAAATGAGGTGCAAACCTGGATAACTCTGCGAACTTCGCCTCGTATTGGGATACTGTCATGTTGTTTTGTTCTAGTCTAATAAACTCTACCTCTTTCATATGGCGAATACTTCTAAAAAAGTATTTTTCGTTGAAAAGTTTCTGAAATGTTTCCCAAGACATGCTGGGTGTGGAAAGTTGGGTCCGTTTCACAGACTCCCACCAGTATTCTGCCTTGCCACGGACGATAAAGGTGGCGAATGGAACCTTCTGTTCCTCCGTGCATCCCAAGACATCGAATATCTTGGTAATTTGCTTGACCCATGTTTCCGCCATGATCGGATCCGGATTTCCCTCCGTGACAAGCCGCGCGTTGCTATCATTTCCACCCGTATTCTGTACACGAGTCTCCCTCGTCTGGTTTTGCATGAACTATAAAAAGTTCCTAAACATCCCATCGTTCATCGTCTGCTCAGTGGTGTTGTTTACAGGAGGAATATTTCTTTCCTATTGCACGTTCTCCTCATTCGTGAGTAAATGCGTCTCCACGGTCTCATTTACTCCACTGTTAACATTCTCAGTCGACATTCTCAAATATAGCCATAAAACAAAGGTTATTTAAAGAAATCAACATATCACATTATATCCATATATGCTGACCAACCAACAAATAAGCTTAGGTAGGACACACTAGCGAAGGATTTACTCGTCTCTCCCCTCCTAGTTCTATTCCCCGATCTCCGCCAGAGATCATATCCCTAAGCTCTGATACCAACTGTGACGCCCCCAAAATAGGTATACATCACCCATTCTGAGTCGCCAAATACATGGTACAGAAACAACTACAACTTTATTAATACAACATAAAAACTGTGAGTTAAAATACAAATATTGTCATCTAGACAATATTCACACTCAAATAAGTCCTCATTACAATTATTAATACACTATTTTACAGAATATTGAGGACTACTAGAACAACTTCTAGAACCATCATTCCACACCCCGACTAGTACTCACTACATTCTCGCCTCCTGAGAAGAAAAATGGAACAACAAGGAAAAGGGTAAACTCAACTAGCTCAGTAAAGAACATTATGACTAAGATAATATAAAACAAATTATCGTTAGTCCTCAACAGGGAAAAATCTAATAGAATACAATAGACAATCAGTCGCAGCAGAAATAATAATTCATTAGAAGAGTTAAGTAGACAATGCAAACTACTATCTTCTATATATGAATTTAGAAGTTCATCGTCGATATTTTATCCCTGTAACATCAATCAATATATAATTGGAATCAAATATTCATCTTTGCACTACAGGCCAAAGATAGTCATCAGTTGGTCATGTTCATCAAAACACCTGTTCATCTTTGTACTACGGGCCAAAGATATTAATCAGTCGGTCATGTTCATCTCAACACCTGTTCATCTTTGCACTATGAGCCAAAGATATTCATCAAAAAATCATTCATCTTTGCACTACAGGCCAAAGATATTCAGTAATATCATCATTTAGGACTGAGGACGATGAAAAAAAATATTTTAAAGAAAACAAATTCAGTGAAGCATAAGAACAAATATTAAGGATTCATTGTGACAACCCCAAAATAGGTCCATTCCATCCAACCCATTCTGAATCGCCAAATACATGGTACAGAAAACAACTACAACTTTATTACAACAATTGTCGTGCAAAATACAACAACACATATGCTGTGAGTTTGTATACAAATATATATCAACTGTGTACTCATGTCCCAACCGTGAACAGCACCTCATAATGACACCTGACATAAAGGTATAGTCAAAAACTGTTTTAGAAATTAGAATCTTTGGGAAGTGCTCAAGGAAACCTTCGTACATGGGAGGCCATGCGTCTAGGTTATTATAGATATCATATGGCCACAGAATTATCCTTGGTTGACCCAATAGACCCCAAAGAAAAACAAGAAGATTATTATCATATTCTTCCCAATGGCAAGTTTTCTCCTGACATATCATTATCTCCACTGTCTCTAATTGAAATTTATATTTCAAATAGACTCCAAGATCATATAGATAGTGCTGGTAGATATACTCAGCAAGTGGATGAGCACATCCATGTCTTATGATGACACTAGGTGGTATGTCATTAGACATCTCTTATGACAGTGGCAAAACACCATTCCAACATTGGGTTCGCTTCACCCTAGTTGATTCGCAAAATATAACTACTAAATGATGACCACCGTTCTATTCCCCTGTTATTCCCCGCTCGACCCAGCTACACTCGTATTACCTGAAAGGAATTGTGAAGCAAAGGGGTAAGCACAACTAGCTCAGTAAAGAATGTCATGACTAAAGATAATTAAATTATCAATAGCATTCATCAATAATAAATCAGAGATTTAGAACATATGGTAGATGATACAAAAATTTCAACCATAGTTGCAGCGGAACGAGCAATCCATTAGAAGAGTCAAATGGACTATAAAGTCTATTATCTTCTCCATATGAAAAGTCCACCAACAATGTTTTATCCCTATAACATAAATCAACAATTCATGTCCACAATCACATATATAACTCATAATCGTAATTGTTGTTCTAAATTCCCTTTCTCATCCAGGACAAAGATAATTTTTATCACCTGAAACATCAAAGATCATGGTTATACCAAATTACAGTTCATGTTCATAATCATACTAATAAATTTATCTTTGCACTACGGCCAAAGATATACATCAATAAGTCATCTTTGCACTACAAGCCAAAGATATTCATCAACAAGTCATCTTTGCACTACAGGCCAAAGATATTCATCAACAATTCATCTTTGCATTACAGGCCAAAGATATTCAATTATAAATTCAATGGTCATGATCATACCAGTTACAATTCAACTTTTCACTACTGGCCAAAGAGAACCCTAGTCATGATCATACCAATAATCTACCCATCTTTACACTCCAGTGAAAGAGAATTTCAACATCAGGGTTATAAAAATGTTATATATAATAATAAAATCAATATAATCAATATATAGTTTAAATCTCCAGAGTAATATTCATAAATCAACTATAATTTGGTTAGAAAAAGAAACCAATTTTGTCATGAATAGTAACTCGTGAATAGTAACTCATGAATAGTAACTCGTGAATAGTAACTCATGAATAGTAAACCCGACTCAAAAAGGTAGAAATCCCACAATAAAATTCATACCAATATTTCGGTATAACGATATTGAAAGAATAATATTTTTTTTAAGCTTATAAACAATTTATTTTAATTGTTTACACTTTACTAAATAATACATTTAATCATTCTAAAATGCCAAACTCATAAGATTTCATCACCAATAACCAAAACACTCATCAAAAATCTGCATATACCTCATATATGATTCTCAAGCCATAAAATTATATTTTCCAATTTTCTTACTTCATATAACATATTTAATTCATTTACTCATAACTAGAATATTTTCATGAAAAATACTAAATCAGTTCCAAAAATATTTCTTTTCTGGGATTTAACAGAATATAGTCCTATATTGAACATATATTTTTCTTAGAATTTTTAAAAGTCATTTACTATTTTTCACATGGCCAAAACCACCGAATATTTAAATATTTATCATAAATTGTACTTTTATCCAAAAATTCCGAAATTCACAGGGTATACTGATATCATATAGATGTAATCTCAATAAAAATTTCATCAATTTTGGAGTTAACCACAATGAGTTATAAGCGATTACTTTTAAAATAGTCTTTTCTCATAAAATTCATAATTCTTAATCTATAAATCCAAAAATCACCATTTTTGGACACAATCTACAAAACTCATCAAAATATCATTTCAAATTTTTCCAGAATTTTTGAAGGTTCAGAAGAGTTTCGAAATAATAACCTTTAAAATCCCTTATTATCCCTTACCTCAAAAGAGCAGTACCTCTGACTGAAATAACGCTGAACAAACTTGCACTGTATAGCAATACTCATAGTATACTCAAAATACTCACAATAATACACTCTATATTATAGAGAGAGAAAACTTCAGTTTCTGGTGTGATTTTCAATTCTAACCTAAGCACCTATTTATAGGAAATTGCTTAGAACACCAAAGCAGAAAATTTAATATAATAATAATATATATAACAAATTCTCTACGCACACTCTCTAGATTTTGAATTCAGCATTTTCATCACATGCTAGGCTGCCCACAAACAAAAAAAATGTTTTTCATTCTTTAAATATTTTAAACTTCCAAAAATCAATTATTTCGGAGCTTCGAAACTTCAATAATTCATAATAAATAGCCCTTTTATCAGAAAATTCAAATCTCGCTAGTTTTTATAGGAAATTCAATTCTCTACAACTTTACAGAAGAAATTTTTTCCAAATTCCAAATAGAAATTGACCTAAATCCACAAACGGGCGATTTTACAGGCTATAATCAAATTTCAGTAAAGAAATGGGGTCCACCGACACATAAAACATGCTTTAAATATTTTTGATATCAAAAATACTCCTTCCTCCATATATACTCATATATCCCACATTCATCGTAAAAATATCATCATTGTTATATTATTAAAATATAATAATATATTTAAATGAATTATTTTATCAGAAAAAGATAAAATTTTAATTTTCAACAATTGTCACTATAAAAAATTTTTCCATCTATATCCACATAAAATCAATATTTTTCTCATCATATGAATCAATAATTAATTATTCACAAATAATATTACAGAATCACAATATTGACAACCAGGCAGTTCCTAGGAAACAGGGGGCTTTCCAATAAAGATTTCTCCTTACTGGCGCGCAATTAGGTGACCAAACCTCTCCTTAGACAGAACTTTCTAGACATTGCCAATAATGTTATCTAATAATATTATTCAGATAATATGAATTATTGCTTCGATAATAAAAAATACTGTGTAGTGACAATTATTGAAACAACAGTAATATAAAATATCATTGCAGCAATTATTGAATCAATAACATAAAATACTGAACAGTAATTACTGTAACAATTATTGAGTAGTGCCTTCTTACGTAAGAGTCAATAATTGGTGCAATACCGTGTGCTACTGTGCAACAACGCGTATTACTTTACTTTACCCACCGGGTATTCCAACAGTGTTAACAGTAACGATTACACCGTTATTTATAAAAAAACTTTAATTTGTCATTTTCTTCATCCGATAATTATTTTGTTACGGGGCCCACAAAAGGCTGCGCCGTCGTACGAATATTCCCCGACAGAAAGAATATTCCACGATCAAACGAATATTCTCCGACAACAATGAGTATTTTATAATCACTTGCTTATTTTGAAAAAAATTCATATATCACCCTTAACTTTAACTTTCTATCAATTTAACCATTTACTGAATTGTAATTATAAGAAAAATTGAATACTTTTATTTCATAAAATTCGGGGTCTTACATTCGTACTTTGAACAATTCTCATTCAAAAATGCTTCATAAATAACCAGAATGGGATAAAATTCAAGAATAATCAAAACATGGATACAATCAAAGCTAGTATCCAGAATAGATATTTTGGACAAAAAGAAAAAATTTTATTTTTCGGTGAATAGTGTCGTATTCGTGAATAGTGTCGTATACGTGAATAGTGCCGTATACGTGAATAATAACTCGGACACCAAAAGATAAAAATTTCATAAAAAATATCATCATGTTACGTGAATAGTAACTCGTGAATTGTAACTCATAAATAGTAACTCGTGAATAGTAACTCCGACATAAAAAAGTTCTAAATTTGATAAAAAGTTTCAACCAATATTTCAGCAAAATGATATTTAAGAAATAATATCACTTACGAAGAAAATAACATCTCTTACCTTAGCTAGAATAGTACTTCTGGTTGGAATATCAGATATAGTGCTGAAGGAACTCGCACCGTATAGCAACACTCAAAGTATAAAAATACTCACAAAATACGCTCGATATTATAGAGTGAGAAAGAGAGAGAAATCTGCAGTTTCTGGTGTGATTTTTAATTCTAACCTAAGCACCCTATTTATAGGAAAATGCTTAAAACACCAAAGCAGAAAATTTATTAAAATAATTTTATTTAACAAATATTCAAGCCCACTTCCCAAGAATCCTAATTCAGCTCATTTACCACACATGTGGGCTTGCAAAAAAGGTTTTTTCATGAATAAAACAATTAAAACCTCCAAAAATCATTTATTTCGGAACTTCGGAACTTTAATAATTCATAATAAATAACCATTTTGTAAGATAATTCGAATCTCGCGACTTTTCATAGGAAATTCCATTATCTACAACTTTGCACAAGAAAGTTTTTTTCAAATTCCAAACAGAAATTGACCGAAATCCACAAACGGGAGATTTTACAGGCTATAATCAAATTTTAGTCAAGAAATGGGGTCCACCGACATGTTTAATATGTTTTAAACATTTATTACAACAAAAATACTCTTTCTCCTCGTATACTCATATATCCCACATTTATTGTAAAAATATAACCATTATTATATTATAATAATATAATAAAATATTATTTTATTAGAAAAGATAAAATATCATTTTTTAACAATTGTCACCTTAAAAATTTTCTCCATCTATATCCACATAAAATTAATATTATCCTCATCATATAAATCAATAATTAATTATTCACAAATAATATTACAGAATCACAGTACTGACAACCAGGCCATTCCAAAGAAAGAGGGGGCTTTCCAATAAAGATTTCTCCTTACTGGCGCGCAATTAGGTGACCAAACCTCTCCTTAGACAGAACTTTTTAGACATTACCAATAATATTTTCTAATAATATTATTCAGATAATATGAATTATTGCTCCGATAATGAAAAATACTGTGTAGTGACAATTATTGAAATAACAGTAATATAAAAAAAATCAACGCAGCAATTATTGAATCAATAAAATAAAATACTAAACAGTAATTACTGTAAAAATTATTGAGTAATGCCTTCTTACGTAAGAATTAATAATTGGTGCAATACCGTGTGCTACTGTTCAACAACGCGTATTACTGTGTTTTAACCACCGGATATTTCAACAGTATTAACGGTAACAACTACGCCTTTATAAACAACTTATACTTGTCGTTTTTTTCATCCAATCGCTTTCCGTTATGGAGCCCACAAATGACTGCGCCGTCGTACGAATATTCTCCGACCGCAAGAATATTTAACGACCAAACAAATATTCCCCGACAACAATGAATATTTTATAACCACCTACTTATTTAAAATATTTGCGCATTTTACCATTTTACTCATAACTAACCACATTAATCAAATCAACCATTACTATTTCAAAATGATAAATAGAGGAAATTAAATTTCATTTATTAATAATTTGGGGTCTTACAATATTAATTATCTATATTCTCATGATTGACTCCTTGTATTAGAAATATAGAGTGTTGTTTATTGAATAAAAAATAGTGAGAGAACCAATGTTATAATTTAATAGTTTGGATAATATAAGAAACTAAGTAATTAATGCTTACTTATAATTCTAAAACGACAAATATTAAAAGACAAATATATTTCTATAAAACGATTTATATTAAAAGACGAAAGGAGTACATTTTAGTACTATATTAATATCAATATTTTTTAAAAAAAGTAAATATATACGTATAATCATTAATTTAAAAATTGTCATCATGATTATAAGAGTCAATAAAGAATTTTTATATTAGAACATAGAGAGTATATATTACTAGTACTCAATTATTAATGAAATGAAAGTTAATAGGAGAGAGGCTGGCCTCTACTTTATTATGGGATAAATTTTTTTATTATTCTATTCGTCTCTTAATTTAAATTATTTTAGAGTTGTGTATAAATATTAAAAAAATATTTTTAATTATATAATATTAAATATAATATTAATTATTTATATTCTCCTTATATTGAACAAAGAGAGTGTTATTAATTGGGCAAAAAATATTGAGTGAACCAACGTTATATTTAATATTTGGAGTAATATTGGAAACTAAATAATTAATGTTTAAAATTCTCAAATAAAAAATATTAGGAGACAAAAACATTTCTCTAAAACAATTAAGGGAGTAATTTTTTAAGTAGTTATAAGTTAAATGTCAACTTACCTTAAATAATTTATTTTTAATAATAATTTATCTATAGTACCCTTGGTATTAATTATCATATTTTTATTCTCTATGTATATTTATATAATATCACTAGTCATGTTTAAAAAATTATACAAATAAATAAAAATTTAAATATAAATAATTTTATCATTTGATGATCTTTGTTTTAATATGAGTAAAAATTGAATTAGAACTTTTATGTTGGAACACATGGAGAATAATTTAGTGGCTAGTAGTAATACATAACAGTTTGAATGTTGGAAGCATGGAAGCAGAGCAGAGGCCGAAAATGGTGGCTCACACATTACTAAAATCCAAGAACAATAGGATAGCTACTAATAAACCCCACAAATATATACTCCCATGCACTGTGCATAAAGAGTCGCATTTATAATTTTATAAAAATTAAAAATGTATTTTAATATTTACTTTTAAAGATGATATTATAATAAAATTATAATGATAAATTTAAAAATATACTCTCTTTGTTTCTAAAAGATTGTCGTTTTAGAAGAAAAAAATTATTCTAAAAAGTTTGTCTTTTATAACTTTCGAGGAGAATAAATTATTTATTTTCCTATATTATCCCTACCTTCTCCCATTGTTCCAAGAAATTGTGTTCCTTGTATTAATAGTTTTCAACTTTTCATAAAGGGGTAGTGATGAAATTTTCAACAAATTTTATTTGATAAATGATAATTTCTTAATCTATGTGTAAAAATCTTAAACGACAATTTTTTAGAAACGGAAGTAGTAATTATTTTTTACTCTCTGTTATGATGCAAAACTTAAGATGTAAGTAATAAGGTATCTTAAATTCCTAAGAGATCAGATTGCACTTACAATGACCATATGCTACGCATGAGAATCAAACCCCATTCTCTTTTTATAAATTATTTTTTTTATGGGTAATGTGAGGATTGTTAATTTTTGAGAATTAAAAAGTATCTTAAATAATAATACTGATAAGGTAAATCTCAAGTGATTGTCTAGTCGTAAATTATTGGTAACTTTTTTATAGACGTAAATTATTATTATTATTATTATTATTATTATTATTATTATTTGTGTGTGTAGTATAGGAGTATTTACTAGTACTATCACTACCAAGCCTAGTAACGGGATTTTTCCCTTTAGAAGCGGCTAACAGAAAACGGGGTAAAACCTTTGCCTTTGAGTGGGATTTGTCTTTTTAAATTCTAATAAATACACTTTACTCCATAAGGAAAGTTGTTTGGTTTTAATTTTTTGATGGGTATGAAAAACTGATTTGGCGTTCAGACAAGATATTATCACTCCCCCTCCATAGATAGCTGATATTGATGTGGGTTTAGGTTTGAAGTGCAAAGTACTGAATCATTTCCCAACAAGAAGATGATGAGTTACCATAGTGATCATCACCGTTCATTCTCACCACACAAAGTATGGGTGGTGATGATGAGAGTAGTGGTCCCACCTGTACTAACAAGGTTATGCTGGGGTGGTGCAGCAATATATACCGTGATGATGATGCTGCTGCTGCAGCTACTGCTTGGCCAGTAGTTGTAAGGGGTGTGCAGCAGCCTTTTGACAAAATTTCCACCACCACTACTACAACTACCGATACTAACTTGAAATCCCCAGGTAAAGTAAAGGCTACCTAGCTATTTTTCCTCACCTCTTCAATTCTTTCTTTCTTATCTAAGTCAAACGAATTCATATCATAATTTCTTTCTTTTCCTCTCTTTTGATGTGGATATGCGTGCTAGTAGTGAAAAAGAAAGATGCATGAGTTGGGTTTATGAGTTGGTGTGTTAATATTTGCAGGAGGTATGGCCACAACTTTGGGATATCCAGGTGGTTTTACATCGGCACAATGGAAGGAGCTTGAGAGACAAGCAATGATCTATAAGTACATGGTGGCCTCTGTACCTGTGCCTCCTGATCTCCTCTTACCCTTTACCCACACTGCAGATTCTTCTGCCTCCCACCCACCCTGTAATTAATTTTTTACATTTTCTTCTTCACTGCTACTGCTCCTGTACTCAATACTTGAAATTTCTCCTTTCTATTCTGATTTCTGGGTATTCTTTTTTTGTTTGTTCTCTAGTTAGATATCTTTAAATCTTAAATTAATTTATTTTCCTCTCATTGTGACATTCTAGTGGGTGGTGGGTATGGTATATTCAACCTGAAATTCGGAAACAGTAAAGATCCTGAACCAGGAAGGTGTAAAAGGACGGATGGGAAGAAATGGAGGTGCTCTAGAGATGTGGCGCCCCATCAGAAATACTGTGAGCGTCACATGCACAGAGGCCGTCCCCGTTCAAGAAAGCCTGTGGAAGTCCCTCCAAACACCACCACCAAGAAAACTCGCCTTCATCTTCCCACGGCTCCAACATCTCAAGCCCCCAACAATCCTTCTCCTCGATCTTGTATTCCCCCAAATGAGATTACGAATCCAACATCACTAGTACTTAATAATACCACAAAAAATGAAGATATATCTGCTCCTCCTTGCCGAGATCAACAACCCAACAGGTGGGTTTAGCTTGTTTAGTATACTTGCATACTTTATGGGTATTGATTTTATTTTAGTTTTTGATTTGTATATGCATATTGAAATTGAAGGGGTTTGGACTGGATGATGGAAGGAGAGATGGTTACAATGGACACATCAGAGCAACAATGGCAGCAGTTGATGAGTGAGGGCTCAATTTATAACACCAGTACTTGCTCTATTTTTCAGCAAGATTACGGGGAAGAACCAATGAATTTACTCTCTCTTCCAGAGATTGGTAATTCTAACAATGATGAATACAATTTGTTTCTCAACCCATATCAGCCCCCAAGGGATTTCATTGATGCCTGGTCTAATGACAACAATCCCAACTCTGAAAATAACGACTCCTCTGTTGCAGCTAATGGGAATCTCTCACCTTCTTCACTGAATCTTTCAATGGCCATGGTGGCGAGCAATGAGGAAATGGGTCAGATCCAAATGGGTTTAGGTGGCGTTAGAGATACAAATCATCACCACAAATCTCAAGTTTCAAGCTGGTTAAGCCCTGTTCCTTGGATGGGTTCTACACCTGGTGGACCATTAGCTGAGGTCCTGCGGCCCAGCAGCCTCGCCATAGGTTCAAATCCAGGGTCTCCCAATGCCGGAAAAAATTGCGACGCAATTAGCCCTCCGGCTACCTCAGCTTCTTCCCCATCTGGGGTTCTGCAGAGAGCTATGCTATCGCTGTCTGATAGTAGTGTTTCCAATAGCCCAACACTAGCAGCTACTTCGACCGCAGCACCGGAAGTTCTTGGGTTCCAGTGGCTTAGTTAAACAAACGTATGGAGCTTGGAGAATCATTTTTTTTGGAATTTTTAAGGCTTCTCTTGTTTGATTTTGTTTTAAATTAATTTGCCAGCTTCTGTTATTTTATTTTTTGTTGATCAAACTAAGTTTTAAAATATAAGATTGTATAAATATTCTCTACTAGCGAAGGGAAATGTTTGGGCATGGTGATTAATTCCCCTGATTTTGTTGACCTATTTTTGTGACAATTAAGTAGTAGTAGTAGTATATTCTAATCCCAGTGGCCGGAGTAAATTGTCGTAGCAATTTTTTATAGTTCCCCGGCAAAAGCTAAATGGAAGTAGGCTTATTTTATTATTAGCCGTGTGTGGACCTGGACGGTAGATTTAGCCATAAGCAGCAGCAGCAGCAGCAGCTCAGCTGCTTGTTTTGTTGTTTTGTTTGGTGATGGTCTTTCTGTCCTTGGCCATCTTTCCCTTTTACCTTGCTGGGCTTGCCTAAATCCTAATAGGTTGTGGCCCTTACTTATGATGGAGTGAGTATTCATTTGTTTGCTGATTTAAACTAAACTAAATATAGATGGAAATGGGTGGATGGGGACTTGATAGCAAGTAGTGGTAATGCAATGGATAGTGGTGCTATTAATAGAATACTAGTAATAAGTAGCTTTTCATGTGTTTATGCGAAAGCATTTTGGATTTGACAGACTTAATAAATACTTACAAAAAATTTGTATTGCTCCAAAGTTTTGATGATTTCACGCCCCCATGGTTCCTTGTTTGCATTTTTCAGCAAATATGCAACTCAATTAATATCGAGTGATAGGCCCACCGCCCATAGAGGTAGGTAGGTATTTTGGAAACTCGTGACGACTGAAGGATTACACATGTATTACTAAATAATATTTTTTTCAATCTAATAAGATAAATTAATAATTTTAATAAAATAATAATTTAAAAAATCCTTATATAAATATATGGTCCCATCAAAATTATAAATTAATAATTCTTTTAAATTACAAATATATCTAGGATAAAATCTTATAAAATATAATTATATTCTCATTTGTTTTATCTTGAAATTCAAATCTATTTTAATTTCATCCTTAATTTTTCTTGAAAATCATCCTTAATATATGGTCCCATAATAATGTTGTCTTGAAATTCAAATCTTATTTTTTTTTGAAATAAAACGTGAATGTAATTTGAAAAGTGGATACAATGAACATTATTTAATTATTAAAAATAATTAATATCATTTGCAATTAATTCTATTATTACATTAATTTAATAAGTAGGATACATTGCATCAAAAAAAGTACGATATAAACATCAATAAAATGCTAATAATTTTAATGTAATTAAATTTATATTCACTGAATAGAAAAATACTTTTTAAATTAATAAATTATTAATTTATCAATTAAACAATAACTCTTTAAATTAAAAATTTTCCAATTTCAACCGGATTAATTTATAAAGTTGTACGGTAGTGTGATTTTATTTGGGTTTGAAAGGGCCTTGTCCTGATGTGATCTAATCCTTTCTTTAGCTCCCTAGGTTACAAAGGCTACTTGACTAACGACGGCCCAATCTAGATACGAATGGCCTCCGAGGTCCTAAAAAATAAAGGAACCGGTAGAGAAATTAAAGAAATGGGAAGACTGAAACTTACACCATCAGAATTTTAATATCAATCAACTCATCTAAACTATTTAAAAGAGATAAGAATGTATAAAATAACCCACCACAAATGAATTGTACTTCAACTCAAAATCTCACAAAAAATACTTTTTTTACAGGAGTGCTTAGTATAAAATTTATTTTTGATTAAGTTGATCAATTGGCAAATAAAATACTTAATACTCTATGTGTGTCAATATTCTATTGGTCAATTAATCAATTTATCAAAAAATAAACTTCATACTAACCAGCTCCGTAATATAGATATCACAACAATGGTTTGCTTGAAAACCTCCCTACGTTACCAAGCACCTTATTGGAATCCATTCTTATCAAAAGTAAAAATGTTAAAAATTTCAATTGAAAACGTTTTGTAATAGTCCTCCTATACAATCTGAGTCTGCTGCTGCTGCTTCAAATTCAATAGCTTAAATACAATGTTAATCACAAAATTACACAATGATTATTGGAGTTGATTGGTACTACATTTGGTTACGTAAGAGTATCACTGAGAGAAAAAACAACACTAAATTTAATTTTCAATAATATTGGGAAACATAAATATGCAGAAATCAAGTGTATTTAATACCATTCGTAAAAGAAAAAATAATAAAAAAGTTGATAAATCTAGAAATATTATTATAGATTAGACATGAAGAACAAAATTTCATTCGCAGTTCAAAGAGTTGCAAAACACAAAAACAACCTTCAGTAGGACCAACAATATCCACAAGGTATTTGACAAAATTACCAAACAGAATACCATCCAACTTCAGATAATCTCCAACCACACACGAACCCCAAAACCCACCTAGTGACGAGTCAACGAGCCGAAACTAATAATTTTCTCTAACAAAAGAAATCATAATACTCAATTTTATCCAAGAAGAAGACCATTCCTAGGATTACTAATTCTCAAACGCCGGTGGATCCAAAGCCGCCAAAGCCCCTAGTAGTAGAATCCAAATCGTCAACCTCGGTAACTTGAGGAGTCACAATCTTCTCAATAATCAACTGAGCAATCCTATCTCCAGCCTTAATCTCAAATTCAGTATCAGAATGGTTGAACAAGATTACCCCCACCGGACCTCTGTAATCGGCATCGATTACTCCAGCACCAACATCAATTGAATGCTTCCATGTCAACCCCGATCGCGGCGCTACATTCGCAAAATCCACCCCCTTCAGTACATAAATCGACAAATAATGAGAGTCAGAGAGAGATACTTACCAATACGAGCATATGTCCCTTCGGGCACTGCTATGCTTAGATCTGTTGGAACCAAAGCTTTCCCTCTGGCAGGAACTTTAGTCTCCTCGGCACTACACCAAAAACGAAAATATGAGAAAGCCAATTAAATTTTAGAGAGAAAAAGAAAAAGATTTTTGGGTCAGTTTTACCTTGAGAGATCGTAGCCGGCAGAGAGAGGGGATCCTCTGGAGGGTAAAACAGCTTTTTCAGATAGCTTTTTCACTCGCAGAAAAGGGATTATGGAGTGATCGGATATTCCATTTTGGTTCATAAGCTTCTGAATCTTTGGGCTTGGTTCATTGATCTCCGAGACATTGTTCTGGGTCTCCATTTGTGACTTGTGTTCGAGAGAGAAGAAAACTGAAACAGGAATTTGAGGAGGGAAGTGTAACATTATTAAGGGGCCTTATTATCTTATATATACAGTAAAGTTGCCCGGTAAAGATGGAATGGAAGACGCTGAATGGCGCCAAGTATTCCCGCCACTCATAAACAATTTGTTGTGACAACTAAATTTTTAGCCTAGTACAGATTATAAATTTCCAAATGTTGAGATGGCCGAGTTGGTCTAAGGCGCCAGATTAAGGTTCTGGTCCGAAAGGGCGTGGGTTCAAATCCCACTCTCAACATTTTCATCATGTTGTTGCTTTTTGTGTTTAAACTCGTATCTTTCTTATACATTTTATACTGATCTAAATCTAAGCAGGCTTTGTCTGTCTGTCAAAGCTTTTTGTGTTTAAACTCGTATCTTTCTTATATATTATACTGATCTAAATCTAAGCAGGCTTTGTCTGTCTGTCAAACTTATGACTTAACAGAAGCTAAAGTTAAAGATGATGAGTGATCAAGTAGGTAAAAGAATTATGTTCTACTCACTCCTTTTATGGGTATTGTATTGTATTGAAATGATAGATAGAGGATTTTGAAACTTGAAAGGACGGACGGATATCTTTGTAGCTAGGTGTTATCCGGTCCAATGCTCGAGGGTCTTTCCTTTTGCTTTAGTGTTCTTATTTACTTTTTCCTTTTGCTGTTAATTTTATTTGTTTGACCGACCACTCCTCTCCAAATTCAACAATTATCTGGCACTTGTCCAGCTTGTATGCTCTGCATGTAATAGGACTATAAGAAAATGAAATGAAATGAAAATGAGTGGGTGCAGCTGCCAGCTAGCTAGACTGGACTGTAACTATAAATAGTAGTACTGGCTCCGAATTGGCAATAGTGCAAGAATCCTTGATCGGTAGACAGTTTATGATATTTTTCAAAGCTGAGATGGCCATTTTTTATTATATAAACTTATAGGGAAAATATTATAGGAATTGGAAAACAAATTAATTATGATATATATATATATATATATATATGGGAGATGATCCATGGAAAACGTTAGATATTAACACTATTTCAACTAACGCTAATCTAGCCGTCCAATATTAGAGTTAATGGCTGAGATGAATGCCCAGCCGCTAGAGGGAGTAGCGGCCAGCAATAAATTAAAAAATCATCTCTGCTGGCCGCTAGAGGGAGTAGCGGCCAGCAGAGATGATTTTTTAATTTGGCTCATGCTCCAGCCGCTAGAGGGAGTAGGGCCAACAGTAGGGCCAACAATTTTTTTTGGCTTAATTACATTATCCTGATTATCCTCTCACATACTATTTATTAATCAATAAATAAAATAATAAAAAATTATAAGAATAACTATTAGGATAATCAATAATTATCTTTATACTTATTAAGATAATTACTGATTATCTTTATAATTATCCTTGTAATTATCTTAATAAGTATAAAGATAATTATTGATTATCCTTATAGTTATTCTTATAATTTTTTATTATTTTATTTATTGATTAATAAATAGTATGTGAGAGGATAATCAGGATAATGTAATTAAGCCAAAAAAAATTGTTGGCCCTACTCCCTCTAGCGGCTGGAGCATGAGCCAAATTAAAAAATCCTTTCTACTGGCCGCTAGAGGGAGTAGCGGCCAGTCGAGCCAAATTAAAAAATCATCTCTGCTGGCCGCTAGAGGGAGTAGCGGCCAGTCAGCCAAATTAAAAAATCATCTCTGCTGGCCGCTAGAGGGAGTAGCGGCCAGTCAAAACGTCGACGTTTTGACTGGCCGCTACTCCCTCTAGCGGCCAGCAGCGATGATTTTTTAATTTATTGCTGGCCGCTACTTCCTCTAGCGGCTGGGCATTCATCTCAGCCATTAACTCTAATATTGGACGGCTAGATTAGCGTTAGTTGAAATAGTGTTAATATCTAACGTTTTCCATGGATCATCTCCCTATGTATATATATATATTATGCAGTGATATAATATGGCCCTATAACCATATATGTCAACGACTAGTAGATGTTTTACCATCCTTCTTCTTACAAGCCTAATTTTTTTACAAGGAAGTGAATCACTGACTCATTCAATCTATCTCTCCTCGCATAATAACTGTACTTTTTGGCTTCACATTGCAATACTATAACAGAATAGACTATGCATCTTTTGTCCTTGTGACCATGGTTGCTTCCTCGCCAGTTCCCATTCATTTCACTCGTCTGAATACCCCGTCCCCTCCTTACCCCAATAGTTGAAGGTGGAGATATAATATCTTAACCAAGGCTGTCCTCGCAACAACAACATGTGTTTAATTTGGTCCCCTACGAATTAATGGTCTTAAAACTTGGACTCCGCAAATTCTACGTCGCTCATGCGAATGCCAGTATCCTGTTCAGTAGCTGGGAAAGATAGACGTTTCTTTGCAGAACACATTTTATCTCTCTCTGGTGTCAAAGGCCTCTGCCTTGGTGCACTTTGAGACCGAATTCGAGCCTTGGCTGATGCAGTGTCTGCCATGTAGTTTGGCCGCACTGAAGCAGCCGCAGCAGCACCATTTTCAAGTTCACCCATTTTGTAGTAACTGGAGCAGCCTAAGGTTGGTCTTTGAGCCATTATAAAGCCCTTCTCTTCTTTTAGGCAACGAGGGCTGGCTGAATGAATATGGAGAGGTTTTGCATTGGATGGAAATGGTATGATAGGGGAGGGAATGGAGAGGACGTTCCTGTTTGTTCTGTGGAGAGGAGTACAAGCAGGATCTGATTTGGGTTTTTGCTGTTGGTAGTGATAATGTTGATTTTGTGTTCCATGGGAATTTGGAGGCGAGTAAAAATAAGATTGAGCAGTGTCAATTTCAACAGTTCTTATGGGTTCCCTTAGATCACAAGAATTCCTGCCTATCCTTTCGCATTGCTTCATTGTCCTCTGGTCAGAACATCTGTGATTTTCTTCTTTCTCTTCATTGCCTAAAAATCGGTCCTTACCGGATCTCCACATCTATTTATCAAAACATAAATACTTAAAATTCCGTTGAGATGGTAGATGCCAACAGAAAACCAGGAAAAGAATGGAGAGAAAGATGAATTATAATACCCGACGGGAAAAGGCAGATGAAAGTTCTTTTTCGCGCTTTGAAGCTGCTTCCTTTGTTCTCCGCAGCATGGCTTTTATTTCCTCTAATGTATGTCGGTGACCATCCCACTCATCTTTTCCTCCTCCGGTCTGTGTTTAAAAAATAGCGACAAACCGCTCAAAACACGAGTTTACTGAAGCATAAGAGATCTTATACTAGCTAGCTATATATCAATGAAAATGAACCCACATTAATAGACTTGCTAGTTGCAAAATGAAATTCCCTCAAGCCGTTGGATTCGCCGAATGTGGCGTCCATGCTTCTTTCATACGACAGCCTCCTACTACGTTGATCACAAACTCGAGCTTGGACTCGGACTAGTGACTGAATGCATTGGAGAGTCATCTCTGCTCGTTTCCTGACATTGCGTCCTCTGACCAAGGCTTGTAGTTTTACAATTGCTTTAAGTGCCCGAAGAGCTCTCCTTGCCTAATTAAGTAACCAGACTCGACTCTTCATTAAAAGTTAATTGCTCTAAAACTGGGTATGTATAAATTATAATTAAGAAAAAGAAGTGGTGGCACAAATGCACAGTTAATTACCAGATATCCTCTGAAGGCGGTTTGAATAACAATGGCTGCATAGTATTTTCTGGCAATATTGGACGGTGTTGGTCTAGGCGAGGCGGATGAGTTGCTCAGCTGCTTGAGCTGTAGCAACTGCTGCCTCCTCGGCAGCTGCTGTCGTTGCCACAGGCACAGCCAATGCAATGGCACGCCTTTGGTTAGATTCAGCAGCAATATCCAACTGGAACTTGGGTTTCATAGCTGAGGTTTGTGTATTAGGAATGGCGGTTATGTTGTTTGGTTCGTTGTGTTGTATAGTTGTTATGTAAATAGAAGGTTTGCTGAAAATCCATCTTCGCTTTCCTCTCTTCTGCATATGCAATGCAAATTTTAGGCAACCCAATTAATATATATATATATATATATATATATATATATATATAAGAGTAGACATGAGTATAGGTTTGTTAATTAATTACCTTTTCATCTTCTTCTTGTACGTGCTCATCTTGTTGTTGGGTGGTAGGAGACCTGAAAGCCTTTTTGAAAACATTTAACCATGAGCTTCCTCCAACATTCTTTCCCATTGGGAATTAAGCTAGTTTGTTTGCAAATGATAGAGAGGAAGAGGAAGAGGAAGAGGAAGAGGAAGAGGGAGGGACGGAAAGAGGGAGGAGGTCAAACTGAGGGAAGAATGGTAAACGCATATTAGTGCAAGTGTGTCAGAGAGATAGTTAGCCTGAAAGAGTGTGCATCAGGAGCTGGACTCGAGAACACTCAAATTTGATCAATTAGTTTTTCCGTTTCTTATTATTTGATTAATTATATATATATATATATATATATATATATATATATATATATATATATATATATATAGAAAATAGATCAGGTCTGGACTCCCGTACGGGAGTAAAATCCGGACTTTTTTTTTTTTTTGCTTTTTTTTTTTGAAAAACTAAAAAAAAAAAAAATTTATGGAACTAAAATTTTTCAATAATACAGTGTTTTGGGTGTGTTTTTAATACCTACACCAACCAATGTATGTACAGTCTGCCCAGACTGTACAGACATGTTTTGTTATAGGCATCCAAATCACGCCCAAAACACTGTATAATGTAAAAATTCCAATTCCATTATTTATTTATTTTTTTAGTTGTTTCAAAAAAAAAAGCAAAAAAAAAAAAAAAAATCCGGATTTTAACAAAATCCGGGAGTCCGGACCTGATCCGGACTTTATATATATATATATATATATATATATATATATATATATATATATATATATATATATATATATATATATATATACACACACAACCGATCAGGTGATGGTTCTCTTACTTTGTTAAAATACGGACATTTTTTTTGTTTTTTTTAAAACAACTAAAAAAAATTTAATATTTTATGGAACTGATATTTTTCTATAATATAATATTTTGGGCGTGATTTGAATACCTATACCAAAAAATGGTGATACAGTCTGCACAGACTGTACAGACCTGTTTTGTTATACGTATCCAAATCACATCCAAAACACTGTATTATGAAAAAAAAATCAGTTTCATAAAATATTAAACTTTTTTTTTAGTTATTTTATTAAAAAAAAAACCAAAAAAAGAAAAACCAAAAAAAAATAAACAAAAAAAAAAGTTCGCATTTTAACAAAGTAAGGGAGTCCTTACCTGATCCTGACCCTATATATATATATGATATACACAACAATGTAGTACAGTCGGCTATGATGACGTTTTGGCTATGACGACGAGTGAATTGTCGTCATAGTTATTCTGGACTACGACAACGGGTGAACCGTCGTCATAGTCCGACTATATAATACACAACTGTGTATATACATATAACCCTAATATATAGAGTGATTCTAGGGCGATCGGATATAGCGACCGGGCTTGGCGACCGGTCCAATTTTATTTATTTATTTATTTATTTTTAAAAATATCTCCCAAATAATTTATAAGATTTATTGGAACTGAATTTTTTTACAGAAAAAAGTGTTTTGGATGTCATTTGAATACATGTAAAAAATATTACAAATGACATCCAAAACACTTTTTTCTGTAAAAATTTAAGTTCGAATAAATCTTATAAATTATTTAAGAGACATTTAAAAAAAATATTGGACCGGTCGCCACCCACGGTCCCCCTAGACTTTATATATATAAACTCATTTGCTTAGTAGTACAATCTATCTAATAAAATATAAATGATTTTGAATTTTTCGCTCACTCAATAAATCATCTGGGCCGTCCAAAGTTTGAGATAAATCTCACCGTTTATACATCTATCTAATAAAATCTATCTAATAAAATACATATGATTTTGAATTTTCCGCTCACTCAATAAATCATCTGGGCAGTCCAAAATTTGAGATAAATCCCACCGTTCATACATCTATCTAATAAAATACATCTATCTATCTAATAATCTAATAATAATTTAATAAAATACAAATGACTTTAAATTTCCCGCTCACTCAATAAATTATTTTGGTCGTTCAAAGTTTAAGATAAATCATATTATTCATACAGTGCCGGAAGCACGGAACCCAGCTAGTATTGAATATTACACTATATATGTTCTGTTCATCCGTTTATGATCACTACTTTATTGTTAGGCTCTCATTATTCGTAAGTAAATTTACAAATGATTAAAGCATTTTGATCTTGAGAGAGAGAGAGAGGTGAACAGCAGCAGCTCTGTTGGTGTTAGCTTTGGCTTTGTTCATCACGTGTTATGAAATCTAGCGAAAGAGAGAGCTCAGATTGCTATGCCAATTCTTTTCGGGATTGGAACTCATTCTCTCTTGGATACTCTCTCTCCTCTCCCTCTTACCCACTCACACACACTCTCAATATGGATTGAGGGGAGGTACGGTAGCCTTATTGACCGGTATTGACCGATGCACTCTTTTTTTTTTTTTTTTTTTTTGGTTTTTTTTTATTACAATTATGAGAATAAAAAATAAAAAATAATAAAACAAATTTGAACAAAAAACTGTTAAAGAAAGTACATTTTTTATTGAAAAAATACTGTAATTATTGAAAAAACACTGTAAACTGTTTACAGTGTTTTTTCAATAAAAAAATGTACTTTCTTTAACAGTTTTTTGTTCAAATTTGTTTTATTATTTTTTATTTTTTATTCTCGTAATTGTGATAAAAAAAAACCCAAAAAAAAAAAAAAAAAAAAGAGTGCACCGGTCAATACCGGTCAATAAGGCTACCGTATCTCCCCTCAATCCCTCTCAATATAGGGTTGGGGGGCGGTCCGGTGTCCTTATTGACCGGTACCGTCCGGTACTGTAAACTGTTTACAGTGTTTTTTCAATAAAAAGTATACTTTTTTTTATAATTTTTTGTTCAAACTTGCTCTATTATTTTTTATTTTTTATTCTCATAATTATGGTTAAAAAATCAAAATAAAAAAAAAGGGAGTACCGGACGGTACCGGTCATTAAGGTACCGGACGGCCCCCCAATTACTCAATATATAGTGTAAATTATATATAAATTATTTTTATTAATAAAATTAGTAAACTAAAATTACTATCAAATTATTAAACTAAAAGAAATGCAACTTGGTGGCCTTACACAAAAGAGAAAATATGTGCCTTGACGCTAGAGCCTGTTGCGGCAAGGAGTAAAGGCAAGGAGTAAATATATTTATAATTAATATAGAGGGGCAATAAAGTAATTTGGCATTTGGATTTTGGAGTCAGGTGACTGCCGCTACAGCCTGTAGCGGCAGGAGGTAATTACTTTGAATCGTGGCCTTACATTGTCCAGATCAACGGTAATCAACTTGGTTGCTGAACAGTACCCATAGCAAACGTTTGCCACGGATTAAAACTCACACACACACACACACACACATATATATATATATATATATATATATATATATATATATAACCGCATTTATAGCAACCGGTTATTAAAAACAACCAAAAAAGTCATTGCACAACAGCTTGTAGCGGCTGTGACAATTAAAAAAGGGTCATGTCTCATTTTAATTGTCCCAACCACTACAAGCTGTAGCGGCTCGTCACTATTCATATTAGTTTGTAATATTATTAATACTATTATATTAATATTTTATAATATTAGTATTTATAATATTTATATTTATAATATTAATATTAATAATAATACTTTGTAATGTTTTTAAAGACTATTACTAATTAACTTTAAATATTAAAAATACACCTTTATCTCTTACTTTCCTGTCTTACTTTTGAGTTTGCATCATATTTTTTCTTCGCAAGTAGTCAAAATGATTTGTAGGTATCTTTTAAAATATTACAAATATTATTATAAATATAAATATTATAAATACTAATATTGTAAAATATTAATATAATAATATTACAAACTAATATAAATAGTGACAATGGCGCTACAACTTGTAGCGGTTGTGCCATGACTTTTTTGATTGCGTCCGACAAGCGGTTGTCATGGATGCGATCCCTATATATATAACATCTAAATCTAATATAGATGCTACATACTGCTAAATTATCTCATTTCCTTCGGGAATAGATTCGAGCTTTGGCTTCCAGCATGTCGATGAATTATCATCATCATCAGAGTAAAAGCAAGTTGTTTTACTCTGATCAAGCCCGGACAAAATATCCTTAGCTAACACTTGTTTTGAGAGCAACTCTTGAAGTTGTTGCTTTGTTATAATCACTTTGATCCTTTTGACACTGCCTTTCTCTGGATCTTTTTCGACCTTTTGCGAATGATATCAGCAGCAGCAGCAGTTTTTGAACTCCCAACTGGAGGAGGAATGAGATAGTATTTGTTTCCTAACCTCAACTGGAAATTAGGAGGGAGTTGCAGGGGAGTTTTCCTTGCCAAAGCAATACCAAATCCCGAGAAATTAAGTAGCGCATCCTTGACAAGAATTGGCATCGAAAACTCAATGATATTTCCATCCGTATTCACCAGCTGCACTGCTTTCTGGTTCTTGAATGCAACAGCTCCACAACAAGAAACTTTATGCTGTCTACAAGCAGCAAAGCAATTTCCCATTATGTTGCTGCAAAATAGAATAAAGTTGGAGCCCTAGATTTGAAAGAATATTGTAGATGATCTAGTAGTAGAATATAATGGGGGGAGATATGGAATTGAATTGTACAAGAGATTAGTTGAGTATGAAGGGGGAATGGTGAGTGTTAAAGATATAGATAGATGATGGCGTTTTGTTCAGTTTATGCTAGGAAGTTCTCTTTCAGTTGAGAAAGGAATTATGGTTTAATAGGGTGGCAAAAAGAAAGAGGGAAATGTAAGAATAAAAAAAGTGCAGGGGAATTAAATAAAGTAACCAGCAAAGATTTTTGTCAACACGCATGCAAGAGGGGTCGGTTTAGTGGAAGGTGGCGCATTGGCATTGCTCATCCTTTGTATTTTTGTAGTACGACCAATTACTTACTGGTTTTTGTATTTTATATAGGGCGTGGGGGTGGCTTCTGCCTCTCCCCTGTTTTCTTCACGTGCCCATACCCTTCCTGTTAAGGTTAACTATGCAAGTGTCTCAATTGGGCACTACTATTCATTTATCAAAGTAGATAGGTTGGTCCTCCCAAAGAGAGAGTGGTGCCAATCTTTTATTAAAAAGAAAGGGGGGAAACAACCCCAGACTCGTATATTTTACATATAAAAGTCGTGCCCAGTACACAAAATTCAAACAAATAACAAGATTTAGAAAGGGACATACGTGAATTTAAATCCGTATCCAATTTAAGAGAAGCAATGTACATGCCTACAATATTGTCATCAACCAAGGATGATAACAAGTGTTTAATCCTTATCCAAAAAACTCAAAACTGGTTTTCTAAATTATAAATGCCATCAGAATATGAATCCCAATAAATAATAGTTAACAATGACGGATTTTAGAATATTATTAGAATATATGAATGAGGCCCGTGAGCATAGCTGGTCAATTTTCATATAGTATTAAAAATCATGACATACTTTGTTACACGCCCAACTAGCTGCTGCTATGTGGGGTTTGATCTCAAAAGTTCCTTACTAAGATTTGCTCTTTTGTCAATTCAATGTATAAGGAGAAGTCTCATCTCAAAGAAAGTTCCTATTCTGGGAAATTCAACACACAAACAGTCTATTATTCCGGAGAGACGTAAGTCAATCTATTCGAGTATGCTTGGTTTTCAATAACAAGTCTTGTAAACTTCAAGTGTTCTTCTATTCTATTCTATAATATATATTCTCAACTAAGTTACAAGGCTTTATTCACATTTTTGTAACCTTTCAAGGGTGGGAATGTCGGAGACCAAAGTAAAACAGTTGAACTGAAAATACTTACATCGCACTCCAAAAAGGTAGAAACGATCACCGGAATAATCAAAGAAAAAGCGTACCCGAGTTGTGGACACAACTACTACATGATGAGATTTGGAGCTTCCCCTTCAGGAACACCTTCAAACAAAACGCAAACAGCCAATCTAATGCATCACTATTGCCAATATTATACCCAGACCCTACCCCTTCTTTTTAGCAAGGTATTTAAAAAGATAGTTTGATCTGGAAAAGGTTGATGCTACTATTACCAAAATATACACGTGTTCTTAATGTCCCCAAAAGTTACAAGTGAACCATAATTTTTAACCATATTACTGTCAATGGATCGATATACCAAGCAATAAATGTCAAGGTAAGCACCCTAAATTCTTGATCATTGAAAAAACAAGAGGAATAACTAGGGAAAAAAAACAAGAGGAATAGAATCCCATAAAATTAATCTTCCAGTTTCCATGTTAGAAACATTCAAAAAGTATAATAATTTGGGACGATGCCTACAGAATTCCACTTAATATGACAGCATAACTAAGCCAACTATAGCCTCAAAGTTCCATCAAACTCTACATGGTGAACAAACTTCCATAAATAACCTTATAGATGGGAGATACCAGGCTGAGATTCAATGGACAAAAGTACCTAAAAAGTATCTCCGTATCTATGTATGTATATGTAGATACTTTAATCAGCAGAATATCAGTTCAGAAGAAACGCAAGGTAGTCTCAGTGCATTGCAGGTCGTGGAGCACGTGGCCGGACAGGTGTCTTTGAGGGGCTTACCCTGCATGGATAAAAATAACACAATCTAAGGCAATTAGAAAGAAGAAAGGAACAAACATAAAGTTGCAAAATTAGGAAAAGTAACCTTATTGGCAATGATCCCAAGACAGCACCACTACAGTTCAGCGCTGCAATTGCACTCTCAGCCTGCATGGGAGAAAATCTGATTATTAAAAACTCATTTTTGTTGACACCCGTACTGATACAGGACAAAGCAAAAGAACAGAAAAGGCATATCTGAATATCCTTAAATTAGGAAATTGTAATCAGTCATATCTATCCTTGACATGGTAAAAGTTGATGGAAAAGGCTATCTGAATGCCTCTTCTCACTCCCACTTCCAAGACAAATTGCCAAGGAGCTAACCACTCTATAACCGATACTCAGTTGTCAATTGTCACAAACCCAACTAAAAGCAAAGACTTCAAGATAGTTAATAGCTTGGAGATAATGGGTTCATAATGAACCTGTTACAGCTCATAAGATGATATTCACCTTGTCTTGATCACAGAAGCAATGCACAACAAGAGGCAAATGCGACCGTCATAAAAGATGCAGTGTAGTTTAGATGTTCCCCATAGCCTAATAGACTTATATCACAGACGTGATTTACGAATACATTTTTTGGTAAATGTAATTTACATATTCAAGCTACAGTCTATTATGACTAGCCAACTCAAATGTTACAAGCTTCGTCTTGCCTCCATCTGAATCTTAGTAAACCCATCAGCAACTCTACAGACAGCCTTTATGACTAGGCAAAGCTTGTAGCCCTTTTTGCAGAAGCCTATCTATCCTAGCCTAAACACATGCTCATTGCATTTCAAGAAAATAATACCACTTTGACTTCAAACTTGTCAAGGGAACAAGCACCATATTCGAGCGCACCAAATGTGCAAATATCGGCAGTTGTAACTTAATATATTTACTTTCTTCAATTGTGAGAGACTCTGAAGAACTATTGAAAAAAGGTAATAATAAGTAGTAGACTATGCTCATCGTCATTTGAAAGTGACTATTTCCATCGATAACCAATACATGAAAGCTGGACCGACCATACTCACTTATTTGGACAAAAAACTCCAGCCTAAGACCAGTATGCCTCATTATTAGCAAACATAAACTCCAATACTGAATACAGAACACTCCTGAGCTTGGAAATTTTACCTAATCGACCTTTTTTAGGGAATTCTTTCATCCCATTCTCCTCTTCTTTGCCTTCCGGCACTGGGAAGTGGGAACCCCTAAAAATCTGCAATTCTGAGTACACCTATCTAGCTCAATATATCTCACTCGTGGTTCCAACCCCATTAGGGAAGGAGCCTGCCAGACTGGTGAGAAGCTGCAGTAAAAGGTAAGACACCCTTTAAGGTATTTTTACTGATGAATTCTCATGGGGTAGAGAGAGAAGGAGTTCAGTCACTAATATAATTATGTTCGTCATCCCAAAACAAAATGTTAGGTTCTTCAGGGTTTTAAGTGATTTCTCAAATTTGGGTTTGCAAATTGATTGTCATTAGTTAATACATTGGTTGGCGGTTGACTGCATCATAGTGATTGATCATGTAGGCACGTCAATTTAGGAAATCATTTAAAAACCATAGCACAACCCAAAAATAAAATCATAAGCTGCACTTTTCTTTCTTTCTTTTTTGATAAATAAATCATAAGCTTCTCTTCAACTTTCACTTATTACTGCTTTCGATTGATTAAAACAAGCCTGATATTAAGAAATTTCTCCCCCCACTCCCCAACCCAAAATAAATAAAAATATAATATAACATTCTACAACCTTCCCCTTTCATCCCTAATTTAAGCAAAAAATTACCAACTTATGAGTTCTTCATGCCAAACCATGCCTTCCGTAAGTAAATTATGGCCCCAAATTAACAAAAGATCGAAATATGATTTATGTAGATGAAAACAAATGGTTGCAAATACTAGTCTCAGACTAAGCAAATTCTTTCTGAAGGCCACCTGCCTCTTTAACTTGAGACACTTTTCTATTTTCTAACTAAATCAAAGGTAAGACTTTCAAAAAGACTGATATAAAATCGTGTCTGAATAATTCTTAGGAGTGGTCAAACTGGTTCTTTATATACAAAACCACATTAATCTTATTTGTTTTTATAAGTCAACTGATTACCAAATACTTGAAAGTCAGGTATTTCACCTAACCATTATTTAATTTCCTATTTGAGGCCCAAATGCAATGTATTTGAATTTGCAGTTGCTCAGGGATCATACAGATGTTTCTTCTTTACAATGTGTAAGAGTGCAGAAAAAAATGATATACATCAGACTAAAATATCAGGCAGCAACGCATGAACAGCTATTTATACTTACCATTACAAACTCAACAAATGCAATACGAGTCGAATGATGGTAGTCTCCAAGCAGCCTCAAGCGGAGAACCTATGGCAGACAAGATATTCCATAACTTTTAGTTAGGACATCAAGAATAAGAGCACTTTCAGACTTGTTACATAAGCAGTCACAAACCTCTCCACAAATAGATTCAAAAAAGAGTTTGACATCTGCTTGAGTAACCTGAAACAAATAAGCATAGAAATAGTCAAAACAAATTCTAACAATGCTTTTGAATACCAGAACAAGGGATGTTTACAATTCCAAAAGTACCTTCTTATCTATATTTGTACAATAAATAGTCCTTGCACACATCTCCCTTTCATCTTCAGACTAGATAACATAGCAAAAGGCAATCAAGTAAGCATAAATCTGCCTCTCAGTTCACTTTCTAAGATTGACTTCAAGTATGAAAAATTCATGGTATAGAAGTTAAACATAGTGAACCAAACTACTCACTCTGGGCAAAAATGTAGGATTAACAGGTGCAATTGCAGTTTTTGAAGGTAGCACCCTTACTGGGTAAAAACCAAGCATAGTCCCTGCCAGACTCAATGCATTCCTAGCACCTTCTGCACAAATATAAGAGACAATGAAATGTAATAACACCCTATTCATTACACGTATATGTCAAGTTGTTCGTCGGCTTACCCTCATCAGTAAACTCAATAAAGGCAAAGCGGAGAACAGAGTTTGGGTCACCACAGACACGGCAATCAACAACCTTCGGGAAAAAGTAAATAAATAAATAGGAGAAATAATACGGAAAAATATGCATCCATTAACGTGAATTCAAGGTTATGCCAATGAGAACAATTAGGTAAAAAGTACCTGCCCGCAACTAATAAAGAGAGCTGCAAGTTGTTCTTCAGTAACCTAAACCAAGCAACAAAAAACACATCCACAGACAATCAAAACATACTAAAAAGAGAAGCCCAAGAAAATGACAACAGACAACTCATACTAATTCGGTACCTGATGATCAATATCAGAAACATAAACAGTCCTCTTAATAACATCTTCCCTCTGAGCCATACTGGTTCGACTATTCATCCTTCGTTTTGCATGACTATAGCTATTCTTCTTCTGAACATAGGGTATAAAATAGAAGTCCATTACAAACAACTATAGAATTAAAACAAAGCAAATCTTTTATTTGGTCAGTAGGGAAAATGATGTAAATAATCCTTTCTTCTATATGTCCCTAGCTATATATATCCAACCAAACAAAGTAACAAATACAGGTAAGTTAGAAAGTTTACTAAATCTAATCTGATACAAGAGAATAAAATTATCAATCTTGCAATTCTAAACAAAATCATTGAACATTTTTACAACCAAAAACAAGCATAAGCAGAACATAAATAAGATTTATAAAAAGATAAGAAATTTTGTATACCCGTCTAGCAGAATTTCCATTGGCAACGGGAGAATTAGGTTGCATTACAAAATTACTGTCAGTAATATAACCAAAGTGAGCAGCCCCAGGAGCAGAGTGCTGCATAAGAGGTCTATAACTAGCAAGTGAAGGCGGCACAAATTCTTCAGCCATAGGGTTCAATTTGGACAGCATTTCTTCCAAATCCCTTATCTCCTGCTTAAAACCCTCTCCGTCATCATTCTCATCATCTCCGCCATTTCTCTGCAAATCCACTCCCACCGTTCATCTGATGATGAGCCGCACCATTAACGTTGATGCCGTGGCTCTGCTGATGAATTAAACTCATCGGGTCAGCAGCCGTACCGTTATTATTAGTCTGATGGCCCGTATTTATCGTCGGTTGCTGCTGCTGCTGATTTTTAACACCCATAAGAAAATTATTCTGATCATTTGGCCGGAAAGTAGGGTTGCCGTTGCCGTTGCCTGCTCAAATGATTCGATTTCGACTGATCGACGTCGTTTTGTACGAGTGACTCAGTCTGATTCAACGAGTTATTAATATTAATCTCAGCATTCTCAACAACTGCCATGATCGATTCCTTCTTCCTATTTAATCTCCGTCAAATACTATCCGATCAATAAAAAAAATAACTCAGAAAAATAATAATAATAATAAAGACTGGATTTTTATTATGTTTTTACATTTTTCAAACAACTAAGAAGGATGAGATCAAAACGTACCTGCTGATCGAGTCTAAAGCATGTCCATTACCTCTAGAGATAAATATCGCCAGTTCAAAAATGGGAAATGAAGGAAGAGAGAAGAAAAAAGAGCACAACTTAACCCTTTTTTTTATTTTCTATATTAATAATAATATTTTTAGTCAGTCTGCAAAGGGAGGAGAAGATATATAGAGAGAGAAAAGAGGTGTGTTCTTCGGATCGTCCGTTTTGGCCACTCTACCTTTTTGGACCTTCTTCACAAAATCCCAAAATGATGAACAGTGACTACCCTACCCTACCCTAACCCTACCAACCCAACCCAACATAACATTTTTTACACTTTACTTTAAGTTATGTGGAGTAGTAGTAATAATTATATAGAAATCAGCAGTTACATTATTAGATGTCAATAGTATCATCATTAAATCATCAAAATAAACTTACTAACCAAAACCATGACGATGGATACAATCGCAATGGCGGATTTAACTTATTATAATAAACTTGTAAATTATTAAATTCAAATATACTATAATTATAAAAATACAAAGATGATTTTTTTATTACTATTATTATATAATAACAATTATTTTTTGCACATAAATTCATAACGCTCTTTATTTTATTATTTAGTAAATGTGAGTGTACGTGTACTATGGTATGTTACAAAGTTTTATTTTTAAAAAAATTTACGTAGATTTATCAGGATATATATAATTTTTACTATCAAGTATTAAAATAAATGTTATTATTAAAAAATAAGAAAACAAGGATCAACAACTATTGAGAAAAAAATATAAAAGAAATTACAAGATTTTATATTCTATATATATATATACAAATTGTAAATAAAAACAATAAGATGATGAGTTTTTGTGAACTTAAAAATAGCCCTAGTATTATTTTTTTAAGTGCGTCTCCATAAATATTGACATGTATATATATAGAGGAGTATTATTTTCACATATAATTGTAATATTTTCATATACTAAAAGAGTATGATGGATTTTATTATAGAAATATTAAAATTATATGTATTGTGGCACAAAATACCATTTTAAATTGGAAAATGTTAGGATTTTTTTTGTCATAAAAAATATCTTAAATGTTGTGTCACCATCACATTAATTAGATAAATCTGATATGATTGATTAAACTATAAATTATAATTAAAATATTTAATATTATATTATTTAAAACCAAAAAATTAAGACCACTAACTATTCTTTTATGTTATCATTATCTATCTAATAAAACACAAATGATTTTGAATTTCCCGCTCATTCAATAAATCATCTGGGCCGTCCAAAGTTTGGGATAAATCTCACCATCCATCTATCTAATAAAATACAATCTATCTAATTCTATCTATCTATATCTGTATTATATATATCTAATTATATCTAATAAAATATAAATAATTTTGAATTTCCCGCTCGCTCAATAAATCATCTAGGACGTCCAAAGTTTGGGATAAATTCCACCATCCATCTATCTAATAAAATACAAATAATTTTGAATTTCTCGCTCACTCAATAAATCATTTGGATCGTCCAAAATTTAAAATAAATCCCAACGTTCATAGTACCGGAGGCACGAAACTGTTGCTAGTATATTTATATTTCTCATGCTCCTTAGTTTATACACGGTTTTGTATCATTTATAATAATATTAGGCGTCTTAATTTTTTTGGTCTTAAATGACAAGATAGATTAATGGACCCCACTTCTAACCATCCCTATGTAGTCATTTGGAAGTGGGAGGAAAATTAATAATATGATGATAAAGAAAGGTTAAAATGGTATTTTAACTCTTTTTTGGTAAAATACTTGGTTTAATAACATATTTATTTTCAGCAGAAATAGCGACCTTTTGTAGACGACTCATTCCAACCTTTTATCTTTATTTTTCTTCTAATATTTATAATTTTATACAGAAATTTATTTTCAGTCTATTCATTAACCAGCTTGAATTAATAAAACGTGTTGAATACTCTGGTATAAAAAAATTATATACAGATTTATATCAACCAGTAGAATTAATACTTACAAATTAATTAGGATAATTATAATATGAACTTGTTTGTTTTGCACACATCCATTCGATTAGTCTATCATCACCATGAGAGCATGCATGCACACAATAAACATGCTTTTAATATTTATTACTTAATTATTCCCATAACTAATATTTATTTGTTTTTCATTTAGGTGTAATTTGGATACATATACAAATACAGTGTTATACAGTCTGGCTAGACTTGTTCATATTGATATAAACAAATGTCAGGGATAGTTAAATAGTCTTGGAATTTTATGGATTATATGTTTTGCACATGCACTTATATTTTATTTTTTTATATATTTTATGTAATTATAAATATCACTTGCATGGTTATTAGCTATTTTTAATATTTTAAAATATATAAAAATATTTATCTTTATTTTTCACAATGACAAGTAATCTAAAATACAAAAACGAGTTATCGTGTACTGTTGAGTCGATTTTCACTGTTATTATAATTGATTTTTCTTTTGGGCATGGAGGCCAAAATTAATTATAAATTCTATTATGTATTGCGATAAATTTACGTTGAATTATAATTATAAAATTTATCAATACATAAAATTGATAAGAATTATAAAAGAACACTAATTATTACACATTTTTTTGGGAAAAAAAAATACAACTAATATTTATTCGTATAATTAACTATCAAAAAATCAAGGTTGACATTAACAATATATATATATATATATATATATATATATATATATATATATATATATCATTTTTATGGATTAATCATGAGTTATTACTCTCTCTTTTTCTAGGATAAAAGTTCTGGTTACTTTTTGTACATATTAAGAAAGAGGATAAAATGATAAAAATTTTAATATTTAAATTCTCATTTAATTTAATTGCATTATTTTTTGCACATTACTAGTGATACTCCATAAATATGCATTGAGAATAGAAATATACTCCCTCCATTCCTAAATAAGAGACGTTTTGAAGGGTTTCACGTTATTAAAGAAGACATTTATTGTTTCAATTATGTCATTAAGATTGATATATATTACCACAATTATCCTTGCATTAATTAAGAAAAAATATACTCCATATAATTGCCTAGATAAATGAAATAGAAAGATACTTGAGGGCAATAGAGGAAAAATTGTAATTAATGCTTCCTAGATACTCCCTCCATCCCATTATATCTGACGTTTTAGGATATTTTTTTCTTCCCAAAATATTTGACGTTCTACCATCCCAAGAATATTTTTCCAATTATTTTTCTTCTCTACCCTTCCCTCTCCACCACTATTAATGCCTATTTTCCTCTGAAACTCAGTCACCGTTACTATCAGATCTGAAGGATGCATTTTTGCTGATCTATTCGTTCACCAGTCCTCACGCCCAACGATGAATCCGAAGATTTATTCGTTCACCAGTCTTCTATCAGATCTGAAGGATGCATTTTCATCTGAAATTTTAGAAACACGATATTGAACATCTATTCATCTTCTCGTCTGAATGCATTTTCATCTGAAATTTTTATTGGGATCATCATCTCACAAAACTTTGGATGTTCTTCTGGCGTAACATTATTTGTACCTTGGATTTGTTCATCCTTTCAGTCAGCAGAGTAAGTCCTTTGCAACAGCTTCTGGTTTTTGCTGATTGTGTGCTTGGATCCAAGTGTTTTTTTTTCATTTCATTTCCTAATTGGGGAGAGAGTTCACTCAATATTGGAAGTCGGTGGAGGGGGTTATAACAGGTGGCGGTGGTGGTGGAAGGAGTGTCGGTCGTGGTGGCGGCAGGAGAGGTGGCCGTGGTGGTTTTGATGGAGGTGGTGGTGGATATGGAAGTGGAGGCTATGGTAGCGGTGGCGGAGGATACGGTGATGGAGGTGGTTACGGTGGTGGAGGTGGTAATCCATTGAAGAGATGAAGAAGACGATCCGCGCAGGCTGAAGAAGAAGAAGAAGACAGAGCACATTATTAATTAAGAGGGTAAAATAGTAAAAATTGTATTTATTCTTAATCTATGTGAAAATTTGTAGAACGACAGATAAAATGGGATTGAGGGAGTATTTGGTAACGTCAAATATATTGAAATTTTTGAACTCCTTAAAACGTCACTTATTTAGAAATGGAGGGAGTAACAATTAATAATAAGAGTATTATAGGCAAATTATTATAAAAAATAAATCATTTAAGGTAAGTAGACATTTAACTTGAGACCAACTAAAATAGTAATAAAAACTTTTATACTAGGACGGAGGGAATATTTTTTTAATTGTCATTTTTGCTAGGACAAATGCATATTTGATTTGATGATGAGATAATGTATATTTTTAACCCAGTAATTTTTGTGAAGTCCTTAAAATAAAATTAATGTAAAAGGACTTCAAACTTGTTAGGTTAATCTTCACTCTGCGATTAAACGATCATAAAATTGTTTAGACGATCATAAACCTTATTGAATGGTCGTAGAGTATTCAGGTCAAATTCCTAGAGTCTACTCTAAGATCGTAAAGCAAGTTGAAGATCGCAAAATTTGTCAAAGATCATAGAGCTCGTTAAAAATCGTAGAGATCGTAGTCCGCAGAGGTCATTGAAGATTGTAGAGAACTTATGAAACATTGAGCTAGTCAATCATAGACCACCATGAAACTCTACGATTAGAAAAATCGTATAGTATATCAACTCTTCGACCACCATGAAACTCTACGATTAGAAAAATCGTATAGTATATCAACTCTAACAATAAGACTGACAATATGAAAACTCATTAGAGTGAAGAACCTAAAATAGTTGTTGAACATCTTAAGATTCGATCAAAATAAGATCAGATCGAAGTGTGACGCCCCCAAAATAGGGTATACATCACCCATTCTGAGTCGCCAGATATATGGTACTGAATTCAAATACAAACTAATAATACAGCTGCAGTGTAAATACGACAAAACATAAATTGAGAGTTTTAATAAGAATATTGTCATCTAGACAATATCAACACTCAAAGGAGTCCTCAATACATTTATTATCACACTATTTAACAGAATAGTGAGGATTACTAATACTATCATCTAGACCGTCACTCCGTTCCCCGACTAGTCCCGGCTACGTTCTCATTTCCTGAAGAGAACAGTGAAAGAAAGGGGTGAGCTCAACTAGCCCAGTAAGAAATATTATGACTAAGATAATGTAGAATAAATTATCATTAGTCTTCAACAATATTAAACTGATAAAATATAACAAACATCAAGTTTAACTGTAACGGAACAAACAATCCATGTAAGACCCCAACTTATTATAAATAAAATTGAAGAAAATAGAGAAGACATTGCTCAAACCAAGAGTCAGCTCAACGAGCTTGTCCAAGGAGTTGTTCGCCTCTCCGACAACATTTGAACCCTTGATGCTGACATAAAGGGGGAGAATAAAGACAAAGGAGATCGGGAAGGTCAGGGAGGCAAGGGCAGAGGCAGAGGACAATTCCAACGATTCCAAACTCAAGGTATGAGGAACCCTCCTGTAAGTCAAATCTCTCAGCAGACTCCACGATCAAGCTATCAGACTCAATGATCTGATCAGCAGGAAGTTTTGGTAGCTCAACCTTTAAGGAGTCTAGGGAAACCTACTAACTCGCATGAAGTGACTGCAACAGGCCTAAGAATGCCAATTGGAGATCCGGCATTCATGATTAGGCACTGACCACAATCCAAGATTAAGCCCTAGAGAACTCAAAGATTTAGCCAGGAGAGATGAAGCAAGCAAAAAAGTAGAGCAGAGGAAAAGGTAAACCCCCCATGGAGCAAAAGGCCAAGGAAATAGAGATAAGTTGAATTTCAATTCTTATTGATGTAATTAATCTCAAATGTAACATCTATATTCATACATCAATAAATTCATGCTTATTCTCTAGACATTTCAGCTGCTCACTGAAATACTAAGTCATGTTTATTTTTTCTGCAACTGCATATAAATTTAATAATTATGACAACAAATCTCCTTGGTTATGTCAACATCAAATAGGGGGAGATTGTTGGAAGAATGCATATTGTGATTTGATGTTTAATGTAAATACTTTTGATTTTGTGTAAAGTCCTTCAAGGAATATATGTACAAGGACTTAGTGTCAGATCAAAATTGTTAGGTTCATCTTAGCCTTTAGTGTTCACTTGTATAGGTAAAGAGATCAAATCTGTTAGGTTGATCTATGGCTAGAAAGAAATAAATAGGCTAATAGTCTATCCGGCTGATCAACCAAAATGTAGAAGCTAAGGCAAGATCATAGTGCTGAAGTGATCGTAGTGTATCTACATTGAGGGCCTCTCAAGGAATCGTAGAGTGGTCCAGACGTTTTCCGAGCTAACTCAAAGATCGTAGTGTGCTCTCGGACATGCAAAATCGATAAGACGAGTAGGGGTGATCATTCGGTTATAACCGAACCGAATAAGCTATTCGGTTATAACCGAAAACCGAAATAATGATGATTTTGCTATCCGAACTAATAACCGAAATTTAACAATAACCGAATTACCGAATACCGAATTACCGAATTGTAATTTCGGTAATTCGGGAAAAAACCGAATTACTGTTATTATTATTATTATTATTATTATTATTATTATTATTATTATTATTATTATTATTATTATTATTATTACTATTATAATTACTGTTATTATTATTATTACTATTATTATTATTATTACTATTATTATTACTGTTATTATTATTATTATTATTATTATTATTATTATTATTATTACTATTATTATTATTATTACTATTATTATTATTATTATTACTATTATTATTATTATTATTATTATTATTATAATATTATTATAAAATTAATTTTTTAATAAGTAATGTTCGGTTATTCGGATACCCGAATAACCTGTTTTTCCAAACCGAAACCGAAACCGAATAGTGAATAATAATTCGGATATAACCGAAATTGTAAAAAAAACCGAAAAACCGAAATAATTCGGTTAAAAAAATTCGGTTCGGTTCGGTATTTCGGTTTTAACCGTTTTTTGCTCACTCCTAAAGACGAGCAAGTATTGATCGTAGTGTTAAAAGATCGTAGTGTGGAAAGTCTTGAAAGAAATCGCAGTGTTCTATTCGAAGTATGACAAGACTCCACGATATGGATCGTAGAGTGTCATCTCTCTTATGTCAGCAGGATCGAAATCTATCTTCTGTTTGAAGATTTATTCCAACAATTGAGGAATGGGTTTTAAACGTTGAAGCTCTCACCAGTCCCAACGGTACAAAATATATCCTTAGTATTGATCAAAAGAAACATAGTCAAGAAGCTAAGAAAAGGACCATGGGGCAGAGAAAAACACATTTTCAGGTGTTAGGTGAGAAAACAGTCTGCCGTGTCAGTGGGCCAGAAGGCAAGTCAGAAGATATGTAGAAATGTCTCATTCAAAGCTCAGAAATGTCAAACGCATTTAATGCTTCATCAGAGGACTTCAACGGATAGATTTTAAGGATCTCATATATACAGGATACATACTCATAAGAGAGACAAGCAAGCACTGAACAAAAAGAAAAACTCAACGCTCAACTCTACGATCTGAGAAAAAGGAAAAGTTTGCTCAGCTATTCAGTTTTTTCGAACAAGCGCTTACTAGCAACTGGATAACATCAACCACGATCTAAACAACATTCAATCATCTAAAATAAGAGTTCCAGGTCTGAAGGACTTGAAGAGTTCTAAGTGAACTGTGAGATACCAAGTTGCTGAACTTGAAGAGTTCTAAAGTGAACTAAGAAGTACCTGAATTGCTGGTCTAGAAGGAATCTGTGAGATTCAAGAAGTGTAACAGACATCCTTAGTGGATTTTCTACTCAAGGAGTAGAAGAGTAGACTATAAGCTTTTAATTTTTTTAACCACTTAAAACTATAGTGTTCATATAACTGCTATAATTGCAATATCTGCTATAACTGTCATAACTGCCTTAATTTCATTAACTCAAGATATATATAAAAGAAAGCTTTTCTCATACTCATTCCGATGTGCATTGATTACTATCAACTTAACAAGAATAAAAGAATTTTTTTTATTATCTATTCAACCCCCCTTCTAGATATCCAACGTGCCTACTAGGAACTAACAGATACCTATCAATTTGTCACCGTTATTCACGACGTCACCTACGAAAAGTCTGGCTTAGGTGTATTCCACACAAGGAAGTCACCAGCGAAAGGTTTGGGGCTCTCTACTTATGACTTGATATGACAATGATTGACTTTAGTGATTTAGTTGCTTGAATTCGTATAACTGGTTGGTTAGGAATATAAAAGCTAACAACCTTACAAAAATAATCAATTTTAGCATGATGAGTAGTTAACCAATCGATTCATCAAATCACATCAAGGGCAAGTATTTTCAAAGAGATAAAATCGACAGGTAACGTGAGGATATCGATATGAATCAAACAAGATTTATAAACAGTGGAGGTAACGAAGGTTTCTCCTAACGGAGTTTTAACAGATAAGTCAAAGTCTAATTTCTCAGGAGTCAAATTTAAACGTTGAGCGCAAGCAAGAGAGATAAAAGAATGGGTAGAACCGGTATCTAATAAGGTATAGACTTCGTAAAAAAATTTGATTAACTTATTCGTGACAACTTCGTTTGGGTTTCTCGATAAACTCTCTCACTTAAACTACCAAATTTGACTTGTTTGGGACATCCTTTGGCATCACTATCCCAGCTGGACTTGACATCACTACACGACAAAATCGAGCTAGGTGACCTTCTCTTCCGCAATTGAAACACGCTTTGGATTGCTGCGTACAATTTGGACAGATGTGTCCCTCATGTCCGCATTTGAAACATATGACTGATGGTCGTTCTTCTTCCTTTGAAATGAGTGTTGGTGTTGCTGTTTTTCCATAATTATTGAACATTCGCTTCTTGAATTTTCCACTTCTATTATCTTGACCATGATTACCACCGAAGTGGTTACCATTCTTGGCATGATAATTTCCCCCACGATGGTTATCATTGTTCCGATGGCCATTGCCACCGGTATGATTATTATTGTGTTGTTGGTCATTGCCTTTTCGTTGTGCTGACTCATTATCACGCTCCAATAACTGATCCATATTCACAACATCTGAATATAAACAAAATTTGTGAGAAATGAGGTATTGACGTATATCGGGTTTCAAACCTCGCAGAAACATTCGCGTCATTCTCTCTTCATTATCGACCAAATGGAATGCAACCCAGGATAACTCCGCAAATTTAACACTGTCACAAAACAAGGGTTAATTGACATATCACATATTATCCCTATACTCTGACCGACCAATTAAATATCAAATAAACTTAAGTATGTCATACTAGCGAAGGAATTTCCCGTCTCTCCCCTCCTAGTTCTTGTCTCACATCTCAGCTAGGGATCATATCCTTAAGCTTTGGTACCAACTGTGATGCCCCCAAAATAAGGTATACATCACCCATTCTGAGTCGCCAGATACATGGTACTGAATTCAAATACAAACTAATAATACAACTATAGTGTAAAATACGACAAAACATAACTTGAGAGTTTTAATAAGAATATTGTCATCTAGACAATATCCACACTCAAAGGAGTCCTCAATACATTTATTGTCACACTATTTAATAGAATATTGAGGACTACTAATACTATCATCTGGACCGTCACTCCATTCCCCGACTAGTCCTGGTTACGTTCTAATTTCCTGAAGAGAATAGTGAAAGAAAGGGGTGAGCTCAACTAGCCCAGTAAGAAATATTATGACTAAGATAATGTAGAATAAATTATCATTAGTCTTCAACAATATTAAACTGATAAAATATAACAAACGTCAAGTTTAACTGCAGCGGAACAAACAATCCATTAAAAGAGTTACGTAGATAATAAAATCTTCTATCTTTTATGATTTAAAAGATTTTTCATCACTTTTATCACTGAGACTCAACTTAATAAATAATCCACATCATCCCTGCACTACGACCAAGTATATTCATTAGTATCACAACCATAAATTATTCATGCACTACGGGCCAATGATATTCGTGTATTCATCAATGGTCATGATCATGCCAACAACTGTCCATGAATGCACTACGGGCCAATGAGGTCTTTTACCATATCATTTATAATATTACGGTCATGATTATACAATCATACCAAGTCCATCTATGCACAACAGGCCACAGATGACTTTCAACATAATATAAGCATGAGGATGATGACAATGATATAAGAATCTAATAAAATAAGTTCAAGAATTAATTTATCCAGAATTCAATAACGTCCAAATTGTCAACATGATACTGCTTTGTAGAGTAAAATTTAAGAATGCTCAGAAAAATATTTCCATGAAAAAATACTAGATGAAGTACAAATATCAATGATATTCCACTAAATCCATGGAGTATAGAAGTCAAAACTTTAACCAACTGAGTATAATAGAATATATGAAACTGCAAATAGATTTTCACCCGTCATGCGGTAATCCACGTATACAGATCATTTTCATAATTTAATAATGAATGAATACCAAGGATCATTCACCATGCATGTGATAATCCACATAGACAGGTTATTCCAACAGAATAATAAAGAATGGAATAACATAAGGATTTACCATGCGTGCGATAGACTGCACAGACAGGTTATTCCCAACAGAATAATAAAGAATGGAACCAGGTTATGCGTAAACGCACTGACAGGATATTTCGACAGAATAATAAAGAACGGAACCAGGTCAGGCGAAATTCGCACCGACAGAATATTCCAACAGAATAATAAAGAATGGAATAACAACAGAAATCATCATGCATGCGATAGACCGTACAGACAGGTTATTCCAACAGAATAATAATTAATAGAACCAGGTCAGGCGTAATACGCACCGACAGAATATTCCAACAGAATAATAAAGAATGGAATAACAGAAGAATTTCACCATGTATGCAGTACTTCGCATATACAAGTTATTCCAACATAATAATAAAGAATAAAATAACAGAAGAATTTCACCAAGTATAGGGTAGCCTGCGTATACAGGTTATTCCAACAGAATAATAAAGAATGGAATAACAGAAGTTCTCTTCATGAATACAAAAGAAATAATACCCTTTGCGAGTACAACAAATAATATCCCTTACCTTAGAAGAAACTGGATATAGGAGTAGTGAAGTAGCAGAATACTTTTCTTCTTTCTCTCTATAGTTTCTCTCTCTAGAGTTTCAATGAATTCATAAGAATTAATGAAGGAATAAGCTTCTATTTATAGGAGAATGGACTGAATAGTAACTAATTCATGAACGGTCCAGGTTGATTTACTTTTAAACGGACAGTCCATATTGATTTACTATGCAGTATTAATAAAATATTCTAATAAAACAAAATCTTTTAAATAAAATATAATATATTCTATTTATAGTCTAATAAAACAAATAAATTTATAAAAGTATTATGTTTTATATAAAAAGATTTTACTATGAAAAACACTATGCAGGTACTATTCAAACACTATGCATAATAAAATATAATATATTCTAATTATCGTCAAATAAAATAAATAACTTTATAAAAATATTTTATTTTATATAAAAAGATTTTACTATGCAAAACACTATGCATAATAGAATATAATATATTATATTTATAGTCTAATAAAACAAATAATTTTATAAAAGTATTTTATTTTATATAAAAAGTTTTTCTGTTTTATTACATTAATAATACTAATAAAACAAAATTTATATATATATATATAAACTTCTGTGACTTCATAAAAAGACACCTCAACATAATTAATAATATTTATCATCATTATTATAATTCACAATATTAATCTACCAGGTCGTTCCCAGGAAAGAGAGGGCTTTCCAATAAGAATTTCTCCCCATTGGTGCGCAATTAGGTGACCAAATTTCTCCTTGGCAGAACTTCTAGACATCGTTAATATTGCAAATAATAATATTAATAACTCTGTCATCTCAATTATTGATTTAATAATATATAAAATATCGACAATAATTGAATCAAATAACGTGAGATACTAAGCAACAATTATTGAAGCAATAATTGAATAAAACTGAGTGACTTCTCACGTATGCATCAATAATCAATACTGTGTGCTACTATGCAACCACACGTATTACTGTACTTTTACTACCGAGTATAACAGTTTTAACGATAAAACTTCCACCGTTATTTTTATAAAAATATTTTTGTCATTTTTTCAATCCGACAATAATTCCGTTGTGGGGTCCACCAATGATTGTGCCGCCGTACGAATATTCCTTGTTAAAACGAATATTCCCCGACCAATCGAATATTATACAACAACTTGCATACTTTGTAAAATTTATAAATATTACCCACAACTATAACATTATATCAAATCCACACCATAATTTTGAAAAAAATATTTTGAGAAATTTAAATCTTTATTCATAAAATTTGGGGTCTCACTGAAGTATGCCTAATAGTTAGTTCATTGAAGTGACAAAACCCATGTGAATGTCATTGCAATAGTCTAATGTGACATAATAGAGCCGAAAACAAGTTAACACGTACTCTCTAGCTAAAAGTCAACAATTGGGCATCTTTTAGGATCAGAGTATTAAATAAGCGACGACAACTTTCCAACGATATAATCTCGAAGACGTCTATAAGAAGCACAAAGATTCAATCCAACAACAATGATCACAAAATATACAAATTGAATTGTTGCCCATTTCTCAAGAACTGTACAATCAAGAACTACTAGTTCTGTTGCTAAGTCTTTCATTGTTGGACTTAAAACCACTTAACAACACCTCTAACTAAATCTATCTCTTAGTGAGTGTTAAGGTCTTAGTGACATTTGTGATCAAGTCTTAATGACTTGTTCCACGTCTTTGTAACTTGAAAAAATCTTAGTGATTCATGAGTTGTTGTAACCGTTCTTCGTAAATAGATCTTAGTGATCACCCATCTTTAATGGATTATTAATTATACTCAAAGAGTAGAAGACCGATCTAAGATATCTTTATTATCCGAATCACTTAAAATTTTTTGTGTCTTTTGTACTTTCAGCACTTGCATTTCTGCAAGATCATTTATATTTATTTGTGACTTAATTTCATCTGTGTGCTAAATTTAGAAGACTCTCTTAAATCTTTGAAGGGGATTTTCAAGTTATCATCCGTTATGCATAATTAAATTAACCTGCTTAATTTATAACTTGGTAATTACTTATTTTTTTAAAAAAATTAAAAAATAATCTATTCAACCCACATTCTAAATCTCTTAATGCATTTGCAAAATAATAATTTTAAAAATAAATGCATAAATTAAGAAAAAATGATTAATATTTTGTATAATTAATTAAAACAAGTTCTATCGATATCTATATAATTTTTGTATTGAAAAGAGATATCTATATAAATATTAGTGGTACTATTTTTGAAAAGATATATAATAATTGGGACACTCCAATAATTTTTAATAATTACATATATTAATAAATTTTATAATTATAATTTGGCCTAAATTTATAGGATGACTAAATTATAAATATAATATAAATAATAAATTTGTTGGTGTTTTATTTTGTGGGGTTGGTATTTGCCACGTGGAAGAAAGTACGAGGTGTACCACTGACGTTGATGAAATTGATAAGAGTGCGAGAGGGAGCATAGCATGGGATGGGGTGCTGGTCTTTATCCATCCCATCCGCAGACCGCAATGATTGAGGGTTTCTATTTTCTTGAGGGGTAAATTATACTCTTATCATTTTCGTTCTTAAAAAAATTGTTGTTTAAAGTTTCGAGACATAAATAAAAAAAAATCATTTAATATTATTTATTTTAAAATTAAAATTTATTTAAAATTTCATCATTATCCTTTTATGGGAAATTAAAAATTATTAATATAAGGGAAAAAAAATTTGAGACAATGAAAGAAAGTAAGGGTAATATAAAAAATAAATAATTTATTTTTTTCGAAAGTTATAAACGTCAAAAATTTTAGAACAATTTTTTTTTTAAAACGATAATTTTTAGAAGTATTTCCACGCACAATGACAACATGCACCCAATATTACCAAAAATATAATATAAAATAAAAATAAAATCTATCGACCCAAATAAATATAGGAAATTGATATTTTTCACATAAATTTTTAATATTTTTATATAAAAATTGTCGCTATAAATCCTATAATAATAATTTTATCGTCGTTATACATTTATAACGACACTTTTCATTTAAAAATATCAAAAAATTATATAAAAATATGAATTTCCTAAATATATTACATTACATATATGTACTTTGGGTTGGGTTGGGTTGGGTTGGGTTGGGTGGAGGGAAGTGGAGGGGGGGGTGGGGGGGGGGATTTGTATGTGTGTGCATATATGATTCTCCACCCGGACAAACAAATATGATAGGAATTTTGAAAAAAGAAAATGATAATTTTAAATGTTAAAATAATATTTTTATATGTGTCTCTTTTATAAGAAAGTGGAACTTACTCATTATTCAAATAAAATAAATTATGTAAAAATATCGATTTATATGCAAAATATCAATTTTCTTTGAAAAATGATGCTCCTTCGGTCTGCATTGAATGCCATTTTCATTTTTTTTAAATATTTGTAGTCTATTTTAGAAAGTAAACTCTTTTTTGGATGTACAAAATTGGAAACATGAAATCTCATTACGAGGCAGGAGTTGTTATTAATTAATCATTAAATAGTTTTATTCAAAGGAAAGCGTGACAATTACTTTTAAATATTGAATATTATACTCCATATATACACACTAGCTAGAGAGGCATCTATTATACTCTTGCCTCTGAAATATGAATAGTGTCGGATTTTTTATTATCTTTTTAAAGAGGGTATATAATAATACTAGTTGGATCCCGTGCCTCCGGCACTGTACGGGCAGTGAGATTTATCTCAAACTTAGAACGATCCAGATGATTTATTAAATGAGCGGAAAATTCAAAATCATTATTAGATAGATTAGATAGATAGATGTATTTTATTAGATAGATGTATGGACGGTGGGATTTATTTCAAACTTTGGACGGCCCAGATGATTTATTGAGTAAGCGAAAAATTCAAAATTATTTGTATTTTATTAGATAGATTAAAGATTTTAGTTAAATTTCTTTCTTCTAAAATAATATGTGACAAGAGTTGACACATTATTTAATTGAGAATTTTTTTTGGTATTTCTGACACGAGTTACGTTACTCATTTCAAAATTCTTATGGTTGTTGCCTGTTGGTTGATGATGAGATAGTTGGTGCTATATATATTCTTTGTTACCTCCTCCGATTTTCAAAAGTTGCATGTCATCATTTGGCAACTAGTGATTTCTTTGACATAAGAATATATAAATATAAATATAAATATATATATATATATATATATATATATATATATATATATATGGATATTCATCCATGACAAACGTTTGTCATGGAAACTATTCAGCAAACAAGTTGATTACCGTTGATCTGGATAATGGGAGGCTGAGATTGGTCAACTTTTCTCACTGCCGCTACAGCTTGTAGCGGCAGTCCCTTTTCCTTTTTATCTGTTTACAAATTATATTACTGCCCCTAACTTATAATACATGCCTGCCGCTACAGGCTGTAGCGGCAGTGTGACTCCCACCCATATGGACCATATGGCTATGTAAAGATAAGTTTACATTTATGTATACTTAATATAAAAATAAAAGATAATGATACATAATATAAAAATAAAAGATAATGATAAGATAATGATAAATTTATCTTTTATAATAAAAGATAAAATTAATTTTATTTTATTATAAAAGATAAATTTATTTTATTATAACAGATAAAATAAAAAATAAAATAAATTTTATTTTATCTGTTATAATAAAATAAATTTATCTTTTATAATAAAAGATAAATTTATAAAAGATAAATTTATATTTTTATAATAAAAGATAAATTTATTTTATTATAAAAGATTCTTTTATTATAAAAATATAAATTTATCTTTTATTCAAACTTATCTTATTTTTACATTATGTATTTATAAAAATATGTTTATCTTTTATTCAGACTTATCTTATCATTATCTTTTATTTTTATATTATGTATCATTATCTTATCATTATCTTTTATTTTTATATTATGTATCATTATCTTTTATTTTTACATTAAGTACATATAAATGTAAACTTATCTTTACATAGCCATATGAGCCATATGTGTGGGAGTCACACTGCCGCTACAGCCTGTAGCGGCAGGCATGTATTATAAGATAGGGGCAGTAATGTAATTTGTAAACGGATAAAAAGGAAAAGAGACTGCCGCTACAAGCTGTAGCGGCAGGGAGAAAAGTTGACCAATCTCAGCCTTCCATTGTCCAGATCAACGGTAATCAACTTATTTGCTGAATAGTGTCCATGACAAACGTTTGCCATGGATGAATACCCTATATATATATATATATATATATATATATATATATAGGAGTTCCATCCACAACAACCGGTTGCTGTGGAGTTAACCCCTTTTTTGACCTGTTAGAATTTTATTTTTTTATTTTTTTTGCTCTAACCAAAATTTCAATATGCCAAAAAAAAATTGCTCCACAGCAACCGATTGCTGTGAATGGAACCCCATATATATATATATCAAATTGGTTGTTACGTATATTATTTTAACAATCACATCTTACATAATTTATCATGATATTTAAATGTTAAAATTGAATTGGATTTTTACCCCGTCGCTACTATTTTTAGCGACAAACATACTCTTTCTAGCAGTTTGAGAAATTACATAAATATTCTCCCCTTAATTTAATCATTGCCGCTAGAAGGAGTAGTGACAAATTGATTAATTTCATTATTACTCTCATTTAATTCTTTATTGTCGTTGGTTATATTAAATATTTTCCTTTTCTTTCCCATATCAAGTCGTCCACTCTAACTCCCAAGTTCAAACAATTGTGCTCCGACGATTCAAATTATTAAGTTCCTTCGTAATCTAGGTAAGTTTTTCAAAATGACAAGAAAAATGTTTGCGCATAATCTATTTTTATCTTGTTCTTCAGGTTTTGTTGCTAGTTTAGATTGTATAAATGCATCTAAGTTTGTGAATGAAGTTGAATGTAGTAAATCTGAAATGGTTCCATACGTTGGTCAGTTGTTCTCTAAGTTCGAAAAAGTTCAAATTTATTGTAGTCTTTGCTCAAAAAATGGATTTGAGATTAGAATTGCAACAAGTCATAAACATGCTCATACGAATGATGTGTCATCTTGGGTGTATGTATGTAAAAAAAGTCGGTACATCAACTGTTGTAAAAAGTTTACCAGATGATGAATGTGATAGTAATAAACTAACTGGACATAGAGACTGTATAAGACGCACATTATGTAAAGATGAGACTTTTAATTTGAGACGGAAGGAGTAGTATAATAATAGTAGCAGGTATAAATATAAATGAATGAGAAAAAGGGAAAATTATTACATTCATTCTAAATTATAAGATAATTATTAATTTTTTAAAAGTCAGTTTCAAATATTTTAAATTCAAAATAGATAAGAATTCATTAGTTTATGAGAGTCTATTTATGAATATTATAAACTATCTAAAAAGTGTTACTAGTTTTAAGATTTATTATTTTCAAAATTAGATTAATTATGTCAATTTTAAATTTAAAAATATTTTAAATTAATTTTTAAAAAATTAATATTAATTATATAATTCGAAACAACGGGAGTAGAAAAAGGTAGAAAAGAGTTTACTTTAATTTGTTGACTCCATCCATTATTGACATATTGATATATCTCAACCATTGATATAAAATGGACCGTTGGATATAGGGTACGTGTCGAGCTTAACATTCTGTTTCTGAATTTTAAGATGGACAGAGTAAAAAAGAAATGGATGAAAAATTTAAATTTTCTTTCCAATTCATATGTTTCTAAGTTTTTTAATAAACGAAAAAAATGGATAAAAAACTTGGCCACTTTTCTTGTCAAAGTTTTCTGTCCAAAGTTGGCCTGATTTGGACAGAAAAGAAATTTGAATAAGTAATATTTTTATAATTCTCATATGTTAGAGTCTACATGTTTAATTTGATGATGAATAAGCATAATGTATATTTGTACTAGTATGATTTGTAAAGTCTTTATAAAGAATTGATATTTTATACAAGGACTTAGAATATAAAGATCAAATAATGTTAGGTTGATCTTAAAAGAGTTAGGTTGATGTATATCTTATTGTATCATAAGGTTATCCTACTACTTGAGGAACACGATCGCAGAAGAAGCACAAAGTCACATATACATCAAGAGAATCGTTGAACTACATGAAGTAATCAAAACTCTCTGCTTCACAGTCTCCTCAGATCGATGATGTGACTCCCCCAGGAGAGGTCCATACAACTCATTCTGAGTCGCCAAATACATGCTACAAAATTTAAATATAAACTTCATTTATATAATTGTCGTGCAAAATATGACAACACAATAGCTGAGTTTCAAACAAATATTGTCTCCTAGACAATATCTAAACTCAAATAAAGTCCTCATTACAATTATTGTTACACTATTTTACAAAATAGTGAAGACTGTTATAAAAACCATCTTGAACAATTACTCCATTCCCGACTAGTCCCAGCTATATTCTCGCCTCTTAAGAAGAATAATGGAACCAAAAGAAAAACGGTGAGCTCAACTAGCCCAGTAAAGAATATTATGACTAAGATAATGTAAAATAAATTATCATTAGTCCTCAACAGGGAAAAATCTGATAGAATACAATAGACAACAAGTTTTAGATCAACAACTGCAGCGAAAATAACAATCCATTAGAAGAGTCAAGTAGAGAATGATGTCTACTATCTTCTATGATTTAAAAATCTATCATCCATATTTTATCCATGTAATACCAATCAATAAACATTTCACATCATTGAATTATCCATGCACTACGGGCCAATGATATTTGTTAGTATCACCAGTAGTCATGATCATGCTAAATAATTATCTATCAATGTACTCTGGGCCAAATAGGACTTTCACCACATCATTTGTCTGTACTATTATAGGTCATGATTATACCAATATAAAATTTCTGGTTATAATCATGCCAATCAACAGTTCATTTATGCACTACGTGGCAAATATGACTTTTACCACAATATAAGCATGAGGATGATGACAATGATATAAGGAATCAATCAACTGAGATCGAGGATAAATATTAGATATTTATAATTCACTTTATCTAGAGTTCAAGAATGTCTAAAATGTCAACATGATAATTAATTATGGAGTAAAATTAAAGAATAATATTCATGTATTAAAAATAATTTGGACAGAAAAGCAATCACTTTTGTCATGAATAGTATCCGAATAAATAGTACCAAATGATTAGTACCCCGTCATGCAAAGTACCTCGAATAAATAGTATCCGAGTGAATAATACCCCGAATGAAAATATTGAAATTTAATAAGAAAGTTCAGACCAATATTTCAATGAAACGATACTAAATGAAGCGCAAAACTCAAGAATATTCTACTAATTTCAGGGGTTATAGAAGCAATACTTACCATAGTAAGTTTAGATTTAAGAATATGAAAAGAAATAATATACAAAAATACAACTGGATTTTTACCTGTCATGCGATAATTCGCGTAGACAGATCTTTTCCACAAATAAAGAATGTGTACGAAGGGTTATTCACTATGCATGCGGTAATTCGCGTAGACATGTTATTCCCACAGATTAAAGGATGAGTACGAAAAATAATATCCCTTACCGTAGTGGAAGATTGGATATTGCAATAGTGAAGTAGCAGAATACTCTTCTTCTTTCTCTCTATAGTTTCTCTTGTGAGTCTTAGTGAATTGATGAGAATGAAAGAAAAAATAAGCTTCTATTTATAGAAGAATGAACTAAATAGTAACTGATTCATGGACGGTTCAGATTGATTTACTATTAAAACCACAACAAACGGTCCATATTGATTTACTATTAAAACCACAACCGACGATCCATATTGATTTACTATTAAAACCACAATCGACGGTCTGAAAAATTAGTACATTTCCCCATAGAATAATAAGTTAAACTTATAATAAACGCTTCATGACAAACCCCTCTATTTATATAAAAAATTGAATTAATATTTATCACAAATCACTTATCTTTAATAAATATATTTTTAATCTTTTGACAATTATTCATCATTATTATTATAACTCACAATAATGATAACCAAATCATTTCGAGAAAAGAGGGGGCTTTCCGATAAGGATTTCTCCTTATTGGCGCGCAATTAAATAACATAACCCCTTTTCTCGACAGAACTTTCTAGACATTGTCAATAATACAAATAATAATATGAATAATTGTGTCGTCTCAATTATTGATTTAATAATATAAAATATTATGCAGATGATGTGACACCCCTAAAATAGGTATACAACACCCGTTCTGAGTCGCCAAATACATGGTATAGAAATAACTACAACTTTATTAATACAATTGTCGTGCAAAATACGACAACACATAAACTGTGAGTTTAATAAATATTATCATATAGACAATATCCACACTCAAATAAGTCATCATAACAATTATTGATACACTATTTTACAAAATAGTGAGGACTACTAAGACAACTTCTAGAACCATCATTCTATACCCCGACTAGTACTCGCTACATTTTCGCCTCCTGAGAAGAAAAATAGAACAAAAAGGAAAAGGGTGAGCTCAACTAGCCCAGTGAAGAATATTATGACTAAGATAATATAGAACAAATTATCGTTAGTCCTCAACAGGAAAAAAAATCTGATAGAATACAATAGACAACAAGTTTTAAATCAATATTCACAGTGGAAATAACAATTTATTAGAAGAGTTACGTAGCGAATGAAATCTACTTTCTTCTATGAATTTAAAAGTTTATCATAAATATTTTATTTCTGTAGCATCAATCAATATACTTCTTGAATCAAATTTTCATCTTTGGACTACAGGCCAAAGATATTCATCAGTTGGTCATGTTCATCTCAACACCTGTTCATCTTTGCACTACGGGCCAAAGATATTCATCATAAAATCATTAATCTTTACATTATAGGCCAAAGATATTCAGTTATATTATCATTTAGGACTGTGGATGATGAAAAATATTTTAAAGAAAACGAATCCAGTGAAACAAAAGAATAAATATTAAGGATTCGTATTTCGGTTTATCCATGTCCAAAAATACCTCATAAATAACCATAGTGGAGTAAAATTCAAGAATGATCAAAACATGGATACAATCAAAGCTAGTATCCATAATAGATATTTTGGACGAAAAACAAAAAATTTATTTTTTTGTGAATAGTGCCGTATTCGTGAATAGTATCGTATACGTGAATAGTGCCGTATACATGAATAGTAATCCCGACACTAAAAAACAAGAATTTCACAAGAAAAATCTTACCAATATTCCGGCATAATGATATTGAAAGAAATAATATCATTTAAAAAAAAAATAATATCCCTTACCTCGAAAGAATAATACTTCTAGTTGGAATATCAGATATAACGCTGAAAGAACTTGCACCATATAGCAACACTCAAAGTGTGACGCCCCCAAAACAGGTATACATTACCCATCTTGAGTTGTCAGATACATGGTACAAAATTCAAATACAACTTAATAATACAGTTGTCGTGTAAACAATACGACAAAACATAAATTGAGAGTTTTAATAAGAATATTGTCATCTATACAATATCTACACTCAAAGGAGTCCTCATTACATTTAATATCACACTATTTAACAGAATAGTGAGGATTACTAATGCTATCATCTGGACTGTCAATTCGTTCCCCGACTCGTACCAACTATATTCTCATTTACTGAAGAGAACAGTGAAGAAAAGGGTGAGCTCAACTAGCCCAGTAAGAAATATTATGACTAAAATAATGCAAAATAAATTATTATTAGTCTCAACAATGTTAAACTAATAAAATATAACAAACATCAAGTTTAACTGCAGCGAAACAAACAATCCATTAGAAGAGTCAAGTAAAGAATAAAATCTACTATCTTCTATGATTTAAAAAGTTTTTCATCACTTTTATCGTTGTGACTCAGCTTAATAAATAATCCACATTATCAATTCATCCATGCACTACAGGCCAATGATATTATTTAGTATCATGTCCACGAATTATTCATGCACTACGGGCCAAAGATAATTGTGTTTTCATCAACGGTCCTGATCATGCCATAAAATAATTCATCTTTGCTCCCTTGGCTGAAGAGAATTCATAGCCATAATCATACCAAAAACTGTCCATCAATACACTAAGGGCCAATGAGAACTTTTTTCACATCATTTGTAATATTACGATCATGATTATACCTCATAATACCTAGTCATAATCATACCAAGTCCATCTATGCACTAAAGGCCACAGATGACTTTAAACAAAATATAAACATGAAGATGATGATAATGATATAAGAATTCAATAAAACAAGTTCAAGAATTAAATTATCCAGGAACTAATAACGTCCAAATTGTCAACATGATAATTCTTTGTAGAGTAAAATTCAAGAATGCTCAGAAGAATATTTCCATGAAAAGATAGTGGATGAAGCGCAAATATCAAGGATATTCCACTAATTTCATGGAATATAGAAGTCAAAACTTTAACCAACTGAGTATAATAAAGAATGGAATAACAAAAGAAATCACCATGCATGCGGTACTTCGCATAGACAGGTTATTCCAACAGAATAATAAATAACGGAACCAGGTCCGGTGAAATTTGCATCGACAGGATGTTCCGACAGAATAATAAAGAATGAAATAACAACACAAATTACCATGCATGCGGTACTTCGCATAGACATGTTATTCCAACAGAATAATAAATACGGAATCAGGTCCGGCGTAAAACGCACAGACATGATATTCTAACAGATTAATAAAGAATGTAATAACAACAGAAATCACTATGCATGCAATACTTCGCATAGACAGGTTATTCCAATAGAATAATAAATAATGGAATAGGTCCGGCGTAGAACGCACAGACAGAATATTCCAACATAATAATAAAGAATGGAATAACAGAAGGATTTTACCAAGTATAGGGTAGCCCTCGTATACAAGTTATTCCAACAGAATAATAAATAATGGAATAACAGAAGAATTTTACCAAGTATAGGGTAGACCACGTATACATGTTATTCCAACAGAATAATAAATAATGGAATAACATAAGAATTTCACCGAGTATAGGGTAGACAGCGTATACATGTTATTCCAACAGAATAATAAATAATGGAATAACAGAAGAATTTCATCAAGTATAGGGTAGACTGCGTATATATGTTATTCCAACAGAATAATAAATAATAAAATAACAGAAGAATTTTACCAAGTATAGGGTAGACCGCGTATACAGGTTATTCCAACAGAATAATAAAGAATGAAATAACAGAAGTTCTTTTCATGAATATGAAAAAAATACCCCTTACCTTATAAAGAAGAGTACTCCGACGGTAGGGCGGGGATATACTTGAAGAAATTTGCACTACGCTCAAAACTTTCTTAAACGCTAAAGAAATACGCTTATGATTATAGAAGAAGAATTCTCTCTACAGTTTCAGTGAATTCATAAGAAATAATGAAGGAATAAGCTTTTATTTATAGAAGAATGGACAGAATAGTAACCAATTCATGAACGATCCAAATTGATTTACTTTTAGACGGACAGTCCAGATTAGTTTACAATAAAATATAATATATTCTATTTATAATCTAATAAAACGATTAACTTTATAAAAGTATTTTATTTTTTATAAAAATATTTTACTATACAAATACTATGTAGGCACTATGCAAACATTATGCATAATAAAAATATAATATATTCTAATTATTGTCTAATAAAATAAATAACTTTATAAAAGTATTCTGTTTTATATAAAAAGTTTTTCTGTTTTATTAAATTAATAATACTAATAAAACAAAACTCATATATATATATATATATATATATATATATATTATAAAATAATCGACAATAATTGAATCCAATAACGTAAGATACTATGCAGCAACTACTGTAGCAATAATTGAACAAAACTGAGTGACTTCTCACGTAAACATCAATAATCAATACCGTGTACTACTATGCAACCACGTATATTACTGTACTTTTACTACCGGGTAGTTCAACAGTTTTAATGGTAAAACTTCCGCCGTTATTTTCATAAATATATTTGTCGTTTTCTCATTCCGACAATAATTTCGTTGTAGGGTCCACCAATGATTGCGTCGTTGTACGAATATTCTCTGCTAAAACGAATATGCCCCGACCAATCGAATATAGTACAACAACTTGCATACTTTGCAAAATTTATAAATACTACCCACAACTATAATATTTTCTCAAATTCATACCATAATATTAAAAAAAATATTTCGAAAAAATTTAATCTTTATTCGTAAAATTTGGGATTTTACACAAAGTATCAAAAATACTCACATGAATACGCTCAATAATATAGAGAGAGAAATCTTTAGTTTCTGGTGTGTTTTTCAATTCTAACCTAAGCACCATATTTATAGGAAAATGCTTAGAACACCAAAGCAGAAAATTTAATAAAATAATAATATATTTATATAAATTTCCTACGCCAACCTTTACCAACTGAATTCAGCACTTTGCACATGTTAGTGAGTCCCACAAAATGAAAAAAAACGTTTTTATTAAGAAAAATATTTAAAACTTCAAAAATCAATTATTCTGGAACTTCAATAATTTATAATAAATAGCCCTTTTATCAGAAAAATTTAAATCTTATGTCCATTCCATAGGAAATTCAGTTCTCTACAACTTTGTAATTTTTAGTTTTTCCAAATTTCAAGCAGAACTTGACCGAAATCCACATACGGATGATTTACATGCTATAATCAAATTTTAGTCAAGAAATGGGGTCCACAAACATGAAAAATATGTTTTAAATATATTTAGTAACAAAAATACTCTTCCTTCTCATATATTCATATATCCCACATTCACTATAAAGATATCACCATTATTATATTATTATAATATAATAATATATTTAAATGAATTATTTTATCAGAAAAAGATAAAATATTTATTATCAACAATTGTTACATTAAAAATTTTCTCCATCTATATCCACATAAAATGAATATTTTCCTCATCATATAAATCAATAATTAATTATTCACAAATAATATTACCGAATCACAATACTGACAACCAGGCAGTTCTCAGGAAAGAGGGGGCTTTCCAGTAAGGATTTCTCTTTACTGGCGCGCAATTAGTTGACCAAACCTCTCCTTAAACAGAGCTTTTTAGACATTACCAATAATGCTATATAATAATATTATTCAAATAATATGAATTATTGCTCCGATAATGGAAAATACTGTGTAGTGACAATTATTGAAACAACAATAATATAAAATATCAACGTAGCAATTATTGAATCAATAAAATAAAATATTGAATAGTAATTACTATAACAATTATTGAGTAGTTCTTTCTTACGTAAGAATCAATAATTGGTGCAATATCGTGTGCTACTGTGTTTTAACTACCGAGTATTTCAACAGTATTAATGGTAACAACTACACCGTTATTTATAAACAACTTATACTTGTCATTTTTTTCATCCAATCGCTTTCCGTTATGGGGCCCACACAAGGTTGCGCCTTCATACGAATATTCCCCGACAGCAAGAATATTCCACGACCAAACGAATATTCCCCGACAACAATAAATATTTTATAACCACTTGCTTATTTGAAATATTTACACATTTTTCTCATAACTAACTACATTAATCAAATCAACCCTTACTATTTCAAAATAATAAATTGAGGAAATTCAATTTCATTTATAATAAGTTGGGGTCTTACAGATGATACTGTGACAATAATATGAGATACTATGCTGCAACCACTGTTGCGATAATTGAATAAAACTGAGTGACTTCTTACGTAAGCATCAATAATCTGAGATAATTTGCAATACTGTGTGCTACTGTGCAACAACGCGTATTACTATACTTTTATCACCGGATATTTCAACAGTTTAATGTTAAATATTTTGCCGTTATTTTTATAAAAATGTTATTTCTGTCGCTTTCTATATCTGATAGTTATTTCGTTGTGAGGTCCATCAATGACTGTGTTGTTGTACCGAAATTTCCCAACAAAAAGAATATTCCCGGACCAAACAAATATTTTATGACAACTTGCTTACTTTGTAAAATTTACACATATCACCCATAACTATATCATTATATCAAATCACACCTTATTATTCAAAATAATATTTAGAGAAAATTAAATTTTTATTTATAAAAAGTTGGGGTCTTACAGATTAGTGCACACATAATCCTCCCAGCCAGCTAAACGATCGTTGTTTAAGACTCGATCGTAAAACAATCAGGTCTGACAAACTGATTGACATTGGAGCGTTGCAAACTGAAGTTCCCAATGCAATCCTAAAATATTCATGGCGAAAATTGAAGATAAGAGCACGTGTCTACTTGTTACCTGTTGGTTATGACACGTGAAGAGTGTAAGGTAAAAAAGCAGACTAATGTGACATATACAAAAAAAGGAACTGTCTCCATGGTTCAGAATGTCAACATCAAGCATCTTAAGCTCCTAATACATCAGAGCATTAAATGCAACAGTGAACATATTGCAATGGTAAGATTATTCAGCAGAGTATAAAATGCTACAAGGATTCAACTATGAATGTGTTGAACGTCTTGATCAAAAACCAAAAACTCTGCCAAAAGAAAAAGAATGAACTCAACTATCCAATATTCAAAGTTCGAGCTGCTGAGTACCTGAGAAGAAAAGCTTAAAGCCAACTTAGCAACACCTCTCAACATACATCAATCATTTAAGCATCTGAGGAAAAAGAGTCCTTATCTTGATGACTAAATATCCAAGTTTGTGGGGGCTTGAAGAGGGCAAGAATGTCCTTGTCGTTGGGAGTAAATATCCAAGTCTGCTGGGCTCGAAGAGGATAAAAGTGTCATTGTCAGTTGTGACTAAATATCTAAGTCTTCTGGTTTGAAGAGGACCAAGTGTCCTTGTTTGTGTGACTAAATTCTAGTGAATTCTTACTCAAGTAGTAGAAGAGTGGAGTAAGAGTTATTCAGTCTTTGAACCACTTAAAATTGCCTCTCTCTTTATTTACTGTTCTTATTGTTTAAATTGCTTGTTTATTATTCTTCATTGCTTAAATTAAAAACCATTATTTGCTTTAGATCTTTGAGGGGTTTTTCAAAAGAACATATTCCACTGTGCTTATTTAAATAAGTTTATTATTAATTAGATAAAAAGAATTTGAGAAGATCTATTCAACCTCCGTTCAAGATTTACTAGTGCCTTTGGGAAATAATACCATATTATCCTCAACTTTTAATTTGTTTTTATCTACTAAACCTAAGCTAATAAAGAGAGGGAGACATATTGGCGCGAACGATTTCTTTGTTGCGAATGAGTTCTCAAACTATTGTGAACGATTTAGTTACACGTCTTTGCTTATCTGTTTTATCTTTTCTTGAATATCGACTTTTTGTTACAATTTACTTGTGAAGACTTCATATGGAGTATAAGTTATGAATATGATTGGTGTAATGATTCTCCTTTTATAAATCTTAAATAGTAGATTGTAATTAAACATGCACTTACAAAGTACTAGCTATCGTTTTAGTTTCCTCCAATATGTCAAAGTAATAGTATACAAAAGTTTACATAACATATACTATACAGTTGAAAGTTGTGAGAATTAAAATTTGCATCCTATATTAAACTGGTAACATGAGATTAAATTTGCATCTCAAACTCATGTTATGTATGGATAAGGATGCCACAAATTTTCATTTGCCTATACTGAAATGTAGATAAACCTCATATGCTCCTACAATCTACCATATCCGTACTAACAAGTGAATAGATTTGATAAACACATAGTTATTTGTTTTCTTTAAAGAATTCTTTTAATTATGCACTCATTCATAAACTTGAATATTGAGAACTAGATAAAATGAAGAAAGTGTAAGATTAAAGAAAATTCGTTGGGAAATGAGGCAATTTACTTGCTGAATCTCTACATGTGCAAAATGGACTCATAAATATGATTAATTTTTTTTTGCGTTGTTTGTTCTTCATAAATTGTGATGCAAAAAAAAACCCTACATCAGAAAAATATATCATCATGCCAGAATGAGGTGCTACATGATTGCAGTGATATTCCCTCAAAATCTCAAGGTTCCACAAGATTTATGTCAAAACAATGAAGACTGTAACTGTACCAGCGACTAGCTATAATTTGACATATAATTATATTACAAGGTCCAATGTTACATTCAGCTATGAGCCATGACATAGAGAAGAGGAAATATGGTAGCAATCAGCATAAATAATTTACATTAGGTAGCAACTTATTTGTAATTTTGATATTTTTATTAAATTTATCTTGCATATTTTTATTCATGGTTCAATGGTTATAATTAATAAAAGGATAAATTTGTAAAAGTGATATTTTTATTTTCTTTTAATTGGAACTCAAAAACACAAAAAAAAAGAGAATTTTTTTAAATTTTTTGTTCTTTTTTATTAAAAACTCAGAAACAACACAAAAAAAATTCAAAATTTCTATTTTTTTATTCTAATTTAATTTTTCTATTTTTTTTCGTTCAAAATTCAAAAACAGAGTGTAAATTCATTTACCTCATGTCCGTGTGACCAAATAGCCATGTTGTTACTATCTTTACAGGCAAATGTAGATGAAAGGGAGTCCAATATAGTTTGCTCGATCCATGTTGGCTCTTTGGTAACAACAATTTTTCAATCCCTTGCTATAAAAGAAAGGATAATCACAAAGTCCTCAATTTTATTGTTTTCTATTGTATAAAATTAGAAAATTAATATTACCATAAGAAAATTGATAATTTTACAATTTTCTTTACATAAATAATAAATGAGTTTCACATTCGTGTGAATGGGATATTGTGAAAATACTAAAATTTTCTATAAAATTACTAATTTCCTAAAATTATATATGTAGTGCATTCACTATGTTTGAAAATTAGAGACATAAATTGATTTTTAAAAGTGAATTTGTAAATACTAAAATTAAAAAATAATATAAATTTATTTAAACTTTAAGTGTAATTAGTAGTCTTTTGAGCTGGTTTATATTCATGCTAAAATTAAATAAATTCGTATTTAACTTTTAATTTTAAAATTTCATAAATTAATATCAAAAAGTCAAATGGGTAATTAGTAACACTTCAAATGTTAGTAGGTTAAATAGACAACTTTTGTGTCCTTTTCTTTATTACTCCATATAACAAGCTGTAAAGGTAATCCTTCAATTAAGTTGATTGGGTTAATTTTTTATTTTTGAGTTTTCTTGAGTTTGGCCTATTTTTCATTCAATAATAGTGTTTTAAATATGTTTAAATTAAATTGAGTTGATTTCATTCGTTCGAATTAAGAGCTCGATTTATCAACTTCCTATTTATTAAATTTGTACCCTATCTCTTCGTCTGTTATTGGCCCAATGGTATCTTCTTGACTCATCTTAGTCTACCACAGAATCACATAATTACTAAGGTGTTTTCGTGAGTCAGACTCTAATACCATATGAAACAACCCTAATTAAATCTCGAGTAAAACAAATTTTGGATAAAATCTCAAGTCTGAATCAAATCCATTAAAACAAGACCTTAAAACCATTAGTACAATAATATATTTTTTGATCATCTTATTCTACCACAAGCTCACCCAAATATCATAACTAAAGATATATATTATTGGTAATAACTTAATTTTTTTTATACAAAAACTAATTTTTTTCATTTCTTTCTACAGGGGACTAGGGAGTTATGGATTATGTGGTTGATACATGGGCGTTAATGGCGGCAACAGGTGTTACGGTAATCGCGACAACAATTTTTTTTAGTAAGATTAAGAGTGCTTCCAGTCTGGATTCCCTAATCCAATCATTCAAATCAACGGTGCAAACAAAAACTCACAACTATTTTATATATATGAAATGGTAACACCCTTTCCATTTGATCTTCCAAGCTACCTCTTCCTTCCCTTCCTCTCTCTTATAAGAAGCCTATTATCTTGTTTATTCACGCACCAGCGAAATTGAAGAAGGGTTCCGAGCGGATTTAAGTTCTGAGCTGTATGTATGAGTTTTTCTGCAGCAGCACCCATCGCCTCAACAAATATTGATTTCGGTTTCAGGTAATGTACGTTGTCTTTTACTCATTATTCTGTTTTGTTTTGCAATAAGTATGAGTTTTAATAGTGCATTCATTCGTATATGCAACTACTGAAGAAGCAAGGCTGGAAAGAAGGGGTCATGACTTGGTATCTCTAAGCAGGTGCAGAACTCTGTTACCCTTTATATTCTGATTCCAATCTATTACTCCCACCGTTTCAACTTCCAAATATATATGTAGATGTTGGATCCAACCTGGTGCATATATATGAGTTAAAGAAATGGCAGTGACATATATACATATATATAGTTTGTGTCATTCCTTTCCCAAGTGCACATTATGTTTGATGAAATGCCATAAAAAAAATATACCTTGATATTTTATAATACTTAGAATGTATACTACTCCATTACAACAATTTTTAATGTATTTTTTTGGGTAACGATCAAGATAAAAATAAATGGATCTTTTTATTTGGTATTTTTTAGAAAAGTTCAATCTCTGTGCATTACAAATCTGACTATTGTTGGTTCTTAGTTCAAATTGTTTGAATAGAGGTATTTTAACTTTTAATATATATATATATATATATATATATATATATATATATATATATATATATATATCTAATAAAATACAAATGATTTTGAATTTCCCTCTCATTCAATAAATCATCTGGGCCGTCCAAAGTTTGGGATAAATCTCACCATCCATCTATCTAATAAAATACAATCTATCTAATTCTATCTATCTATATCTATATTCTATATATCTAATTATATCTAATAAAATACAAATGATTTTAAATTTTTCGCTCACTCAATAAATCATCTAGGACGTCCAAAGTTTGGGATAAATCCCACCATCCATCTATCTAATAAAATACAAATGATTTTGAATTTCTCGCTCACTCAATAAATCATATGAGTCGTCCAAAATTTAGAATAAATCCCAACGTCCATAGTGCCGGAGGCACGGGACTGTTGCTAGTATATATATATACAGAAAGGATCAGGAGTAGAATTCTTAAATAGCAGAATGCCTTAAATAATAGAATTTTATCAAAACGACGTAGTTTTGATAAGACGCGGTGGCATTTTTGTAAATACGCGGTGTCATGATATTTACAAAAATACCACCGCGTCTTATCAAAACTACGTCGTTTTGATAAAGTTCTATTACTTAAGAGAGTTCTACTACTTAAGAGGTCTACTTTTGATAAAGTTCTACTACTAAAGTTATATATATATATATATATATATATATATATATATATATATATATATATATATGGGAATTCATCCGTGGCCAACGTTTGCTAAAAATATTGTGCAGCAAACGAGTTAATGATCGTTGATCTGAACAATGGAAGGATTGGATTAAACTTAAATTTCTCCCTGTCACTACAGGCTGTAGCGACAGTTACTTTTCCAAATCCGAAGCGAAATGACCAGCGTACCCCTGTTAATGTCGCTTTAAATAAGTCTGGTATTGGTCCTAATAAGATGATGAACGTTTTGAGCACAATGGGTACGCTGACAGGGGTACGCTGGTTATTTCGCTTTGAATTTGGAAAAGTAGACTGCCGCTACAGTCTGTAGCGGCAGGGAGAAATTAAGTTTAATCCAAGCCTTTCATTGTCCAGATCAACGATCATTAACTCGTTTGTTGCACAGTATTTTTAGCAAACGTTGACCACGGATGAATTATATATATATATATATATATATATATATATATATATATATATATATATATATATATATATATATATATATATATATATATATGGGTATTTATAATAACTTATACGTATACTAAAAAATACTCCTATAGTGCAAGTTTGACGGTTTCTTGCACGGGTTACCAATTCATTTGATAAAAAAACAATTAAGTCAATTACTTTATGCTCGTATTAGTTATATGCTTTTCTTGTATATTTGCCATGGATTTCAATTTTCAACTAAGCATGCAGTTAGTGGGTAGGTAAGGTCATTATCACCAGACCTTGAAAGTCCGACTAAACCTAATTCCTATTTCTGGAAAATGTGAATCAAAATTATGAAAATTGTGTTTTTAATTGTAACAGTATAATTAATGTTAGTTAATTAGAATATACTCTAAAACAATGTATTAAGATACTTCATCCGTTCTTTAATATAAATCGTTTTAAAAAAATATTTTTGTTCCTTAATATATATAAGTCATTGAGATTTTCATGTAAGCATTAATTATTTAGTTTCCAATATTACCCCAAATATTAAATATAACTTTGGTTCTCTCACTATTTTCTGTCTAATAAATAACAATATATTATTTCAATACAAGGACAATATAGACAATTGATATTATAATTAATGTTAAACAATCATTACCTTAATATTTGTGTACAACCCTAAAATGACTTATATTAAGTAACGGATGTAATACATATTTCATGCCCAGCTTCAATAAATAACGAGGGAAGACGTGGATTACAAGACTAATAATTACTCCCTCCGTTCTTAAAAGATTGTCGTTTTAGAAGAAAAAATTTGTTTCAAAAAGTTTGTCGTTTACAACTTTCAAGGAGAAAAAATTATTTATTTTTCTATATTACCCCTATCTTTTCTCATTGTCCCAAGAAATTATCTCCCTTGTATTAATAGTTTTCAACTTCCCATAAAGGGGGAGTGATGGAATTTCAAACAAATTTTACTTGGTAAATGATACTTTTTTTAATCCATGTGTCAAAACCTTAAACGAAAATCTTTTAAGAACGGAGGGAATAATCGATTATACTTAAATCAAACCCACTTTAAGAATAAGTAAGGGGTTTGGAAGCAACTTGACAATTATCTACCAAAATTTGGCACAATGTATTTAGGCTTAATTAGTACCAAGTACAAAAAACACCTGATTATTTTATATTACGTTTGGATTGAATGAATGGAATAAAGAGTGAAATGCTTCATTCTATTTTAGTTAGAATAAATTATTCCATATATATGTTCTTCCTCCAGTTGTGGAACTAGAATATTTTTAGAGAAGGGTCAAAATACATCAATTAAAAAAAATTATTTATTGAGCTTCTTTCAAATTCATTTTGTCTAATTATAGTATTTCACAATAATTTCATCAATTCAAACATTTCATTATAATTTCATCAACTAATCCAATTCAATTATTTCACAAACAATATATCATAAATATTGGCCATTTTAAATATTGTCATATGCATACTCATTTATAACATTGACAACTACAATAGGGACCATTTTAAACAATATACCCTAAATATTGGCCATTTTAAATAATATACCATAAATATTGGCAGCACAAAATTAAAATACCCTTAGAAATACAACATTTAAATTGGCCAGAATTATAATTGTTAATGTTATAAATGCGTATGCATTTGGAGGTGAGGGTGGAGCCGCCAGAGATTTCGGGGTCATATGACCCCCGACGACCCCTCTCCTTCCGCCTCTGTCTCACTCTCCCAAGAAATCAAACACAATTTTTTTCATTTCATATGAATAAGACATTCTATTTTCATCTTTATTACTCTAATTATTACTGTTTAAGAAATGACAATAAAATATTACACCCATGCCCATCACATTGTTGTTTCAGCATCTGTACATTTACTTAATTTTTCACGATCAACGAATTTTCTCGGTGATTAGAGTAGCCCGAGCACAATCGATGAATTCATCGTTCTAGTTACATGCTACTACTTTTTTTTTATTTTATAAAAATAGTTTGATTTATTGAATTTTTTATTCATAAAAATAATTACTTTTAAATAATAATAATATAAAATGACACAAAAAATTCAAATTTTTTTTATCATAACTATTATTATATCATCACTGAAATTAATAACATATTAATTTGAGATAAGTTATACTCCCTACGTCCCAAATTATCTGCTGTTTTAGCAAAAAAAATTTGTCCCACAATATCTGCTTTTTTAAGATTTCAATGCATTTTTTCCATTTGTTTTCCAAATTTGCCCCTTTATCTTAATTGTTGATTACTCTCATTAATGCCTCTCTCTCTTTAATGTCTCTCCTCTTTTTTAAACATCCACATTCATGCCTCTCTCTCTCTCTAATTAATACTCCCTCCATCCCAAAATAATAGACGTTCTAGAGAATTTTACTTAGATTAAGGATAAAAACAATTTTACTACTTTACCCTTAATTAATATTTTAATCTCATTTAATTCTACATTTGTTCCTCTTTCTTCCTCATCTTGTCCCTCTTCTTCTATCTGTTCATCTCCGCAAAATATCCCAATCAGCATCCCATTTAAAAGCCATGTCACATTGCCTACGCTTTCTAGCTTTACGCTCAGGAGGCTGGCAAGCTGAAAGATTATTGCCTATAATTTTAGGATAAGGCACAGATCCTATATCTTCCGCATAACTTTTATTATAATCTGGTGTAGTGGATGGAGAAGAGGATCCATTAGCCACTTCATCACTAGAAAAATCATGACTTAGAATTGGCACACCCTTGGACACATCTTTAGAGGTTTGCTTTTGATAGGAACTGGAACTGCACCTCAGAATTGAGGCGTACTGGGTGCCACCGCATACAACAATCGTCGAGGCGGAGTAATCCCCTACAAGCGCCAACATCACCGGCGATCCCGCCGACGGGAAATTACGCGGCCACCTACGACGACGACTAAACCGTTCGGAAATATTTGATTAGTGGCGTACCATCTCCCTTCTGATAACTTAGGTCTTGGTGTTGGTGCTAGTCACAAAACTCGGTGGACTTGCAAGGGGAGGAACTGGCCGGATTTCAACAGAAAGTGAGCGTCTTGGATTTGCAAGGGGAGGAACTGGCCGGAGAGAGAAAGTGAACGGCAGCATTAAATAGCTATTAATGGTGGTGGAGAAGGAAGGGTGAGAAGGAAGGGTAGAGAAGGAAATAAAATGGTAAAATATTCTTGATTTTGTAGAACGTCAAATATTTTGGGGAAAAAGAGAGAGTCTAGAACGTCTATTATTTTGGGATGGAGGAAGTAATTGTTTCTCTCTATCTCTCTCTTCAATTAATGTGTTGTTTTCCCTCTCTCTCTCTTCAATGTTTCTCTCTCTCTCCAATTAATTAGTTGCTTTTTCTTTCTCTTCAATTAATAAAAAAGTCAGCACAAAGGGTATTTTAGTATTTTTATCATACATATTGGTATCTGTGTGAAACTCTATAATTTGGGACGGAGGGAGTATAATTGGAGAGAGTAATAAATTCTCTTGAAGACCTTCCTGACATGTTTATGTTGTGCATGAGATTTCTCAAATATGAATAAACTAGCTGGGTCCCGTGCCTCCGGCACTGTATAGACAGTGAGATTTATCTTAAATTTTAAACGGCCCAGATAATTTATTGAGTGAGTGATAAATTCAAAATCATTTGTATTTTATTAGATAAATAGAGAAATGTATTTTATTAGATAGATGTATGGACGGTGAGATTTATCCCAAACTTTGGACGACCAAGATGATTTATTGAGTGACCGGAAAATTCAAAATTATTTATATTTATTAGATAGATTTATTAGATATATGTATGGACGGTGGGATTTATCCTAAATTTTGGACGGCCAAGATGATTTATTGAGTGAGCGGGAAATTCAAAATCATTTGTATTTTATTAGATAGATAGATAAATTGCTATTCAGCGTGGACTTTGAATTAATAAATTTTAAATTGTAGTAAAAATTACTGTACTACATTTGCAGAGGGAAGAGAAAAGACACAACATCATGATTGATCTCGGAAGCCTTTAAATTGGGAGACCCGATTATGATGCGGGTAAGGGCCATGACTTGTTCAGCATGCATGCATGCATGCGTGCAATTACGGCTACCATGCTACTACTAGTTTGTAAAGTAAGTTTGATAAGACAATCGTCATTAATCAATATATATTAACCAGAAATTAATTACTATTATACAATATTAGAAATAAACATACAACAAATATTATTTAAGGTTTGTTAATTACTAGAGTAGTTTGTAAAGTAGATGACGAGAGAAGTAATTTGTTTGTTTTTTCAACGGTAAGGGGCACATGCCGCACGTCGACCTCAAGGTTTGTTCTTTCTCAGAAAGTCAAGGTAAGGAACAAATCTCTTTGATCATTAAGGCAACCCCTTCAGGTTAAAATCAATTTGGGCTGTGATTTTTGTAAGTAGTATTATCACACAAAAGACACAAGGGGGTGGGGGTTCAATAGTTGCTCTAAGCATTGTAAATTCTCAATTTTACCCCGGTGCCAATGAAGGAAGGAATAAAGCTCACAGATATTTGGCAAAATAATGCATATTAATTCCAATTACATAATGTAATTTGGTCGATGCAGGGTATGTTTCAATTAATAAACTTGTGGGCCTTTATGTCAATACTTGTCACGGACTTGAATTATCATTTCCCAAAGCACAAGTCACGGAGAGAAATGGAGAGAACTCGTGATTGGTTCAGTGACCAAATGGATAATTTTGTTGTGGCCTTTATGGTGTTTAGCCTGATGTGTAGAAATACTCCAATAACGAATTCATGTGTATACTATATAAGATATGAGACTTGGGATTGTGACTTGTCCTCTAACTTAGAAAATAACTCTAGCTCATGGGCGGATCCAGTCGCGTGGCTTAGTGGGGGTTAAATTCGTAAAAAAAATAATATCTATTTTTTTCTAGCTAGCTCTGACATTGACAACAACTCCAAATATTTCATCTCCGTAATCATATAGTGCTCTCCAATCATTGCTAGCAAGCTAATAAAAAAAATAGAATACAAGTTAAAACCTCAAATTTCACCCTGATAACTTTCTTCATATAAACCATTTAACCAAACATATCGCTCTATGGACGTAGAAATATTGTGTTGGTAAAAGGTGCATATGTGGGTCAGGGTGTGATATGTCGGTCAGTGTATGATATGTTTGGTAAAAGGTATAATATGTTGGTCCACAACATTCTTAGCATAGCATAGGTGTGATATGTTGGTCAGGGTAAAAGGGGGGCATAGCATAACACAACATAGGCGTGATATGAAAATTTAGCGGGGGCATGTGCCCCCCTGGCCCAGACGTAGAACCGCCTTGTTTCAGCTGATGTTAGGAGAGGAGTGCGTTCTTGAGATCCTTCCACGAGAAATTTGGTATCGGTTGACGTATAAGTCGGCCTAAGGATTAGATGTATAAATGAGTTAAATTTGAATAAATACTCTCTTGTTTATATTCGACTCAATTCGAAAAAAAATACTACTCGAACCTACTCGACTCGATTACAAACCAATGTTTATATATAAAAGTTTTTCACTTTTATTTATGTAAAAAAATTACAAAGAATGTAATATAAATTGACAATCAATTCATTGATTTATTCAAGTAGTATGGTTCAACTTACTAGTATTGTTCGGATCAATATTCGAGTATGTTCCATCGAGAATGTATCGAGTATGATTTATAAAAAAATAAAATATTCGAACCCTAATCTAAGTAAATGTTGATATGCTCGTATTCGACTCATGTATCATTAAATAAAAACGAGTATGAATCAAATTTGTCTCGGATCAAATTCGAATTTTAAATTATATCAATCTCGAATAGAGTACTGAGATATTCAATCCGATTTATTTATAAATTAAATATGTGATATTTGTATATTGTGCCGAGTACGTGATTTGGTTCGCCAAGTTACATAATAATATTGTACAATATGCAGGCCAGATTCGAAGTCTTGAATTTTCTAAGAAGAAAATGGACCCTAGTATTCTAGTATTTTGACCACATGATATGTTTCACATTATTCAACGAGTGCTTCTATACAAATATGAAATTTGGACAGAAAAATGAAACATTTTCATTTTTTTTTATTTGTGACTCCAAAAAAATATATAATATTTATTCCGACAAAAAATTTTATAACCATGTTCGTGTATATGTATCTAAATTACATTTAAAAACATATATATTTTATAAAAAATTATTAAAATAAATACTATATATTTTTTGAGAGTCACAAGTAAATTTTTTTTTTAAAAATGTCCCATTTGTTTATCTAAATTGCCGGTCTGCCAAGACTTAGGGCCTGTTTGTTTTGCTCTGAAACGGTCTGAATGGCTCTGAATCTGAACGATTCAGCCATTCAGACTGTTTGTTTACAAAATTTGAGATCTGAATCGGTCTGAATGCATCTGACCGATTCTTTTAAAAAAATTGGGCTGAATCGACTGAATCATGAGTTTTACCCAAATAGCCTGCCGCTTCTCCATCCGCTCTTCATTTGGCTCTCGTCGCTGCTCTAGGTGGTGAAGAGCTTGAGGAATTGAGCGATTGCGCAGGCGAGGAAGGCAGAGAGAAGAGGGATGTTCACCGGGAGGAGAGAAGCTGGAGATGACGAGGCAGAGAGAAGCTTTCTCCTACTACCAGAAGCTGGATAAAAATCGAGGCAGAGAGAAGCTGGAGAGAGAAGCTGGATGTTCACCGGGAAAAGGCAGAGAGAAGCTTTCTTCTACTACCAGGATACTGCTCCTTTTTTTTTTTTAACTTTTTGATGTTTATATTTTTTATTTATGTGAAAATCAGTTTCCTTTATTTTATCCAATCCAACGTCGTGTTTATTAAGTAGTATAATTGTTTGAATTATTCAATACTTTGTTTGATAATTTATTTGAATTATTTATTTTTATTTATTGTACAATGAATATTGTATCTAATTAATTTTTTTAAATTCGTCCAGACAAAATTATATACTTGTTCAATATAGTTTAGAGGGGTAAAATAGTAAAATATTGTTATTCAGATATTTCAGACATATCAATTATCAAACAACATTTTTCATTCAGATTCAGATTCAGCTCATTCAGATTCAGATTCAGATATATTCAATTTTTATCAAACAACCCCTTATTCTTATTTAACTGATGGTAGATGACCAGTGTTAGGACCCATTCCTCGGCATTTTTTAAAAAATTCAAAATAAAGAGTAATAAAATTATCATTAACAAAGAAAAGATTAAACAATAAAATATTATGATTAGCTCATACTTTATGTTGGAGAAATTTTCCAAAATTTGATTTTAAAAAAAAGATAAAATCAAGATCATCTTTTTAATTATATGCAAAATAACAAATATATATATATATATATATATATATATATATCATGTATTTAAAGAGAGAATTCAACATCTAGTGCTTGACTGGATTAACACGTATTAAATATTCTCAAGATCTTCTCTCTATGAGGATATGACTTTATGCTGAACCTGAAATGTGTGGTCTCTAAAGCACCCTTCTAAAAAAAACCTCAGCTCTCTTTTTTCTAAACGGGAAGAGAAAATACGAAATTTTGATATTTTCTTTGAATAAAAAAGTACCAAAATATGTTTTTAATCAGTGATATATATAATGATATTGATCCTTACTCTCTAACCATATTAGGCTAAGAAGGGGATCCTAAGGGATTCCTCTTTTTACTCCAATACTTATCTAGATATTATTATCTAATAATAATATTCAAAATAAATATTAATTACAATTAATTTCACTAAATAATTATTGTAACGCCCCGAAATTTGGTCTATCTTCACACCCGATTCCGTACGTCACGAGTACACCATTAATCCAAACATACATCATTATATACTGAAATATAACAGCATACATTCCCAAATCTCAGGTTCTAAAAACCTTATAACCCCTTTTATTACAAATACTGATAAATACATTATTCATTTCATCTTACAAGAGTGACTTTTATCCGCCACCAAGGATACATAACAGTTCATTAAACTAGTCTATAGTTCAATTTCATCTTTCTACATTACAAGTCTTCACTTGATCTTCTCGCTCATCTATAAACTGAATGGCACTTCTCCTGGATACCAACCAGCTTGATCTTTACGAGATCCTTAAGTTCTTCTAACATCGTTCGCTGAAAATATTTTTCATTTAAAGCAAGTGTGAGCATTCAATTGCCCAGCAAGTCATAGCAGTTGAACAAACAACTTCAAGAGTTTAAACATTCCTTTAGAACTTCGATAACCGAACAAAGGTTATGAAGCAGCTTGAATAATATGAATAATCTCGATTCCTATCGTTTTAAAACAATTTTCACTTTTACTTTAAAATACCTTCATTCTTCTACCTTTTTCATATACATTCTGTCTAGCTAGAATTATTAGCACAGACTTAATAATAACGGATCATGTATAAACAGAGCATTCTCCTATTGAACAGTTTAATCACCGAACAGTTCATCTCATAGAAACTCCGAAGTGTTCAAATTATGGCACAAGGCCTCATACGTTCTACCACCTTGTACAAATATCGCACATTCGCACATAGACATAACTTCTCAAGTTCAACATCTGAGAAGTTTAAAAAACTAGCATTCATTTAAAATATAAATGAAGTTAGGAAACTTGCTTTACGCACAGCTACAGCTTACGCTGAACTGCTCATTCCAATTCCTATATAGCACATAAGAAAAATAACACATACACCAGTTAGTCATGTATATTTGACTTAAGCATTGGTTTACTTAACTTTACTTCTTAGGGTTCACGTTCTTGAAATATAAGTTTACGCGACTAACTTTCATTATCGGTTTACGGCTTCATGACATACGAAGATGTCTTACTCAATACGTTCATCATCTTTGATGATTTGCATTTTTTTTGTAATACCCCAACTTTTTATAAATAAAGATTTAATTTCTCTAATTATTATTTTAAAATAGTAAGGGGTTGATTTGATTAATGTGGTTAGTTATGGGTAAAATGCGCAAATTTTTCAAATAAGCAAGTGGTTATAAAATACTCATTGTTGTCGGAGAATATTCGTTTGGTCGTGGAATATTCTTGCTGTTGGAGAATATTCGTACGACGGCGCAGCCTTATGTGGGCCCCATAACGAAAAACAATTGGATGAAGAAAACGACAAGTATAAGTTGTTTATAAATAACGGCGCAGTTGTTACCGTTAATACTGTTGTAATACCCGGTGGTTAAAACACAGTAATACGCGTTGTTGCACAGTAGCACACGGTATTGCACCAATTATTGATTTTTACGTAAGAAGACACTACTTAATAATTGTTACAGTCGTTACTGTTCAGTATTTTATTTTATTGATTCAATAATTGTTGCGTTGATATTTTATATTACTGTTGTTTCAATATTTGTCACTACACAGTATTTTTCATTATCGAAGCAATAATTCATATTATCTTAATAATATTATTAGATAACATTATTGGCAATATCTAGAAAGTTCTGTCTAAGGAGAGGTTTGGTCACCTAATTGCGCGCCAGTAAGGAGAAATCTTTATTGGAAAGCCCCCTCTTTCCTGGGAACGGCCTGGTTGCCAGTACTGTGATTCTGTAATATTATTTGTGAATAATTAATTATTGATTTATATGATGAGAAAAATATTGATTTTATGTGGATATAGATGGAGAAAATTTTTAAAGTGACAATTGTTAAAAAATAATATTTTATCTTTTCTGATAAAATATTTTATTATATTATTATAATATAATAATGATGATATTTTTACAATGAATATGGGATATATGAGTATATGGGGAGGAAGAGTATTTTTGTTGCAAAAGTTGTTTAACACATGTTTTGTGTGTTGGTGGACCTCATTTCTTTATATTATTATAATATAATAATGTGTTTTGTTTTCGAGTGTGGTTTGTACTTTAAACCGCACCAAATCACACAATGTTCACCTCTACTTTAAGACTAAAAGACAAATTGCACCCCAAACTTTATACCGTTGTTGATGTTTGCACCCCAAACTGAAAAAGGTGTCTAAGTACACCCCAAACTTTAATTTACTTAACAAAATGCACACTTTCTTCACTTAACCGGTCAAAAGTGACCGGCTAAGACTGTAATATTTATAAGAGAGGGGTAAACTTGGTATTTCTCTATTTCTAACCTCACTCTTTCCTCTCTGCACCAAACAAACCTCTCGATAGTTTCTCTCTCCTCTTCACCGCCGAAATCCACAAACCCGCTCTCTCCGAACACCTCGACACAAATGGCTTTCTTTTTCGATGATAGTTGAAAGATTTCGGAACCAAAATTTAGGACCGATCAGATAATATCGCTCATAATTCCATGGTTAAGGATCTCAAGGCAACCGATTTGGCCAATTGACACACTTTTAGTTGAGTTTAAGGATTGGAAGTCAAGTATTGGAGGGTTTTGAATGGTTTTCTGGTGTGGAAAGACCCGATCTGGGAAGACTAGGTCGAGTACGCGGAGCGAGTATTCCACGAATTGAGAAAGAACGTCATCGTTTACGATGGTCGATCGGCGTCTAGCGGTAACGGGTGAAGGCGGTGGGGAGGCGGTGGAGCTAAGCTTGAGGCTACGATCGAGTACGAGGCGGCGACTGCGGTGTCTGTTTCGAAGCAATTGCAGTATCAGTGCGTTGTTTGCTTCCTCGAACTTATTTTTTTGGTTTGATTTGGTTGCTTATAATAACTTCTTAGTTCTGCCTTGTTTGGTCCCACTTCCCGATCATTTTTTGAATCTGATGAAGAGATTATCACATTATTTTCCTCCATGAACTTGACTATGCTCTGTTGCCTAATAGAAGATGGCGATGAAGCAAACATCGTAGATCATGTTAGTCATAAGTCAATTGAGACCTTATTCAGAATCGCCAAGGCTTCTAATGATGAGGAAGAGATTGCTTCTGCAATGGGTATTATCTCAAACCTTTCGGAGTCTCCCCAGATCATTGAGTGGTTGTTCAGAGCGGGGGTCTTCGTATAATTTCAATCCTTCTGTCTGATTCCAGGAAAAATGATCTGCATAAGAATCAATTGATCATGAATGTTGTAGCAGCCATATGCCGTTTTACTACTCTAATAAACATGCAGTCATAGAAAAAAGTAGCTGAATTCGGTATTATTTCGGTGTTGGTACAGTTACTAGACCAAAGAACTAGCTTGACAAAAACAATTTCATTGAACGACAATTAACCAAGTAGTATTATTTCTCTCACACTGATTTTCGGATCCTAGCTAATATTCCCCTGTTCTACCAAACACCATGTTAATAACAGAGAAAGTTATTTGTTCATATTAGTTGAATACTGGTGGTCGGACAACTCTCTTTTTCTTAAAACTTTCATTCCTCGTTCAATGAAATTGTGTAAGAAACTTCCTCGCCTCTCTTTCCCTCCCTCTTTTCTTTGCATAGTATGCAACTGCCTCTTTAAATACTTTGTTTCAACATATATTTCTTTGTTAATTGTCTTTCCCCTCTCTACTCTTCTGTTTGTTTGGTACAGTTATTGGAAAAGCCTAATTTATTGCATCAATATCATTGTAGTTCCATCATCAGGAATAAAATACGAGTATGTATTAGATTTCTTTCTATAATACAACAATGTGTTTGTTCTTGGTTCTTGGAGGACTTAATTGTTTCTATATCCACTTTGGTGAAGGTATATTTCTGGGAAAGGTTAAATTTTGGCTCTTGAATTCTGTGGTTGAACTGGGTTGTGCGGCTATTTTTTACTTTAACTGAGAGTTTCAGTTGAACTGGGAGAGTTTATTTTTGAGAGTTTCAGTTTAGAGTTTCAGTTGTGAGGAAATAGGAAAAAAGATGAGCTCTAAGTGTTTTGGAAGGTGTGCTTCAAAGTGGAATGCCTCACAAGCAGTCTCTGTTCCTTGAGAGAGAGAGGAAATGACTGGTTGTTTAAGAGAGAGAAAGTTGGTAATGGAGGAGAGAGAAGACTTAATGTCAATGTTGGAGAAAATAAAAAGGAAAAGACTTAAACACCCCTCCTTATAAACATTACAATCTTAGCCGGTCATTTTTGACCGGTTAAGTGAAGAAAGTGTGCATTTTGTTAAGTAAATTAAAGTTTGGGGTGTACTTAGACATCTTTTTCAGTTTGGGGTGCAAACATCAACAACGGTATAAAGTTTGGGGTGCAATTTGTCTTTTAGTCCTACTTTAATTAGAAGTCAACTTCTATGATCAAGATAAATCATCCTTATTAAAGTATTATAACCTACATGATAAGATCTCCAAATCATCCTCTTAGATTATAAACCATTATTTATTTATTTATTTATATATTATATATGATTTATATCTTCTGTATATAATATTTATTACTACACATAAACCATAATATAATATATATATATAAACAAACTAAACGATCATTTAATGAATTATGAATGATATATTTTTATTAATAAATTAATATCCAACATAAATAAATAAATAAGATTTTTATAACAAAAATCCAACACTTCAGGATCCGACCAATGACCACAATGACATAGTAGTCGGGAGTTTCGTTCCTCAATAAACAAGCAGTTGCGCGGTTCATAAGTGAGCAGGCAAGCCTAGTCATTGATCCGTCTTTGGACTTGGTAATTTATTAACAAACTTGTCTAAAAAAATAAAATGGGTGAGAGAATAAAATGAAAAGTGAAATTATTCATTCGACTATTTCAGGTGTAATGACTAATGAGTCCTTCCATATATTTCCTTTTAAAATAAAATTCATAAATTTAATGAGAATAAAAATAATTTATTTTATTCTGACGAATTAATTAAATATTTTTTTTAATAATATAAAAATAAATCCAAACATGCCAAGCTGATTTAGACAAGGTAATCTTTCAATATAAAATAGACTCTCTTTCGTCTTTGGTTGGAAATGGATATGGATGGACTTAGGCGTAGTAGAAGTTTTGAGGACGCGTGGAGAGGAAGGAGAGACGTAGGAGTCAAAAGTCTTGTGTGGCGTTTGGTTCGGGTAAACAAATTCCAGCTATATCTAGTGGACCGACCGACACGCTTAATGTTTCTCCTTAATCTGACCAAAATTCCAACTTCCCACGCTAATTGCCTGGTCCGGTCCAAACAACAGAATATTAATTACTCCCTCCGTCCCAAATTAACTGCTCAATTTTGACCTTTTTTAGTCAAATTGACTATTTTTAGAATTAATAATTAAACATATATAAATATATTTCTGAAATTATAAAAAATAGGATTAGTAATAAATTGTATATACTTTCTTTTGGTTATAATCTCTTCACCTATATTTTAGCAAAAATAGTAAAAAGATTAGTTTTAAAAATGGTCAATTTGACTTTAAAAAGTCAAAACTGAGCAATTAATTTGGGACGGAGGGAGTATATATTAAGTTCCAGAAATTTCCTTCCAACTAAAGAAGTCGAGTCATTCTTTTCCTTTTCCTTTCCTATATAAACTCCACTTCCTCTGTTATATTGTAACCATCCATCCATCTACGATTACAGTTGCAAAGTTAAAAAGTTTTCATAATATAATCAAACGTTTACTTTTGCAAAGAGAGTGAAGGAAAAGAAAAGTAGCTAGCAAGAGCTAAGGAAGAAAGAATTAAGGTAGCAGGACACGATGATGATGTCAATTTTCAGTTCATTTGATGTTCTTTTTACCGAATCCTTTGGTCAGAAAGTCGGATTTTCTTGGGGTAATCCGCCGCCGGTACAAACTAAACAAGCCCCTCCTCCGACGACTGTCAAGAAGGATCAAGCAGCTGTTAAATCAAAGCGGCCGGAAAATCAAGAACCTCAACGACAGCAGAGGAGGGGAAATCCAAGATTCGCACCGGAATTGGATGGAGTTTTCTGTTTTGAGACCATAATTCCTTCTTGATTATGGATCAAACATCCATCACTCTTTGATTTTTTTTTAAAAATTTTATTCCATATACATCTCTGTATTAATCAATACCATATACCAATCTATTTAATTTTTTCTTAAATCAGATTCTTTCTTTCTTTCTTTCATAAAGTTTGAAACTTCTTTCCTTAGAGCAAATCCAATGGGGGTGTTATAATTGGTTCTATAGTCAAATTATAGCACCAAATGACAAAAACTCAAATCCAACCCACTTCTATAATTAGTTCTAAAATAGCAAAATGCTATACTTGGTTCTAAATATAGAACCAAGGATGACTATAGTCATCTTATAGAACCAATGATGATGATGATGATGATGATGATGATGATGATGATAATAATAATAATAGTAGTAGTAGTAGTAATAAAAATAAAAAATAATAATAACACAAATAATAATAATAATAATAATTTTAATAATTATAATAATAATAATAATAATAATAATAATTATAATAATAGTAGTATTAATAAAAATAAAAATAATAATAACACTAATAATAATAATAATAATAATTTTAATAATAATTATAATAATAATAATAGTAATAATAATAATTTTAATAACAATAATTTATTACAATAATTATAATAATAATAATAGTAATAATTTTAATAATAATAATAATACAATAATAGTAATTATAATAATATTAATATTAATAACAATAATAATAATTATAATAATAGTAGTAGTAATAAAAATAAAAATAATAATAACACTAATAATAATTATAATTATAATAGTAATGATGATGATAATAATAATAATAATAATAATAATAATAGTAATAATTTTAATAATAATAATTTATTACAATAATAATAATAATTTTAATAATAATAATAATAATAATAATAAAATAATAGTAAAATGAGAAATCTAGATAAATTTGAAACAATTTGGTGCTAAAATAGAACCAACCACTGGAGACTGAGTTCTATTTTAGTACCAAAAAATACTTTTTGGTGCCAAAATATAGCAATGGCTATAGCCATTTTGACATTACCATTGGATTTGCTCTTAGACGTGGAAAATTATTGTTATAAACTGCTATATACTACATAGTCGTGTATATATATTTTTTCTTATATATATATATATATATATATATATATATATATATATATATATATATATATATATAATTTTACTGTGTTAAAATGCGGATCTTTTTTTTTATTTTTTTTAAATAATTAAAAAAAATATTTAATATTTTATGGAACTGATATTTTTTCATAATATAATATTTTGGGCGTGATTTGAATATTTATACCAAAAAATAGTGGTACAGTCTGCACAAATTGTACAAACTTGTTTTTTTTATACGTATTCAAATCACATCCAAAATATTGTATTATGAAAAAAAATTAGTTCCATAAAATATTAAAAAAAAATTTAGTTATTTAAAAAAAAATCAAAAAAAAAGTCCGTATTTTAATAAAGTAAGAGTCTTTACCTGACCCTATATATATATATATGTGTGTGTGTGTGTGTGTGATGTATACATTTTGAATCATAATTTTTTATCTTTGTATTAGTATGGTTATGTGTGTGATGGGTTGGTGTCATCCCTATTTATTACTTTTCTGTTGATCAATAATGAGGGATTAATTGAGATCGAATAAAATTGGGCATATATAATTTTTTATTCAAAAAAATTGTATTGGGGTTAAAACTTAAAAATATTTCATTACAGTCTTTTTATCTTTTCTAATTAGTTCAGTTCAGTGGGAACGTGGGTCTTGCTATCCTCTTGCCTAGAAGGCCAAGATTGACCTCTCAAAAAAAATTATTATTTGAGATCGACATGAGAGTCTAACTACATTGTTATGTCATAATTCATGTTGTATGTTTAAAATAGGTTGACCTCCTTACTTCTCACTTGCCAATGATATATTTGGCATTTCTTAATGTTTTACTGTTTCAGTATTATATCTTAATTTTATATCTCAATTTATTATTCATAAAACTTCTTCTCCCATTTAATTTTTTCTATTATTTGTAAAATGGTTTAGTATTTAAATTGTTTTTACTGTCCCATTCTCCATGAAATTATATAGTAATATTTGAATTTTTTTTTCTTAGACAGATAATTTGATGTATTTAATATTATTTTTGACTATTTAATTTTGAAATCGAAACCGAAATCGAAATTGAAACCGAATTAGAACTAAATAAAGTTGCAATACAAGTTTCAAAACCTCAGTATACCAATTAGACCTGGCAAACGGGTCGGTCCAAACGGGTCGGGCCATTGGCGGGCCGGATCAAACGACCTAAGTTTTGATAAGCTGCAAAAGTGAAGTCCAAAATCCATTTTTTGATGGACGGGCCGGGCTGGTCCTCGAGTTTGGACTAATTTAAGACCAAAATTTGACATATTTTTGGGCCTAGTCCAAACGGACCGGGCCACGCTGGCCTGGGCTAAAACGGTCCAGATTTTGATGGGCTGAAGCTCAATGCCTGTTTTTGACGGGTGACCCGGACCGACCTGCAGTCTTGGGCCGATTTTGTCAGGTCCAACACCAATCACAAATGGTGTCAAGTATAATTTTAAAATTATCAAATTGCATTCAAGTAGAATTAGCAATTTTTACACGCATAATTTTATATGCGATTACTCGAGTCTTAAAAAAAATCAATAATTTGTTGTTGGTAACTCAGTATATACTCTCGAACAAAAGGTTCATTGTGTATTTTGGCCTATATTTTTCAAAAATGACATAAACTATTGATTTTAAAAATAGTCAATCTGAACATAAAAAAATGTAAGTTGTAACAATTAATTAAAATGAGTAGAATTTTGAATTTCAGGCATTAGGTTTTATTTTGACTTTTCTATAAATATATATTTTGTTCTATTTTATATCATTATGTTTCATGACTTGAAACTTTGGAGATGATGATTGTAATTTAGTGTATTTTATAATACTTTTAAAAGTAAATTTTGCACAAATTTTAAATATTAATACAGTAATCATTTGATATATATATATATATATATTATTTTAGTAAAAATTAATAACAAACAATCATAGATAGGGGCGGAGGGGGGGGTCCCGAGGGGTCCACAGCCCCCTTGTTGCGAGAAATTTTTTTTATGTACTAGGGAGGGTCTAACTTGAAATTCGGGAAGTCCGGGGGGTCCGAGGTGCGCTGAGAAGAAGAAGGAAGGGGAAGAAAAAAAATAATTTTTTTAAAACTTAGGATTGGGTTGTTTGACTTGTTTCAGAACTAGCCCACACAAAGAAAAATATTTCTCATGTAGTCATGTTCGTATGTATTTTTTTAAAAAGTCATGATGGCCCATTAAGCCACTAGAGTCAACATATTACATATGTGATATTACCAAATAACAAAACTGCCACCACAAGTGTGACGCCCCCAAAATAGGTATACAACACCCATTCTGAGTCGCCAAATACATGGTACATAAAGCAAATTACAACTTCAATAATACAAATGTCGTGTGAAATACGACAATACCTACTGTGAGTTTAAATACAAATATTGTCTTCTTGACAATATCCACACACAAATAAATCCTCATTATAATTATTCAAACACTATTTTATAGAAATAGTGAGGACTGCTAAAACATCTTCCTAGAACCATCACTCCATACCCCAACTCGATCCTGCTATGTTCTCACCTCCTGAGAAGAAAAATTGAACAAAAAGAAAAGGGTGAGCTCAACTAGCCCAGTAAAGAATATTATGACTAAGATAATATACAACAAATTATCGTTAGTCTTCAACAGAAAAAATCTGATAAAATATAATAGACAACAAGTTTTAGATCAACAAATGAAGCGGAAACAACAATCCATTATAAGAGTCACGTAGAGAATGAATTCTACTGTCTTCTAAGATTTAAAAGTCCATCATCAATATTTCATCCCTGTAGCAACAATCAATATACATCTTTAATCATCTATGCACTACAGGCCAAAGATATTCATTTGTATCACCAGTTGGTCATGTTCATCTCAACACATGTTCATCTTTGCACTACGGGCCAAAGAGATTCATCAGTTTAATCATTCATCTTTGCACTAAAGGCCAAAGATATTCAACAAGTATCACCATTAAGGACTGAGGATTACAAAAAACATTTTTAAGAACGAATCCAGTGAGATAGAAGGACAAATATTAGGGATTCGTACAACAGTTTGTCCAAGATCAATAATACTTCATAACAACTGATTTTGAAGCAGAACTCAAAAATAACGATCAAAACATGGATACAATCAAAGATAGTAGCCAAAATAGATATTTTGGACAAAAAGAAGAAATTTCATTTTTCGATAAATAGTGCCGTATTCGTGAATAGTGCGCCGTATACGTGAATAGTAACTCCGACATCAAAAGATAGAAATTTCACAAAAATATCATCACGTTTCGTGAATAGTACTCGTGAATAGTAACTCATAAATAGTAACTCCGACATGAAAAAGTTTCAAATTGATAAAAAGTTCAGAACAATATTTTGGCATAATGATATTGAAGAAGATAATATCATTTAAGAAGAAACAACATCCCTTACCTCAAAATAATCGTACTTCTGACTGAATTTCGGTATAGTGCTGACAGAAACTTGCATCGTATAGCAACACTCAAAGTATACTCACAAGAATATGCTTGATAATATAGAGAGAGAAAGAGAGAAAACTTTGTTTCTGGTGTGATTTTCAATTCTAACTTAGCCCTCTATTTATAGGAAAATGCTAGAACGCCAAAGGAGACTAAATTAATAAAATATTAATATTTACCAAATATTCAAGCCCACCATCTAGGAATCTGATTTCAGCCACCAAGCACATGTTAAAGATGCTCACCAACCTTTGAAAAACGTTTTTCTTGAAAATAATAATTAAAACTTCCAAAAATCAATTATTTCGGAACTCCGGAACTTCAATAATTCACAAAAAAATAGCCCTTTATCAGAAAATTCAAATCTCGCGTTTTTTTTATAGGAATTTCAATTCTCTACAACTTTGCAGAAGAAATTTTTTCCAAATTCCAAACAGAAATAATCCGAAATCCATAAACGGGTAATTTTACAGTCTATAATCAATTTTCGGTCAAGAATTGTATCCACCGACACACAAAACATGTGTTAAACATTTAATGCCACAAAAATACTCTTGCTCCTCATATACTCATATATCCCACATTCATTGTAAAAATATCACCGTTAATATAGTATTAAAATAATATATTTAAATGAATTATTTTATCAGAAAAATATACAATATTAATTTTCAACAATTGTCACATTAAAAATTTTCTCCATCTATATCCACATAAAATGAATATTTTCTTTATCATAATAATCAATAATTAATTATTTAAAAATAATATTACAGAATCACAGTACTGACAACCATGTCGTTCCCAGGATAGAGGGGGCTTTCCAATAAGGATTTCTCCTTACTGGCGCGCAATTAGGTGACCAAACCTCTCCTTAGACAGAACTTTCTAGACATTGCCAATAATGTTATCTGATAATATTATTCAAATAATATAAATTATTGATCTGATAATAGAAAATACTGTGCAGTGACAATTATTGAAACAATAATAATATAAATATCAACGCAGCAATTATTTAATCAATAAAATAAAATAATGAACAGTAATTACTGTAACAATTATTGAGTAGTGTCTTCTTACGTACGAATTAATAATTCAACAATACTGTGCAATACCGTCTGCTACTGTGCAACCACGCATATTACTGTATTTTAACCACCAGGTAACCCAACAGTGTTAACGGTAACAATTTACGTCGTTATTTATAAAACTCAATCTTTGTCGTTTTCTTTCATCCAACCATTTTTCGTTATGGGGCCCACAAATGACTGCGCCTTCGTACGGAGATTCCCGACAAAAAGAATATTCCATAACCACTTGCTTATTTTATAAACTTTGCACATTTCACCCATAATCAAAGCATTATATTAACCCTTATCAATTTAGAATAATGAATAGAGGAAAATTTAATTTATTTATAATAAGTTGGGGTCTTACAACAAGTCCACACTGAAACAGAAACAGAAACAGAGCCACGGAGCACGGAGGAATTGTTCGCTGCTGCGGTGATGCCTGCTGGAGAGTGGAGACTGAAGCGTCGCTGCTGCCTGGCGCCAGCTGCTGTCCTGCCGTGGTGCCGCCAGACGCCAATCGACTCCATCACTCCAACTTCTAAGATTAGGTTCCAACATTTTTTTGTTTGATTTTTGTTCCTTAATTTCTGACTAAAAATAGGGCTTTTCTTTGATTTATAAACCAAAATTGATATATTTTCGTTAATTCTAAGTGGGTTTTGTTACCAAATTTGGTTTCATTCATTCTAACTTCTAAGTGGGTTTCACTTATTTGAATTTAGGGTTTCAATTGCTAATTTTGTGTTTGAATTTGTAATTGATTTTTTTTGTTTCAATTGAATTTGAGGAACTAATTGAAATGTTGAATTGCTTATGATTTATAATTATGATTTTGTTGAATGTTGAATTACTTGTGATTTAGGAATATGGAAAAATATTTTCAACGAACTAAGAGGCCGTTCACAACAAATACGTCACAAGACTCACAACCACAACCACAATCACAATCACAATCTCAACCACAACCGATTGAGCCGTTATGTGAGGATGTTAATGATATTATTGGTGATCTGGGATTGCGCAAATGCATCAACGAGTACGAGCCTCGGATTAGAGATGAAGTTAGAAGAAAATATGTGCAAATGGGCCCTTGTCAACCAATTTCTAATGTTTATCCGAAAATAAAAATAGGGGATAGAATGAGGGCTTTCCAATTTGATTGGTTCAAGAAATGGGAATGGTTTGAATATAGCATTTCTAAAGATGCCGCATTTTGTTTTTGGTGTTATCTTTTTTGGGATAAAAAATTTGGAGATGAGGTATTTACAAAAAAAGGATTTCAAAATTGGAAGAAAGCTTCAGAGAAATTTGGGGACCATATCGGAAGTGAAGGAAGTGCACACAACAATGCCCGGATTTCATATTTTTCTTTCAAAGATCAAAGGCAGAGTGTGACACGGAAGATATCTTCTGGAACACAAGTATTAAATGCCGCCTATCGCACTCGGTTGACAGCAAGTGTGGATGTTGTTCGATTGCTTCTAACATGCGGGTTGGCTTTTCGTGGTTATGATGAGTCGACACACTCGCTAAATAAAGGTAATTTTCTTGAAATACTTACTTGGCATCGCTTGCGTTGTGATGAAGTTGGCAAAGTAGTTAAAGAGAATGCACTTGCAAATCATCAACTTACTTCTCCTGATATTCAAAAACAAATTATTAGTGCTTGTGCATCAGAAACAACGAAAGCTATTATTGATGATATTGGTGATAAATGCTTTACTTTATTGATTGATGAGGCTCGAGATAGTTCAGTAAAAGAGCAAATGGCCTTTATTTTAAGATATGTAAACAACAAGGGAGAAATTTTAGAACAGTTTGTTAGAGTTATTCATGTTAAAGACACCACCGCACTTTCTTTGAAAAATGCCATTCATAATTTTTTTGCTAAATATGGATTATCAATCTCACAAATTAGAGGTCAAGGATATGACGGGGCTTCTAACATGCGGGATGAGCTAAATGGTTTGAAAACTCTAATTTTGAATAAAAATTCATGTGCAAGATATGTTCATTGTTTTGTTCACCAAATTCAGTTAGTTGTTGTGGCAAATGCTCAAGTAAACCAATTCGTGTGCAACTTTTTTGAATATGTGGCTTTGATAACGAATACGATTGGGGATTCTTGTAAAAGAATGGATGAACTAAGACAAAGACAACATGAAAATATGGTGGAGCGTTTAGAAAAAGGTGATATTTCCACAGGGGGAGGTTTGAATCAAGAAACTAGTTTAGCTCGGTCGGGTGCTACACGTTGGGGTTCACACTACAAAACAATTGTTCATCTTCTATCTATGTGGTCATCAGTAGTTGAAGTTCTTCAGAATATATATGAAGATGGACAGGAATCCAAAAGTAAAGGCATTGTTGTGGGCTTGATCGATAAGATGGAAACATATGAGTTTGTATTCATTGCTCACTTGGCGAAGGTAGTGTTGGGGTTGACAAATATTTTGTCACAGTTTTTGCAACAAAAAGATCAGAATATTGTAGAGGCCATGAATTTGGTTGTTACTACCAAGAGACAATTGCAACATCTCAAGGAGAATGGATGGGATGATCTATTAGGAGATGTGAACAGTTTTTGTTTTGAACATAATATTAGCATCCCTAATATGGAAGATAATGTTCCAGGTCGCTTTCGTTGCAAACACACATACTTTCACCACATTCGAGTTGAGATATTTTGTCAGGTATTCAATTCATTTTCTCTATTTATACTTCTAATTATGTTTTTGAATATAGAAGTAATTTTATTTTATATTTTTTAGGTTGTTGATCGTATTTGTCAAGAGATGGATAATCGTTTCACTGAGACGAACACGGAATTGCTCTTGTGCATAACATGTCTTGATCCTAAGAATTCGTTCTCCAATTTTAGTTTTTCAAAGTTAGTTCGACTTGCAGAACTATATCCACAAGACTTTTCAATGGATGATCGAATGGAGCTTAAAGAACAACTAAAGATGTGGATTTCTGAAATGAGAAGAAATGCAAGATTTAGTTATCTTCTTATCAAGTTGCAACTAATATGGTTGAGGTGGGATATCACACTACTTTTCATTTAGTATATCTTCTTATCAAGTTGGATTTAGTTTTGCCTGTTGCGACTGCTAGTGTGGAACGAGTATTTTCTGCGATGAATATTGTTAAGACAAATTTGTGCAACAAGATGGGAGATGACTTTCTCACCGACTGTTTGGTGTGCTATGTCGAGAGAGATATTTTTAGGCGAATTGATAATGAAGTGATTATCCAACATTTTTAGAATATGAGAACTCGCAGGTTGGATTTTCCGCCTTTATGGTTCGAACTCCGAACAGAGACTCCGTCGTTCTAGTACCGTTACCGGTTCAACAGTCAACAATGTGTTTCAATTTGTAATTGATTTTTTTTTTGTTTCAATTGAATTTGAGTAACTAATTGAAATGTTGACTTACTTGTGATTTAGGATTATGATTTTGTTGAATGTTGAATTATTTGTGATTTAGGAATATGGAAAAAAAAAATCAATGAACTAAGAGGCCGTCGAAAAAAAAATTGCATACATAATCCGGACCCCCTGTTGAAATCCTGTGGCTCCGCCACTGATCATAGATATATAGAAAATGTTAATCTTAACCAAAACCAAAGACATTTGACCTCGACATATGATAACCATCATATCAGATTGAGGGTTCGAGTCTTGACATGCATGCTAAGGTGAAATGTATAAACCAGACTTTCCCTAATATATGATGAATGCAAATAATATGTTCACCCATGATGAAAAATCATGCATTAAGCATTGACTTAATCAGATATCTTAAGATTAATTTTTTTCCAACCAACTTCTTAAACATACATATTAAACAATTTGGACAGATGGTAATATCATGGAGATGGAGGTGCACTCCTATTTGCCATCAACTTGAGGAAATATAGATAATAATTTGGTTCTGTTTTTCCTGAATCACACAAATTTTCTCGCATGTTTTTAATGGAAAATTCTAGGGCCCACAAAAATTCCATTAATTTGTGCCTTTGACATGAGGTCAGGTCTTCCACATTTTCTCTTATTATTTTTTATACTCCATTCTTTACTTGTCTTTACCACCAAGATATCTCATATTCCTTTGCTTTGCTTTACTGATCATCTCCTTTTCCTTCCTATATCTCTGAAGATTTTCAGCTGATAGAAGAGCTACAAACAAGACATTTTTCTCTTAGCCTACAAAGGGAAGAATAAAAACCTCTGCTTCTTCTGCTCTAAGAGATTAATGGCTCTGGGCACCCTTTACATGACAGCACCAGCAGTAGCTGCTGCAGTTGGGATTTATTTCTTTGATAAATACCAACATTATTCCGACACCAAGGTAATTACTAATACACCTATAATTCTCACCTCCTTTTCTCACTTTGTGTCTTCTATATCTTACTATGCCAAAATCAAATTCCTTACAGGAACTTGGAGGTGGACTACGGTCATCATCATCCATGGCGAATATTGCAACTGCAGGGAAGAAAAGTAGTAATGAGATGCCAAAGTTGGCACCACAGTTCGACGGGTTGAACTGTTTTGAAAGCCTCGTGTATTGTTAATCATTTCTTTAATCTGCCCTGTTTCTTTAGTTAGCATGGTTGATTCTTCCTTGCTGGCTGCTGCTATATATGGAATATTAATAGCATTTTAATGACATGAAAATACTTTATAGCTTCCCCTCCCCCTCGTTTTAGTTAAAACAAGACTTCATAGCTCGGAGAAGCTTACTTTCCACAAAAGATTTAAAGGTTATGCCATGTTCTGTTCAGATTTGTGTTTGTTACTTTATGACAGCATGAGGTCATGGACCTTGAATTTGCACCAACATATCACCCAGGACAAATGAATTAAAAGCTTCAGCCCCATGAACGAATGCTCAAATCAAAGAGAATTCGTATCACTTTTGTGACATAGCAGCTCAAATCAAAGTGGTTTCCCATATTTTGACAAACTATGTATGTAGTAAAACTTGCAAATTGTTTATGAAATATACATAACAATATTTATAATAGCTTTTTGGGAAGGCCACATGAGATCAACAAATTAATTTTTCTCTGGACCCGAAGATTGCGTCTATTATCAAGTAAATCTAAGAACAGCCCTCTTCCCTCCTATACAATTTAACTTCTAGGTGCTCCCAAATAACAACAATTACTTACAAAAAGAATACATACACTTATTCTCCGAGAGGTCAGCGACTAATGCTCATAACCAAGCAGGTAAGCAAGACGATGACTTTGTTTCACGACAAGTCACTATCTTGGACAAGCTCTCCTTCCTATATTTGTGAACCTTCTGGCAACACTGAATATAACCGCTTTAGTCAAGAGACCACGATCAAGACTACAAGCAAGGACAACCACCCCACCAAAGACTACAAGCTTTGGTATATTCATACCCACAGGCTTTTCAGATGAGCTAACCACTTCAGTCTCTGGTAAATCTTCATCACTTTCCAAGGATTTTAGGTAGTTTGGATCAATTTTGGTGTTGATCTGAGCCATAAATGCGGGGCAAGATATTGGTGACCCAGAAGTTCTTTCCTTTTGGTAGGCACGGAAACCACATTCAATCTTCTTGACGGCTCCCCACATTCCCTGCCTCACTCCAAATTTTGCAATCTCCCATGGAATGCCCATATCTTCATGATGGAAGAGTATAACTTCACATGCAGTCAGTTGACCATTCCCTTTCCTTGATTCCACTGTTTCATGCACACAAGATGCAAGATTATTATGAGAAAATTCAAGTTAGAAATGTAGGACCACATGTGACACAGCAACACAGTCACTAGAACATCATTTTTATCCATCCAGCATAATTTTAAACTATTTTTTGCCCCTTTTGGTGAAACATTTACAAGATCAATATATTATGAAAACAAATATTGCCAAAACTAATCTTAAGAGACCTACACTCAACACACATCACTTGCTTATGCTTTAAGAAATAACCTCTGCTGATCCACATGTTATATTTTATATTCATAAATTATGAAGAGGAAAAAAAGAAAAACCTCCATTGTTACACTACCTGCTTGAATTGACCAACTTGAATAGTAAAGGTCAACACGTCTTGGTTTCTGCCGCCTAGGAATAGAAGAGCAGGGCACTCCCTTGTAGAGAAGATAAGGCAATTAGAATAAGAAGTCAAAATTTTAGCAACTAGAACAGGAAAAAAGAATAGAAAAACCAAAATCCAAAGAAATGCAAAAATGCCATTTGGCATCAGTGTTGTCTGAAGCAGCAGTGATATTTCATTGCAAAATTCCGTTACCAGTATAATGCATTTTTTTAACTATCTGGAATCGCGATGCATGTCTTCATTTGTAAAATTTAGGACCTGTTTTATTACTATCATTTTTTAAGTTTTACTCTTCCCTCATAGTGCCTTTGACTCCTATTACTTGCTCAAATGCTCTTATGGCCAAGTAACATAATTTACCTTTTCCGTTGGCTTATCATTAAGAACTAGCGGCTTTACTGCCCAGTACTAATTGCTAATAACATTACCCAACGCAGTCCAATATCTTTTCAGAAACAGATGCCAACATATAGAGCATGATTCTTATTGAGCTTTTCAAGCTTTGGCTTCTCGAGGGACAAACTCTTCATTTCAATAACAATGCAACAACATAACATCCCAACCATGCAGTATATTGTTGATCTTACTTATAGTACCAAAATACTCCCTCCGTCCCAGGATAAAAGTTCTGCTGGACTTTTCACGCATATTAAGAAGAGGAATAAAATGACAAAATTATCCATAATAATGTCATTAAATATGGAGAGAGAATTAGAATAAGAAATGTATGAGATATTTAATGCTACGGGCATAATAGAAAAAAATGTGTAAAAGTTTGGTTATTAAAAGAAAGTGGACATTTAACATGGGACAACCCAAAATAGTAATAAGGACTTTTATCCTGGGACGGAGGGAGTAATATCTTTGACATACCTTTGTCACACAGTAATATGTTCTTCCTGATTCCCATATTCGACGGCCAATTATGTACTCTCTATCACTACAGAAAAAGGGAAACTGCACAAAAGAGTAATCAAAAAATTAGGATTTTGCAAGTAAAAGTTATGTCAGTTATACCAGTAGGCAGTAGTTGAATGAAACATCACTCACCTTCCGTATCCAGTGCACTATCATCGTTCCTGTGGTGGGGCATTCTTCTATAGTTGAAGCATGTACAATCATGTCGTCCCACTTGAGTCGGAACTCATCATCCCAGAAGAAGTCTCTTAACATTTCAGGTGAGGCATCCTCATACACAGTTCTGCTGCAATATTGAGGAGGACCAGTCTGCCAAAACATCGATAAAGTCGGTCAAAACAATTGACAGAACAAATCATAAAAAATCCATGAGGCAAGTACACAAAAAAATAAAAAATCAGTGAAGATGAACCTGAAAACCTAACAATTAATGAAGAAGAAAAAACAGCACCTCAGGTTCCCTCTGCCATGCTTGGTAGGTCATATTGGGGGTAGATCGATCCATCATATGTCTCCAAGGGGGACCTCCATCTTTTCTTTCGACAAGATGGCATAGATGATCAAAATCTTCTTCAGTCACGACAAGACACTCTTCCTTTTTAGTATGTGAGGAACTAGATGAAGGAAAAACATAGCAAGATTTTGTCATTCTAAAGCACAGTTCCACTAAAAAAGCTTGATATCTAAGAGGCTAAAACAATACCTAGGGTTAAAACAATACCTAGGATTATATTCCATATTCCTCTAAAAGTAGCCCTTGCAAACAAAATAGCCTAAGATATCCCAAGAGTAAATAAGCACTAGTGTGGGGGGGAAAAATCTTATATCCCATGTTAGATGTTCAGATATATTAAAGCATCAACATTTCCTCTGAAAGGTTGAGATTGTAACTAACTAATAAATTTAGCTACACATTTCTTCCTTCTAAAATCAATAGGCATGACATCATACTCAACCAATGTTTACTCAACCAATGTTATGGCATCATAAACAATGAGCAAAGTAAGAATTGGGAAGAATTATCAAATGAAAACGCACAAAACAAGAAGAATTACAATTACCTGCAATTGGGATTTTCCTGTGTAAAGATTTGGTCTTTATCCGACCCACTATCCATGATACAAGAGCCAAAACTTGGGGTCCCAACTTTGAGGGAATCAACGCTCTGAGCAGAACCAAAACCCTTGTTCTTCAAAGGGGGAGAAACCAAGGAAGAAGGAGAAGAAGGTGCAGAAAGCTGGAATTTGCAATTGCCCAAGCTAGCCCATCTGGGTTTCCAAGACCAACCAACCATAACCCCAAGAAGAAAGGCAATAACTGTAGCAATCGTGGGTATGTCCAATATCTCCAAAAAAGCCTCCACCAGAGCCATAGCCATAATTATTAATTAGGTCGGAGTCCCTCCAAACCAGAAACAAATGTAACAGAATCAAGAATAGCGTGAAATTGATGGGTGGGAAAGAAAAACCCAAGACGAAACCTTTCTTAAAACTTAGCGGATATTTTCGAAAAGAAAGATAAAATAAAATAAATAAATAAAAGAAAAGGAAAAAGATGTGTTTGTTTGAGAGAGGAGGAGGAGGAGGAGGAGGAGGAGGAGGAGGAAGGTTGATTTATGCCAAGTATCACCACCGCCAATGGCTATTGGCTAAAGCCATAGATAGGAGTCCTTGTGGTGGTGATTTAGGGGGGAAAAACAATTAAAAATTTACTAGTAGGCTTCCTAAACAAGGATGACGAGACATGAGCGTTCCTAATTTCACCGTAAGTCAGTCTCGGTGGTCTTAATCCTAAATTCAAATTACGGCTGAGCTTTGTTTGTTGGGTTGTTATGGTACTTTGTCTTGTGGTCGCCGCGGTTCCTCGTCACGTACGTATCAGATTTTGATCTTCCTGACATATGCTTGTTTTTTTTTTTATTATTTCTTTTTTGATAGCATATGCTTCTTTTCAATATCTAGCGTGCGTGGTGCCGAGTAACAGCCAGCTACGAATCTTATTAAAACTGAATTTTAAACCAACCTTTTATTTTTATTTTTTAATATTTTTACACAAATTAATTAGTTTAGTTTGGATACAACCTTAGTCGTCATCTTTATATCTGATTTACTTGTAAATTTTATTGGGTACATCTTATATATCGCTTTTAGACAACCTTCTCAATAATTAAGAGATTCATTCGAAGAATATGGAGACTGGTTAAAGTAATGAGCTTTTTTTTGATATTTTTACATAAATTAATTGGTTTAGTTTGGATATAATTTTTCTATGAACTTAAATAGTTAAACTGTCGCTTTGGTTTGGTTCAAGTATATACCAAACTGAATTTATAGATGACACTAAAATAATGGAGTATTATTTATTTTATATACTTTATCGGTTGCAAAGTATAAAATTATTATTGATTTTTTTTAAAAAATAATTAAACTCACAATTATGATATTTATTTAAAATTAAGATAATCAATACTATTTTGTGATATATTATAATATTCATTTTTTATGTTGACTAAAATATTTGAATATATGTTAATTTAAAGTTTAAAATGTCTTAAATCCAGTTCACAAAAATTTCATAATGAACTCAAAAAATATGACTGTATTTACATGTGATTATAGATCACGTCCAACGCTGCATATACACATAAATAGAGAGTATATTGTGACTATATTTGTTTTGATTTATATTTTAACTTTTAACATGTATACATTATTCAACAATTTACATGACAAAATACTTTTTAAAGATTCAAATTGTCATAGACCTTAATGCCTATTAAATTATTTATCTAGCTATTAATTCAAAAAATAATTCTCCTAGAAAAAAATGTATAATAATAATTAATACATTCAATTTTGAAGGCTTGGTGGGGAGGGACTAGGTAAGGAACTAAATAAAACTTGGGGTAAATGAACTTCATTTGAAGTTCAAAGTCCAACTTGTTTAAATTCAAATTAGTCATTGGTGAAGAACTAATCATAAACATAATAATTATTTACTTACTGTTAACGTCAAGATTTTTTGTCGCGTCCCAATAACGTAAGACGCCCTGATCCTGCACAATAAACACAGTCAACACCAAAAGCTTGACGGCTAGATTGTCGGAGGATAGCTCAGGCGTGAGAGTCAGTACATGTCGCTACAAGGGTTAACAATGGAGGATAAAATGTCTAGTGTTAGAGATATTAGAATTGTGTGTTGTGTATGCGTACCTTTTCTTGGAGATTTCCTTCCTATGATATGATACAAGACTCGGTTTCTTGTGTCACTGACCCTCCTGACCCTACCCACTGCAGGTAGCTTTCCTGTTAATCGCATCCCCTCTGTCCACCGCAGACTGACTGTCCAATCCTCATTAATGTCATGTAAGATATCAGTCAGCCATATCTTTGTCATCATCACCGGTCAAAGATGTAGATATTTAAATATCTGATGGGTCGGTTCAATAATTCAGCCCAAGACTTTGTAAGACCCAATCAAGATAATCCAATGAATTAGTCTAATAACAAGGCCCAATAATAATGACATAAGAGAATAACCAAATAAGTAGGCTCAACCAGTCCGACCCACTATGTAAAATATCATGACCCAACATTGCCCCCCAGTCTTTTATTAAACAGGATGTTTAATGAAAGAGTATAAATAGCATTGGGAAAGAGTATAAATGGCATCGATCCAAGGCAAAAGGATTTATAATAAAGTCAATAAAGGCCCAAAATATAGCTTATCGAAGCCCATCTGATGAACATCAAATAACAACATAAATTAAGATTGGAAGTCCATTTAAAGAGTCTGCTCCAGCTGAACATACAACAACAAATATTTCACCGCCTCCCGAACAATTCAGACCTTCGCCACAAAAACCATCCTAATCTGAATCCAGGCCCGAAGTTGTGGCGACACCGATTATCATCGGTTCGGCAATAATTATATCATGGAACTGATGGGTGAAGGAGTGAAATACCAGACTAAAGGAAGTTGGTATTTGACTATCAATTTGAACTGATTGATTAATATTGACCATCTGCAAGCAAACGCTATCTTCGGGTACCTCCGTCTCAAATACAAAGAAGCCGAAGAGGATACCGAAGAGAATGCCGAAGAGAATGGCGAAGAGAATATCGCCCGAAGGGAGAAAGCCATTCTGAAGTCTGTGTTGGCAAAAGAAAGAAGCAACCTTGACATTGTTCTTCTCAACAATGAATGATTTCGGAAGGATATCAACAAGGTCAAAAAAGAGCTGGAGACGATCAAGGCCACACATCGGGTCATCACAGATATAAATGTCGACCTGCTTCCGAAGAATGAAATTTTGACGAAGAAGAATGAAGATCTGGCCGAGTCTAATAAGAGCCTGGCGAAGTAAAATAACAATATCCACGCTAAAGAGACAAGATATATAGCACTTCGTCAAAAGCTTGAAGAGGAACTCTGATAACTTCGGGCCCTTAGGAACTTGTATCTGCCACTGACCGAAGATATTTGTAAGGAGATCCAAGCAGAATATAGAAAACCCGCCGAGCTGAACGATGAGATCGTCCATATATATGCCAAATGATATGAAATCTGCCGAAGTAAAGGCAAGAAAAAGCTCGGGCCAAGGTAAATCCATCTCTTCTAGACTCTTTAGATGGTGACGATGACAAGGAAGAAGCCTGAAGATGACCTCTCCTTATCTTTAGCTGTAGAACTTTCTATAAAAATTCCAACTTGTTGTGAACAGTTAATATTAAAATATCAACTTCATGCCTTATTACTTCTGAGTGAACATTTCTTTTCAATAATTGATCATCAATCAACTTGAAAACTGTACAAGTGCCACTTATCTTAAACTGCTAGTCAATAATCAAGCAAATTATATAACAGTTAAGAACAATGATAATATAATCTGAATTCAACACTTGAACAAAATAAAGTAATACATACTTATCGTTACCGAAGTGTGAGACAGATCAGTCAATAGGGTGAATTCGGCTGATCCTCCTTGCACCATCAAGATCTTGTTTACCGCTCGGGGTAGAACAATTTTATAAGGGCCATGGAATTTGTCTACCACACGGGGTAACAAATTTATAAGGACACTCCTGACAATAAGGTTGCCATCGAATAGTCAGCAAGTCCGACCTTACCTCCATACTTCAGTGTCTTTTGTTTACCACTCGCGGTAAATCAAAATTAAAAAGGAATATGAAATTTGTCTACCACGCAGGGTATAACAAAACCATAAGGACACTCCTGCCGAAGAGGCTACCATCGAATGGTCAGCGAGTCCACCCCGTCCTCCTTACTTCAGTGCCCATTGATTTATCACCCTTGGTAAAAACAATATTAAAAGGACCATAAGATTTGTCTACCACACGGGGTAACAAATAAATAGGCTGCCATCGAATGGCCAGCGAGTCCGACCATACCTCCTTACACAATTGTGAATTTAGGACCAAATAAAGAGAAGATTGATATAAATTATAGATGAGCTACCGAAGCCTTTCTGTGCTGAATCCCCAGTTCTTTCAAGAATATCCCTGTTGAAGTCCTTTGTAGGCCAATAGTTTCGCAGCTAAATGATTGCCACAAATGTCTTCGTGAACCTCTCAAAGAGCATAATCAACAAAGGTGTTCACTTCGGTAATAGCCAATTTTGACAAGGCATTAGTAATGGAGTCATCATTGTGATCGACTACTCTGAATCTGAACCTAATACCCGGTTGCACTGATTATCTGAAGAAGAATATCCTGCTTCTGCCGAAGTACCGCAACGGCTGTGTCGGACTCTTTAGCTTCTCGCTACCTATCTTCAGCTTATTTCATCATCCCGAAGGACATGGCTTACATAGCAAACTGGGTGCTGCTTACCCCCAACTTCTCGCACCAAAACTGCTCCCACTGCCAACGAACTAGCTGCCAGATACAAATAATATAGCTCAGCAGGAGCGGGCTTCACCAACAAAGGAATCGAAGAAAGATAGGTCGTTTATTCCTTGGAAGGCGTCTTCACAGCCCGAAGTCCACTGGAACGTCTTAGCATTCTTCGGCCTTTTCCACGTGCCAAATATTGGCAAATATCTTTCTGCCGATTTGGACATAAACCTTCTCAAAATCTCTTCTGAATAGTCTTGTCTTTTCCATTAGAACCTGCAGCTTTAGACGGGCATCTCCAAAGACAAGTATCCACAGAGCGGTGTGCCCTAAGTGGATTCTCAGAAGTGCGGCTTCTGGGTCTGCTTCGACCATAATCCCGAAGACCAATAGGACGGAATACCCTTCTTCAGTCAATCAGGAAAATGGCTGTTGTGTGACGCCCCCAAAATTAGGTATACATCACCCATCTTGAGTCGCCAGATACATGGTACAGAATTCAAATACAACTTACTAATACAACTGTCGTATACAATACGACAAAACATAACTGTGAGTTTGAATACAATTATTGTCTACTAGAGATCATACAAACTCAAAAGGAGTCATCAATACAATTATTGTCACAGTATTTAACAGAATAGTGAGGACTACTAATACTATTCTCTGGTCCATCACTCCGTTCCCCGACTCGTTCCAGCTATATTCTCATTTCCTGAAGAGAACATTGAAAGAAAGGGTGAGCTCAACTAGCCCAGTAAGAAATATTATGACTAAGATAATGCAGAATAAATTATCATTAGCCTTCAACAGTGTTAAACTGATAAAATACAATAACCATCAAGTTTAACTGCAGCGGAACCAGCAATCCATTAAAAGAATCAAGTAGAAAATAAAAACTACTATCTTTTATGATTTAAAAGGTTTTTCATCATCGTTATAGCTGAGACTCAGCTTAATAAATATTCCACATCATCGAATCACCCCTGCACTACGGCCAAGGATATTCTTTAGTATCACGACCACAATTATTCATGCACTACGACCAAGAATATTTGTGTATTCATTAATGGTCATGATCATGCCAACAATTGTCCATCAATGCACTACGGGCCAATGAGGATTTTTAATTTTTACATCATTTGTAATATTACGGTCATGATTACACCGAATAATCCCTTGTCATAATCATACCAAGTCCATCTATGCACTACAGGCCACAGATGACTTTCAACAAAATATAAACATGAGGATGATGACAATGATATAAGAATTCAATAAAACAAGTTCAAGAATTATTTTATCCAGGAATTATTAACGTCCAAATTGTCAACACGATATTGTTTTGTGGTGTAAAATTCAAGAATGCTCAGAAGAATATTTCCATGAAAAGATATTGGATGAAGCGCAAATATCAAGGATATCCCACTAATTTCATGTAGTATAGAAGTCAAAGTTTTATCCAACTGAGTATAATAAAGAATAGAATAACAAAAGAAATCACCATGCATGCGATAGACCGCACAGACAGGTTATTCCAGCAGAATAATAATAATAACGGAACCAGGTCAGATGAAATTCACACCGACAGGATGTTCCAACAGAATAATAAATAACGGAACCAGGTTCGGCGTAAAACGCACAGACAGGATATTCCAACAGAATAATAAAGAATGAAACCAGGTCCGGCGTAAAACACACAGACAGGATGTTCCAACAGAATAATAATAAAGACGGAACCAGGTCCGGCGTATAGCACAGACAGGATATTCCGACAGAAATATAAAGACAGAATAGTAAATGGATGTCACCAAGTATAGGGTATTCCGCGTATACAGGTTATTCCAACAGAATAATAATGAATGGAATAACATAAGGATTTCACCAAGTATAGGGTATACCGCGTATACAGGTCATGTATAGGGTATGCCACTTTTACAGGTTATTCCAACAGAATAACAAAGAATGGAATAACATAAGTTCTCTTCAAGAAGAAAGAATAACACCCCTTACTTTATTTAGGAGATTGAATACTGCAGTAGTGTAGTAACCGAAAACTCTTCTTCTTTCTCTCTTATCCTCTCTATACTTTCTCTCTCTATAGCTTGAGCGAATTCGTGAAAAATACTGAAGCCCTAGGCCTCTATTTATAGAAGATTTATTACTATTTACGAAAGTATTTACTATTTACGAAGGTAATTACTATTGATGAAGGTAATTACTATTTACGAAGGTAATTACTATTTACGAAGGTAATTACTATTTATGAAAAAGACTCTTAGATGATGACATATGGCCCTCCATAAATAATTAAACTTACCACAAACGTCTAATAATAGACTCTTTATATACATCAAGGATTGAATAAAAATTACCAAAAATCATTTTATTTTTTAATCAACACGTATTTAATCTTTCAACAATTATTAATCATTTATAACTTGTCGTCTCAATTATTGTTTAAATAATATAACATATTATACAGATGATACTGTGACAATAATTGAATCAATAATATAAGAGATATGATACAGCAATTACTGTAGCAATAATTGAGTATAGCTGAGTGACTTCTCACGTAAGCATCAATAATCAATACCGTGTGCTACTATGCAACAACGCGTATTACTGTACTTTTACTACCGAGTAGTTCAACAGTTTTAACGGTAACACCTCCGCCGTTATTTTATAGAAAGATAATTTTGTCATTTTTTTAACTACAACAATACTTCCGTTGTGGGGTCCACCAATGATTGTGCTGTAGTACGAATATTCCCCGACCAAACGAATATTTTATAACAACTTGCGTACTTTGCAAAATTTATAAATATTACCCACAACTATATATTTTATCAAATTTATTCCATAATATTCAAAAATAATAATTATGAAAATTCATCTTTATTTATAAAAACTGGGGTCTTACATGTTGGGTCTTCATCTACTCTGCTTCGACCATAATCCCAAAGACCAATAGGGCGAAATACCCTTCTTCGATCAATCAAAAAAATGGCTGTTGGGTCTTCATCTACTTTGCTTCGACCATAATCCCGAAGACCAATAGAGCGGAATACCCTCTTCGGTCAATCAGGAAAATGGTTGTTGGGTCTTCATCTATTCTGCTTCGACCATAATCCCGAGGACCAATAGGGCAGAGTACCCTCTTCGATCAATCAAGAAAATGGCTGTTGGGTCTGTTTCGATCCCGAGGACGGCCTCGAGACATGTCTTTAAAGTGTAGACTTCTTTCTAACTTGATCGGTATGTCAGTCTGACCATTTCGGTATAGGATTCTAAGCAGTATGCCTTCTACCCTTTTTCGACCATGGTCAGGTCTTCTCTCGGCAACAAAAATCAATCTTCTTCTAGCATCACCTTGGGCTCTCGAACGAGAATCCTCAGAAACCTGCCTGGATGCAGTACCAGCATGAGCACTCTTTGAAGGACCCAATCAATCCTTGACAGATACTCATTGTGTAGACGAAGTCATAGCCATCAGCTATCCTTTAGAAGTAACTGTTCTACTCTTCTTCACCATGGATTCCGACGTAGAGTAGCTACAATTTATGATTGAAAACTTCAAGAACACTAGACACAGCCCTCCTTCTAGCGCCAATGTTAACGCCAAGATCTTTTGCCGCGTCCCAATCACGTAAGACGCCCTGATCCTGCACAGTAAACACAGTCAACACCAAAAGCTTGACGGCTGGACCGTCGGAGGATAGCTCAAGCGTGAGAGTCAGTACAGGCCGTTACAAGGGTTAACAATGGAGAATAAAATGTCTAGTGTTAGAGAGATTAAAATTGTGTGTTGTGTGTATGCGTACCTTTTCTTGGAGATTTCCTTCCTATGATATAATACAAGACTCGGTTTCTTGTGCCACTGACCCTCCTGACCCTACCCACTGCATGTAGCTTTCCTGTTAATTCCATCCCCTCTGTCCACCGCTGACCGACTGTCCAATCCTCATTAATGCCATGTAAGATATTAGTCAGCCATATCTTTGTCATCATCACCGGTCAAAGATGTAGATATTTAAATATCTGATGGGTCGGTTCAATAATTCAGCCCAAGATTTTGTAAGATCCAATCAAGATAATCCAATGAATTAGTCTAATAACAAGGCCCAATAATAATGACCCAAAAGAATAACCAAATAAATAGGTCCAACCAATCCGGCACACTATGTAAAATATCATGACCCAACACTTACATTACAATTAAATCAGTTATATGCAAGAATTTATGAAGTGAAAAAGTACTTTATTCATTGGCTCAACAAATGCATTTACTATATTTTATTATATAATATTGAGTTTTACGAGTGATTCCAATCGATATATATATTAAGTTTGAATTAAAAAAATGAAAAATTATATAAAAAATAATATATTTAGAGATCATTTTAACGAATAAATTATTCTGATGTAATGAATTTTTTTTCAATTCTCTTGACGAAGGTGGAATCAGAAATGAAATCTATTCGAGTACTACCGCCAATTAATTGATTCAACTTTGTAAAAATACTAGTCTCCCTTTTCTTTCCCTACCTACCAAACAGAGTTTTAAACTCAAAACATAAACCAGCATTAGATAAGGCTGTAAACCAAACAGATCGCACATGGATGAGTAGATCAACAACGTTGTGCTGAGCACATATTTACTTCCAGTTTTTTAAAAAATAACTAAAATTACAAGTATTTTTATTTATTTTTTAATAAAATGAAAGTTAACTAAATCATTTAATAAATTATATTAATATAAAATTTAAAAATATTCATTGTTTTATAATTTATATAATCTTGTGAGACTTTTACAAATAAATTTAATATTTTTTTATTTTTATATGTGTAAATTATAGTAGTAGTTAAATTATAATATAAAATATATTAGAGGAAATTAATATTTTTAAATATTTTTGTGATATGATATCATACAAGTAACCAATGTCCCCTACATTATAATCCTTCCCTTCCAAACGGTCACGATCCTCATTCTCTCTCTTCCAAAGTCCAAACATGCTCTGTCCAATGTCAACCGGTAAGTCCGGTTCGAATTGGCTCGACCGGCTCCGATCATCCAAAGGCATTCCCGCCGACCCCGACCTCAATCTCGAACACTTCCTCAATCACCCTAACCCTTACCTCTCCGATACTAAATTCGCTGACCCCACTTCTACCCACAATGATCCGAACCCCAATACCAATTCGACTCCAGCTCAAAATCCGGTCCTTGATCGGAAACAAATGACGGAGATTCGGCCCGAAAATGGAGACAAAAATTGGTTTGGTATCATGAGCAACGTACTATCGGGACTCTTTATCATGGGCGATTACAATAATTTCCCGACAAAAAAGAGTTATCGCAAACAGCCAAACCCTAAAATTTGTCTTCTTTCAAACGGAAACTTTCAGACGGAAAATGCTCGGTCGCCGTCGAGCCACAATAACAGTATCAGGGGAAATAACGAGCAAGTAGAAGTAGTTAATGGAGGTGTATTGGATGGTGAAGACGAGGACACGTGTCGTGCAGATCTTTCTGCATTTTCGCGGACTGAAGTTACTGTAATTGACACGAGCTGTGGGTCGTGGAAATTTGAGAAGATGTTATTCAGGAGGAAGAATGTGTGGAAAGTCGAGATAAGAAGAGCAAAGGAATGATCAATATAAGTAGAAAGAAGAGGAAGGCAAGTACTTTGTTGGGTGTGGATACTTTTAGTATTGTGAAAAAGCCAAAGCTTTCTTCAGGGCAGTGTAGTTCATTAAATGTGCTACCAAATGAAGTAAGTTGCTAATCTTTGACACATGTTACTCCTAAATTTTATAATATAAAGTATGTCTTACGGACTTAGTTAGGAATTGTATACTGCTAATATTTATCTTTACATTGTTTGCTTTATATGGAATCTGGTAGTTTAGTTTCAATGATAATGTTATTGGATATATATGATGAGCTGTGGTTCTTCCCTTTTGTTGTTCTAGTATTGCATGTTTGAAAGACCGTCTTTTTATTGACAAAAAATTATGCTACAGTTTGGAGATATTATGTTATGTGATTGGACAATAGCTTTCTATTACCACTGCATATTTGATATAATCAATGAGAACTGCAATGAATGCAGACTACGTGCAATCCTACATCTAAATGAATTAAAATTTGTTATTGAGTTTCCGTTCTGATCTTAAAGATGGCTTACATTGAAGGATAACTTGGTACATTTGATGTATTACTGTCAAGGATTAATGGTGATTGTTTATACTTTAAATTCTACTTTGCTATCGTAGTTTCTACTTGGTGGTTTAGTACTGGCATATATCATTGTATGTATGAAGTTTGGTTGTTAAATTTGTACATTTCAAAGGTATATTGGTGCCTTCATCGAACGCTTCATGACTTGCTTCTTGTATTCTGCTTGCATGCTTGCTAAGGTAAGGTGTTCCAGAATGATTACAGTTTACACTGGCTGATAATTTTGTACTGATACATTATGACCTCTAGCTCTGTCGTGAGATATTGAAGTCTCTACCAGTCTAGGCTTGTCTAGCTTACATGCTAGACTAGGTAAATGCTATGGGTACAATATTTGGAAGTATGGAAGAATAATCTATTTGTATATTATGTGTTTTTGCAAACTGATCATCTATCTGTTATCATAACTGTTTCATGAAATAATGATGGCCTCTAATTCCTTATTTTGGTGCAGTTTCTAAACTATAGTTATCCCTTTGCAACTTGATTGGAATTATGGAATACTTTTGACTGTGTTATCTATAATATGCCTCAGAAGTGATGTGCGACTATATCTGTTATGTGTAATATATGTTTATTATCATGCACTTGCTAAATCTTGATTTTCATTGTTAAGATCAGTCTAATCTATTGGTATTATCCTGACTTAAAAAAACTGCCTTAATCTTTAACAGGGCCCAATTCAATCTTAGTGATATGTACTGTCCATCTGTATACTTACTTGGTCTATTGCATGACATTGCGCTGATAGTTTGCCTCACTTGGAGGCTTCTAAGTCTGCATTCCATAAATTTCAATGTTCCGTAGAAGGCAGTGAGGCCAGCTATGCTGAAAATGTGGGCTGGAAATGAGTGAACATTGATTTTGAGATGGTATGTGGTCGTATTCAACATCACTATAGATGTAGTGGTGAGATGAGGAGTCTTGTATTAGGGAGTAGATATTAAAAGAGGGAGGAATAGGTCAAAAATTACTTCGGGGAATTTGTAAAAATAGACTCGATGAATTGAATATAAATGAAGAATTGAGGACATGGCCTTTGATAAGAGTGGGTCAAGGAGTGCAATCCGCATCTCAGGCTAGGGTTTGTTTTCTGTTTCTGTCTTTACCCCATCCTTTTTTGTCACTTTTTCCTTTGTTTTCATTTTTATATGACACGTGGGTGTGTTTTAATTATTTTTTCATCTATTTTTATTATTTTTTATTTGTTCTTTTCTTATTTTTATTTATTTATTTTCTGCCTGCCTTTATTACTTTTACTCCTACATATGAGATTCATTATAGCCTACTTATCCCCAACTAGTTTGGTGTGAAGGCGTTGCGTTGGGTTAAGTTGAGCCTTGATAAATATTGCAGTCGGTCTATTTATTATTTTATCGTGCAGCTTATACTGAAATATGGGTAATTAACAAAACAAAAAAAAAATATGGGTTGATCATGAGAAAAACTTGTATAGTTTCCATGGTGTTGATTACTTTTTTACCACCTTATGTATCAACCTGCTCGATTGAGGCTGTTTTGTCCTGTCTAGAGAACAATGATTAAGCAGGATCATCTAGCTTCTTCCAAGTTGTAGGGGAAGCCTATGTTGAGTTGAGTACATTGCTACCAAGTTTGTTTTTCACTAAAATCAAAATAATGTAATGATATTGACTTGGACCGGAAGCACATACACACTCATGACTGCAGATTTCCTTGTAGAATGTAATTTAAATATTCAACGATGCTGAGAAGTTGTACTTTCGTTTGACTGTCCTTTTGAGGACTTAATTTGACGTTCAAATGTGACAAGGATTGATATGTATTAAATTATACTCCCTCTATTCCAAAATTAGTGATACATTTGTAAAACGACGACTTTTAAAGGCAATTTTATGTTCTCAAATATAGCTTTAATAATATTAGTTAAGAATTCAACTATATGGTTGTTTAGTATTAAAAATGATAGTAAAAATATAATGGCAAATTAGGAATATCATATCACTTTATAGTTCTAAAAAAGAAATGTATCAATAATTTTGGAACGGACTAAAAAATATATATATATCTAATTTTGGGATGGAGGAAGTATCATATTCTTTATGTTTTTCTTTTTCATGATCTACCCCATATTGCCTCACTGTTTTCAAGATATGCAGGGACTTTATCCAAACAACATAGTGGGGGCAGCTTGTAAAGAGGGGCCAGATAATCTTAGCCAATTTCCTAAAACAAGGCAAGAAGACATTAAAATTTACGTGGGTTCTTGATTGTGTGAGTTGAAGAATCTATTTCCTCCTCGAGTGTGGTACTGAAATATTCATTCCCAAATGGACATATATTGCAGGTTGCACAGGAAATTGAAAAAGGGAAGCTCGTCGGTAATCCTTATAAAAAGCATCCCCACAACTAAGAAAAACTTTAGGAGCAATCCTAAAAGCTTTTAGAAGTCAACACAGAGGCTACATTAAGTGTTGATAAAAAAGCTCTACAAAGATTCTGAACCTTGAAATAAAGAAAGCCAATCATTTGCAGTACAATACAATACAGTACTTTCTGCCAATGGCGCAGTCAGAGTCTCCTATGGAACATATATGACCTACAAGAAGAAGTACAACATTTGAGCTCATGATACTAAATTGTCATTGTATGGTTGATCAATCGAGTTTTTGTTCATCTTCTTGTTTGTAGCAATTTGTAAACATTCAATTCTTCTCATTAAACATTTATGTTATAGAGCTGTATTAGAAATATTCTCAGGATGCTTTTCCTGAAAGTACTTGGTTTAAACTTGACTTTTAGAATGTCTTAGATACAACTAGCTTTGAGATACTTTTTATCCAAATAAGAGCTTGTTTCAGTAGACATGATAACCTTGTTAGCAGATAATTAATAGTATAGTCATGAATTACAGAGTTCAAACAACAGTCCAACACTGACACAAGCAATCTAAAGCGAGTCCTTCTGGACATGTTTATTAGACCGGAATATTGGACATTTTTAAAAAAAAAAATTGTGACTCAAAAAAATGTATAATATTTATTTCAACTAGAATTTTTATAAACTATAGTGTTAGTTCCCGGAGGTACAATAGATATCTAGAAGGGGGGTTGGATAGATATTAAAAAAATTTCTTTGCTTTAAAGACTGTTTTGATAAAGCTTTTAAGCACAACGGAATTATTGTGTCTTTGAAATCCCTTTTAGATAGCAAGTTAAAGAGAGAAAGGCAGTTATAGCAGTTATAAATAGACACGGTTGTTTTTAAGTGGTTCGGAGCACTCAAAATTCCTAGTCCACTCTTCTACTCCTTGAGTAGTAAATCCACTAAGGATGTCTTTTACACTTTCTGAATCTCACAGATTCCTTCTAGACCAGCAGTCTAGGCACTTCTAAGTTCACTCTTGAACTCTTCAAGTCCAGCAGACTTGACTCTTCACAGTTCACTTAGAACTCTTCAAGTCCTTCTGACTTGGAACTTCTTACTTCAATAGATTGATAGTTGTTGAGTTGTGATTGAGGCTACTCAGTTGCAGTTAAGCACTTGTTCGAAAGAACCGAGTAGCTGAGCAAGCTTCCTCTTTTTCTCAGATCGTAGAGTTCAGCGTTGAGTGTGTTCTTGTGCGTTTTGTTCAGTACTTGCTTACTTCTCTCATATGTCTGTATTCCGTATATATGTGATCTTTGAAATCTATCCGTTGAAGTCATCTGATGAAGCATTAAATGCGTTTGATATTTCTGAGCTTTGATGGAGACATTTTTGCACATCTTCTGAATTGCATTCTGGCCCACTGACACGACAGACTGCTTTTTTACCTAACACCTGAAAAGGTGTTTTCCTCTGCCCAATGGTCCTTTTCTTATCTTCTTGAACACGTTCCTTTTGATGGATACTAAGGATATCTTTTGTACCGTTGGGACTGGTGAGTGCTTCAACGTTTGAAACTCATTCCTCATTTGTTTGAACACTACGATTCCTTTCAAGAATTTGCATACTACGATCTTTGAATACTATGTTCTTTGCTTGCTCGTCTTGTTGACTCTACGTTTTTGAAAGCACACTACGATCTCTGAGTTGGCTTCGGCAAACGTCTGGACCACTCAACGATTTCTGGAGAGGTCCTTCAAGGCAGATACACTACGATCATCTCAGTACTACGATCCTGCCTTAGCTTCTGCATTCATTTGATCAGCCAGATAGACTACGATTCTCTTCAAGGCCTATCTATTTCTTTCTAGCCATAGATCAACCTAACATATTTGATCTCTTTATCTATACAAGTGAACATTAAAGAAGAAGATCGACCTAACAATTTCGATCTATCACTAAGTCCTTGTACATATATTCCTTGAAGGACTTTACACGTAATCATGAGCAATTTCATTAAACATCAAATCACAACAAGCATTCTTCCAACATATAGTGTTTTAGGTATAACTTGGATACATATACAAGAACATGGTCATACAGTCTGTACAACCTTGTTCTTGTATAACCATGTTGTATATGTATCTAAATTACACCTAAAACACTATAATAAATTTCAATTAAAATAAATACTATATATTTTTGGGGAGTCACAAGCCAAAAAATTTTATTTTTGAAAATCTCCAATTATTGTCCAATATTCATATCAGCCAAGACTTGTTGATCTAAAGCATGCATCAATCCACAAGAAATGCAGTGTACTACACTGCATATACCCGGTGTAAAAAAGCAGGGTTAATTTATAAATAGGTGAAAGAATGGGGGAGAAAAAAATGAAGGCTTATTAATAGATGACTTTCATGCTTGGCGCTAATGTGTTAAGTGAGATTTAGAAGTGAAGACGAAGCTTATCTATCCAACGAGCGGCCACCATTATCCAGTAATGGTTGCTGTACTAACCATGCGCATACATTTTCTCTCTCCTCTTTCTTCCTCTTCTTTTTTTTCCTCTCTGGCTCTGAATCCTTCGTCAAAAGTACAGTCCTCATTGGCACCATTCTTTCTCGATGGGTGGTTCTCAACTGTAAAATTCAGTTACACAAGAAAGAATGAACAAAATCCATTATTAGCCGAACTGGGTCTCCGATCCTTCAACCATTTTCCAATACAATGTAACAACTCCACCAATCACTACACCGACATCGGTGAGTCTCTCTCTCAGTCCAGTTTTCAAACACATTGCGTACTTGATTTTTGTACCCTAAGTTATACTCCATGTTGTTTTATCAGGGATAATGTTGTTTTCAATCTTCCAAGAAATTGGAATTGAAGAGAAGGAAGCTCGAATACTGTTGGAAAACCACCCAGGTCTTGTTTTTACACCATTCGACTCGCTACATGCCCGAATTCAATCACTGCAATCTATTGGAATCAAAGGCCTCAAGTTGTCTCGATTAATTGCAAAGCGACCAGATGTATTAACAGCTAAAGAAATTGACGATTTGATATACTTTTTGGGTAATACTTTAGAAGGAAACATTGATGTGGTTCAGCTTGAACGCCTTTTACATACTACAGAACCCAGATTCCTTTTTGGTTTTGAGGGAAAAGTTAGTTTGTTGCTTGATCATGGAATTCCCCAAGAAAAACTTGCTTACATTCTCAATAATGTCAAAATAAACAAGGCCTTCTGCTTCAAGTCTCGGGAAGAGATTGACTGTTTACTCATTTTCTTGAATCGTTTTGGTGGAGCTGATCTTATCCTCCGCCGCCCAGCAATTCTCAATTATGATTTGGACAGTCAGCTGATTCCGAGAATTGGTTTTCTTTTAGAGCTGAGTGGGGGAAACGAGGATGCCACAGCAACAGTGTTGCGTAAATTACCATTCATCTTGGCTTACACCGTGGAGCATTTAAAAGACCATGTTGAGTTCTTGATATCATTTGCTGGTTTAAGTGACCAGGAAATTTTTAGGATTGTTCTTGTGTATCCAAGTTTGTTCAGTGCCAGTAGGAGGAGGAAATTGCATCCTAGAATTCATTTTCTAAAACAATGCGGCTTGAGTCCTAATGATATATTTAAATTTTTGATCAAAGCCCCTTTGTTTTTAAGTTTGTCCTTTGAAGAGAACCTTGCGCACAAATTGGTTCTCTTGGTGAAGATTGGCTATGAGAATAGAACAAAGGAGCTGGCACTGGCCATGGGAGCGGTGACCAGAACCAGCTACAAAAATATGCAGGAGGTTGTTGGCCTTTTTTTGAATTATGGCTTAACTTGTGAGGACATTCTTGCCATGGCTAAGAAGCATCCGCAAATACTGCAATATAATCATGACTCTTTAGAAGAGAAGATTGATTACTTGATTGAGGATATGGGACGAGAAGTTGGAGAGCTTTTGGCTTTTCCCGCATTTCTTGGTTACCAGCTTGATGGTAGGATCAAGCATAGGTATGAAGTGACAAAGAAGATCTTAGGGGAAGGAATGTCACTTAACAAGCTCTTGAGTGTGTCGACAGCAACATTCTCCACGAAGAAGAAAAAGAAAAAAGTATCCTGTCAATGCTGCTCTTTGACAACATGAATTGAGATGAAGGTTAGATGAAATGGATGGACATATATGTTTTTTTTACAAATTTGTTGTGTAAATTATTCTTGGGCAGTTGACAGCCAGTAATGCCTAAAAGTTTCTCCTTCTGGAGTTCTTCAAAAAGCCATGTATTCGATTCTGTTGCACAAGAATTCTGCTTTTATCTATTGCTGTTATGGAGATAACAGTGGCTATTGCTTTTAGTTGAAAGAGATTCAGAGTTCTAGTATGCAGGTTGAAGGTTGTAGTTATTGAAGATATACACCACCAAGGCACTGAAGCTTCTCTCATATGCTCAACTACTTTAAATCATATGGGACAAGAAACAGAATTTTTGGTGTAACAAATATATCAACTGGATGAATCATATCTACATGATACTTTGACCTTCATTTATTACCGTATGGTCTTTTTCAGCTTATGTTGGATCAGAATACAAAAACATTACGCGTAGTTATTTAAATGCTGTGTTATTAGCTGACCATTCACATCGTCACATTTGCAATTGAAAAAGTGGGTTTGTAGACTTGCTGTGTTATTCTTGTCACATTTTCCCTCATGCTCTCTATTTGATTATGTACTCTAGTACTGTTCTGGATCTAATTCTCTTGAATGCTCCATAAGAATTTAGTAAGATAATGCAGCCTTGGATTCAAAGCCTTGTAGCCATTTTCTTCCCCTAGTGCGCTTACATAGCCACATCTTTCGTATCAGCTGAACTGAAACTCATGACTTGGTTTGGTTCATGTGCCAAGTTAGTTGCGAACAGCTAAACTAATGCGAGTCTAAAACACATCTACAGTTTGAGCATGAAGGTCTTGAGATTTCAGAAAATGAACTTCTTCGCAAGTTTATAGAATATTGTGAGAAAGCTTTATTGTAGGAACTTAAACAGTCCATGGGGTAAAAATGTTCAAAAAATCGATTAATGTACATATGCCATATTATCTAAAGATTACAAGGCAGTTATCAATATAAATTAGTGTAGTCAAGACTACAGATTACGATCATGCAAATTATAGTAACTGACTTGACTGGCCTGACATATTAATAATCTATGCTGTATACTACTTGACTGAATATGAACATCAAACAAAATGTGGCATCTACTGCAGTCGCACTCAATGAATATAGCAAAAAAAAAAAGCATCTCTCCTCGTACTCCATACTAATCTCATGCTACATCAGTTGGTGAGAAACTAAATGACTGTAAAAGGCATTTGTACACAACCACCACTTGTGAATTTGCAAATGGTAGCACATGTATTATCCAACTGACCAACAATCAGGGGGTAAAAGGTTCATTTTGGTTTTGCCCGACAAGCTTAAAAAGCAAAGAGCAATACAAGCTGCAGTCCAGGCGTACAAGGGGAATACTAGAGACTTGAGAAGCAAAAGGAAATACTAATAACTCCCGACTCAGCTTCCACCTTAATTTAAACTCTACAGAGATATTGAGACCTTCAAAGCAACACAAGAGGCTATAAGCAAATTAAATAATGGCAATAACCGAAAGCTAACTTGAACATGCGAATCCAAAGGAAGAATATTAAGAATAGGTGATCAAAATGGCAGAAAGGAATCAAGATCTCGTATATATACATATTTTTACTGTGAACATGCATGTTTTTCCCTGAGCAGTTGGGCACCAAAAAGCATCCGATCTTACAATAGTTAATGACCTGGGAGAACCTCCTCACACATTTAATCTGAAAATCTTAATCAGATCAACTCTTCCTTTGCCTTCACATACTCCAATGATTTACATATATCATGCTACAAAATCATTATTGTACGTTTACAGGCCATTGGATCTATCCCAACCTTCATGTGGCCCTTCAACAAAGCCATTTATTCTGTCAACGAAGATTCTCTAGCCGGTTCAACCACCACAGGCTCTAACTTCTCGGCTTTACCATTTTGTTTAGGAATAATAAGCCCATAGCCTCCAGCTCTTCTTTTGTACACAATATTAACCTCGCCTGGAGTAAAGATAATCCAACAATCAAATAACTGACAACAAAGCTGAAAGAAAAACAAAAATTCTAAATCTTTATACCAGTATCTTCATTTCGGAAACCATAAAAGTCATGATCAACATTTTCCAGCTGCTCGATTGCTTCAGCGACTGTCAAAGGAGGCATGTCGAAGTATTTTGTGCGCACAATCTGAAAGATAAATTTATGGAGTGAGCAAGTGCTGATCAAATGTGCTAGACACGAGAACAGTAAACATTATTCAAATCATAGGCTGCAAGCATCAATATGGCTATGCTCATTGCTTAGGAAAATTATAACAAGTAGTTAGAAAACAATTTAACAACAATTTCAATTCTTCAGTGCCAGATCCTAAAGCTATAGAAATAGGAAAAGGAAAAGGAAAATGGAATGAAGAAAACAAATAACAATAATGTTAAACATGAGAAAAAAAATAAATGAACAGAAGTTTTAGTTATACAAGTAAGATTGATACATCTATATTCTCTCAGATGAGTGTTGACCCACTTACAATTCATGGAGGAAGACCTGTGGAAATATCACTTTTTACTTGGGTAAATATCAATTCCCTAGTGAACTAATAAACACTCCCAAAAGAAAGCAACTTAAAGAGATATTGAAAGTAAGAGACAACCTCATCCATGAAGTCATCTTCATCTTCTCCTTGAACAACTGACGCTGAACCATTCTCAGCTAATAATACCTCAGGGTCCCTCACTTTCAGTCTATCAAACCCTTTCATGTGGCGACCATGGTCAGAATCTTTCTCCTTAATCTTCCTCAATTTCCTTTGTATAATTGAAGATACAGAATCTATACTAGCATACATTGTCTCTGCATCTTCCTCTGCCCGAATCACTCCATGCTTCTTTGTAAACAAAGTAACCTAAATAAAACACTCAACAAACAAAATGAATTAAACTGAAACTGACAGCATTCCAATTTATGTGGGTTATGTTTATTAGCATTAAATCGATGCCATGGACTTGGAATTAGGGATTGGTCTTTCAAATTTAAGCTCTGAAATCCCAATTTCGAAGTGCAAAATCCATGATTCCAAATGCAGCATTAGAAGTATTATCACTATCTTCCTCTCCTAACATGTAACATTCTTCTATCTTATCAGATGGCCAAATAATTAAGGATGACTGTATAATTTAGATTTAGAGGTTTGAGAGCATACCTCACATCTCCGAATCTTGGGTCCTTTGCCAAATTCACCACCGCGAACAGACAACCTAACATCGACTTCCCTGACAAGATGACTATGCTTCTGGATTGCCTTCCCAACCTTATCTTCTACATGGCTCTTTACATTATCACTCAACTGTAATAAATTACTAAAATTTTATGCAAACAATTTATAACCTTTCATTTCATTTCTTACTACCAATAAAATTAATAGCAATGTCACAAATTAGGCCAGTTAGGGATGACTTATAACTTAAAATTTAAAATAATTTACAAGTCATATTAAGTACTAACTTTTAAATAAAAGTGTTTACACCTCTTTCTACTTATAAATCGGAAATTAAATAAAAATAAAATGTAAAAATATTTGACTAAAATGATTAAAATAAGACTGCAACGGTTAAAATAAGGTCAACATTTTTTTTTACATTTGGTCAAACTTATTAATTCTAAAATGATTTATAAATTATTTTTTAATAAGTCAGAATTCGTTCCTCATCAAAATGAGTTATAAGTAAAAAATAAGTCCAAAAGATTCTCAACCAGGTAAAAAGAAACTTATAAGTTGGTTATAAGTTCGTGGAAATTTCATAAAAGCTAATCATAGCTCCATCGGAACAAGAGGGCCACTCGTTACTAAACTTATTGCCGAACAGGCTCAATAACAAAGAAATCTGGAAATTGGGGACGGCCGGGTGGCGCCGCAGCGCCATTTGCAGCCTTATTTAGGGCGCTGCAGCATGAAACATAAGAAGAAAAGGGAAACAGAGTAGTGAAAAATCAATGAGGGGTTAATCTGGGGGTAAGGATAAAGATTAGTACCTCGAGGTTTTTGCCTTGGAGGATCAATTTGACGGAAGAGAGAGGGCCATCCCATGCCATGCGAGTACCACGAAACTTCATTGAACTGTTCCTTCTAGTTTTAGGAAGAGGAATTAAAAATTTCTTAGTAGCAGAAGTATATGAGTTAAGATCGGTGAAGGAGGAAGAGAATGAAGGGTTTCGAAAGCTGCAGAACGAGTGTGATGATGATGATGGGGATAGGTGAATCTTAGAACGAGAAACACCAGCTGTGGCTGATAAATAAGGCTGCTTGTGGTGGTGGACGGTGGTATTTACGGTCGGGGAAGCGAACAGAGTCGCCATTGTTTTTTATCCGGCAAGGTTTTTCCGGTACCGTTCAACTGAGAGAATGGGAATGGAACGTTGATAAAAGAAAATAGAACTCAGTGTCGATTTTTTTTGTCTATTGTCCCGCATCAATTCGACACATTATCCAGATTCAGATAATTTACAGTAATATCAATACCGGTACGTGGCTGGGATGACTATCTATGGTCCTGGGCCCATTAAGGTGGTCCTAACTCCACAGGTTAACCTTGGGTCGGCCCGAACATACTAGGTTCAACGGAAATTGAACATGAAATTGAAATTTGTAAGAATTATAAGCACCTAATTAATTCTATGTAATACATATTGGAAATTGATATTTTTATATACGTTTTTGATATTTTTACATATTTTTTTTTTTCAAATGAGTCTTACTTTTATGCGACAAAAAATTATATAAGAATACCAAAAATTCATATAAAAATAATATTCACCTACAGGCTACATCTATACTACTGTACTGCTACATAAAAAAAATATATTATTAATAATTAATAATATATATTAATTTTCACTACTTGTATTTACAAAAGGTTACTATTGTACTGCTACATAAAAAAAAAGAAGAAAAAAGGCTTTAATTTTCACATCTGCTAATAGAAAAGCGAGTAGGAGCTTTAGGTTATACTCGCAGCAAGTTCGAAAGCAGTAATATAGTCCCGTGAAATGAAAGTCTGACAAAAGATAAAAAGCATCATTTGATAACTTGAAAGCCACAAATGTCGAGTGGTCTGTCCACATGGCACCACCGAAGAATCCATCCATTACATCCTCCCACTTGTCTCCAAAATATCTTCCACTCTTCCGGTGGGTCCCATCATCATCATCCAGGACTAGGACCCGGACCCGAATAATTTTTTTATTTATCTACTTATAATAAAAATAAGACTAAAAGACAAATTGCACCCTAAATTTTACTCCGGTGTTGATGTTTGCACCCTAAAGAAAAAAGAGTGTCTAAGTACATCTCATACTTTACTTATCTGTAATAGATTGGACACTTTGCTCTCTTAACCGGTCAAAAGTGACCGGCTAAGGCACAGATCCACACAAGAAGGGGTATTTCAGACTTTCTTCTTCTTTATCTTCTCCAACGCCATAACAGAGTCATTCGATAGCAAACAAGATCTCGATCTTGGAAAATCGATCAAGAAAATCAAGAAAAATTAGGGCTCATGGATCGAAACTGCTGGTGCATGAAGAAATCAGTGATGAAGACAGCTTAGAGAAGCTCAAACAATGTCGGTAGAAGATTCTTCGGTTGTCCAGATTGGTGTGAAGATGGGCACGGTGATTGTAATTATTTCGCTTGGGCTGATCCTCCAATGTGTGAGCGTTCAAGAGAAGTAATACCTGGATTAATAAGAAGATTAGAGAATTTGGATGCTAAAATCAAAGCTGTGAAAGATGATCTCGAACAGTACAAAACTAGGGCAAGGTTTGCAATTTAGGTGTTGACTGCAACTTGGATTGCAATTTTTTTTTATGTTTATCTCGGACAAAGAAGAACCACCCATTCAAACTTGGAAACAAGCAACTTGGGTTCTATTGAGCAACTTGGGTTCTCAAGAATTGAACAGTGCAGAATTGGGTTCTAGCAATATAGTGGTAGAAATTAGTTGACTTATGGAATGTAATTGTTGGGTATCTTTTGTGGGTAATTTATTGGTTGTAATGTATGGGCAATTTCTGTGATTTCAAATGTTGTAATATATGGGCAAATATAGTTGTTGTACTCAATTGCTGCACTTTCTTATTTATGGTTGGTGTGCAATTTATGATGCATGCACCTTTTAACTGAGTGTTCATGCACAAAACAGACAAATGCAAACAACAAACTGCAATTGCTCAAAACAGACACAAAACAGACAAATGCAAACAACAAAATGCAATGGCTCAAAACAGAGCCTACAATGCAATTGCCAACCTGTATAACACTGCATACACACACTATAAACACACACTGCAAACACATGTAATTAAACACTGCAAACACATGTACTTAAACACTGCAAACACACATTGCATCATAGACACACTGCATCATTAAGGAACTGGTTATGCCATTCAATTACCAAATTAATCCCCAGTACAATCCATAAATCAGAGGCAATTAATAACAGTTGTTGTCATAGGTCTAATAACAATGGTTTAATCCTATTAACAATCCCAGCCACACCTTCATAAGTTTAGGCCCCAAAAAATGCATCCTATGCACAAAAACATACATAAAAGTCTGAAGTTGATTCCCAAAAATCTCCTAATCTGGATATATACATCCATATAAGCTTAGTATCAAAAAAAATCCCAAAAACCCTATGTTGACTTCTATTAATCTGCATTAGGCCCTCCACTGGTTGGTTTCCTAAACTGGAGCTTCTCTCTTTTGGATCTGGCTACAGCTTCAAGGTCCCCAAGTGTTGTACATTGTGACCCCTTCCATGTGAAATCCTTAGGTTGTAATATATCAGCTGAGATATTTCTTTGGCTACTCTTATAATGGATTCCACCTTGCCACTTTGTAGAACCACCAGCTTGATCCACATTCATGTCACTGTCATGTGTTGATGACATTGGTTGAGAATCTTGATTATGAGCCTGCCTAGTATGGTGAACCCTTTTTGCCCTCTTAGCCTTTGCCTTAGGTTGAGATGATTGACTTTCTGGAGGAGGTTGAGATGATTGACTATTGAGTTTCTGAAAACCAACACACAAAAATATATTAAACCCAATATATGATCTTGATAAAATAATCACATGAACACACACTTAACTTACTTGAGGACACCTTCTTGCATTGTGACCCCATTCCTTGCAAAAGTCACATTTCAGTGATGTTCCTTTCCTCTTCAACCTTGTACCTTCTGTATTTGATACTGGAATATCATTACCTTTCCTCCTAACAAGTTTAGGCCTACCCACAGGAGTATGTTTAACTGGTGGCAAAGGTAGGCAAAGTATTTTAAATGTCAGCTCTCTTTGCACCTTTGCAGCATAGAAGTACCATGTACATGGCTCCACACACCTTGCTTGGATCTTATTGGATAGGTTTTTCTTGAAATACACCTTCCTTCCATGTTTGATACCATGATTTTGATTGCTGCCCTCACTTCATTGACATTGGAAAATGTCATTCCCAACTTAAACTCAAGATCCTCACTGTCACCTTCCCTAAATTATGGATACACTTTATGTTCTTGTTCAGGTGGTTCAGGGTCCCACTCATCAACCCTAGGCATCCTTTCCACATCACTGTCATCATAGTCAGAGGATGAAAATCCAGGTTCTTGTGGTTCTTCAACTTCAGTGTGGGGCTCTGCAGTTTGTTTTCCCTTACCTTTGTTATGTGCAAATCTTGTTTCTTTGCCTTTGCCTTTCTGTGTTCCAGTTGCACCCTTCCCTTCCCTTTGTTTTCCCTTACCTTTGTCAATTGCATCATCCTCAGTCCCCCTCCCTGCCTCAGTTTGATCTCCCTCAGTCCCCATCCCTGCCTCAGTTTGATCTCCCTCACCAATTTCTACATCTTCTTCATCCTCAATTGATTCTTCCACAAAACTATCTACATAACTTTCATCAGTTGACTCTACTTCATCATCCCCAATTCTCCTCAAATCTCTGCATTCATTATCAATTTCAAAGTCAGCTTCTACTCCCACAGGTCTAACAACCTCCAAATATATTTCAACAATTCGACTAGAATGGATAAGTGTACACATTGTTAACACATCATCATCATTTTCTAACCCAAATAATCCCCTCTCCATATCAGTTACAGGTGACTTATAATGGAACTTGAGGTGTCCACCTTTATATCCCAACTCCTTCCCCATGTTACAAATGTCAAGTAAAGATATGAAATCAGGATGACAGAAATCAAAGAAATTAAATGTACCTCCCACATACTGTTTATGTGGGCTCTCTTCAAAGTGTCCACCATGAACAAATTTTACTGTAAAATACTCTGGGTTGTCTGCATAGACACAAACACAAAGAATTCTCTGTCGGTTAAATGTGTGGACTACATCATATTTAATTGACTAAAATCCAAAAAAAGTCAGAAAAGAGACAAAGAGTTTTGAATTTAATCATCAAAAAGGGTCCACCATTCCACTTTATACTACAAAAACAAAATAATATACTACAAAAAGAACATGCACTAATTTTTAAAGCGAATTACTCAAAATAGATGCTCGTGGAAGATTTCTGTGAAGTACTTACTGTAATCTGGGACACCTTTAACTCCATAAACGTCATTGTCTGTAGAATCCCTCAAGAATCGCGAATCACTCATTGTGATTCTTCTCCTTCAAATCGCGAACCCTAGCCTCCTACTTTGATTTGAGATATTTGTTTGATAACCAACGACTAACACTTTGTAAATGTAACCTCTCTTTTCAATAAATGCAAACTACCGAGCTTACCCCTCTGTAATAAGACCTACCTCCTTAGTCGGTCACTTTTAACCGGTTAAGAGAGCAAAGTGTCCAATCTGTTACATATAAGTAAAGTATGGGGTGTACTTAGACACTTTTTTTTTCTTTAGGGTGCAAACATCAACACTAGAGTAAAGTTTAGGGTGCAATTTGTCTTTTAGTCTAAAAATAATTGCAATATTTGTTACACAATACATCATCTATCGACTATCGTATTGTATTATACTCCATGTTTTCATACTTATACTCATCATGAATCATTAGTGATTGAATCGTTATTAATACAGTAATATTATTAATATTTAAAATATATATTATTAATAATTAATAAAATTTTAAAAATATTTATTTGATAAAATTGAATTATAATATTATTAAAATTAATTAATTTTAATATTAAAAAAAATTAGTACAAAAAATATAATTAAAATCGATTTGTTTGGTCAACCGGTTCTATTGAGTGTTAATAGTGAATTTTAAAACCATGATTATGATAGTGAATCATTAAATTAATGTTTTGGTGATTGAAAATCAGATACAAATTAACGTAAATGGTAATTATTGAATTCACATATATATAATAAAATATTTATTAATTCTATAATTCAACATTTCATTTAATATTATTTTTATAATAAATTTTTATCACGGTAGCCGGAATTGGTTTTGACCTTTACTTTACCAAAACCATTTGAGCCATCCGTCAAACAGAGCCTTTTTCTTTTGGAACAATTACATTTTATAGTACATTTAAAAACATAATTACAATAAAAGTGCACTCATTAAATATTTACATAACTAATACACTTTCATATTTATTTACATATTCTAGTGTAATTAGGATTCCTTAATTTAGGGAATTATAATTCAATTAGATTTTCTTAATTTAGGTTCTTCTCTCTCTCCTCATCTAGAATAACTGTATTAATTAGTCTCCCCCTTTTTCTTCTTCTACATTCAACGTATTCATTCTTTGTTAATGCCCTCCTCATCCGCCCTACTCCACCGCCCTCCTCCATTGCCCTTCTCCTCCGTCCTCCTCCACCGCCTTCTCCTCCGTCCTCCTCCACTGTCCTCCACCGCCCTCCTCCGTCCTCCTCCACTGCCCTCCACCGCCCTCCTCCACTGTATAAATTAGGCCCTTCTCCTCCGTCCTCCTCCGCCATTAACGCCATCCTCCACCATTAACATAGACAGTTCAAATTTGTTAATGTCATCCTCCACATCCACACCATTAATACCATCCTACACATCCACACTTGCGATTTTTTTCATAGTACAGTTGCTGCGATTTTTCTATAGTACAGTTGGTAGCCAAACATTCACACCAAGGTAACCAATTCAGTGTTATTAGGTTTCTAATTTATTTTTAAAAAATCTATTATAGATTTTTTTATTTAAGAGTGCAGTTGGTAGCTAACACTTTATACAAATATAACCAATTCAGTTTTATTGGGTTACCAATTAATTAAAAAAAATTTATTGTAGATTTTTTTTATAATGCAATTGGTAGCCAAATGTTAATACAAAAGTAACCAATTCAGTTTTATTGGGTTACCAATTAACGAAAAAAAAATCTATTATAGATTTTTTTCATAGTGCATTTCTATTGGTTACCCACAAAAACTAAAATGGTTACCTTTGTATAAATATTTGGATACCAACTGTAATAAAATTTATCTTTTTCTCCTTTTAATTTCTGGACTAAATCAACCTTCATAATAATGGCAGCTGTGACCGGCGTCAATGGTGTTGAAGCGGCGGCGTCCATGATGAAGCGGAGGAATATGACCGGCGTCCATGGTGAAGCGGAGGAAGATGGCCGGCGTCCATGGTGTTGAAGTGGCGGCGAAGGGTAGGAGGAAAATGACCGGCGAAGAGGAGGAAGAAGATGACGTTTCCAAACTTTAAATATTTGAATTTTAATTATTATTTTTGAATTTATTTTGTTTGTTAGATCCAAGATATTTGAATTTGAATTATTAATTATGGTAGTTATTTCTCCTTGATTTTAGGTTTCCTTATTATTATGAATTGAATCCTATACTAATTCCCTAAATTAAGGAATCTTAATTGCACTAATATTATAAATAAATATAGAAAGTGTATTAATTATATAAATATTTTATGAGTGCACTAATAGTGTAATTACTTTTTAAATGTTGTATACTTATGTAAAGGACCCTTTTCTTTTTTGATGGGAGGATGTGGACATGGCAATTCTGGGCCGTTCAATACTATCTTTCCAAAGATATATATATATATATATATATATATATATATATATATATATATATACTAGCTGGGTCACGTGCCTCTGGCACTGTATGGACAGTGAGATTTATCTCAAAATTAGAACGATTCAGATGATTTATTAAGTGAGCGAGAAATTTAAAATCATTATTAGATAGATTAGATAGATAGATTAGATAGATAGATGTATTTTATTAGATAGATGTATGGACGGTAGGATTTATCTCAAACTTTGGACGGCCCAGATGATTTATTGAGTGAGCGGGAAATTCAAAATCATTTGTATTTTATTAGATAGATAGGGAAAAATGTGTGTGTACAGAGTTGTGTATTATACAGTAGGCTATGGCGACGGTTTTTTGGACTATAGCGACGGTTTCACCCGTCGTCATAGCTATTCTGGGCTATAACGACAGTTTACTGTCGCTATAGCCCAAAAAATCTGTCGTCATAACTCTACTGTGTAATACACAGCTGTGTATATACATATAGCCCATATATATATATATATATATATATATATATATATATATATGAGATTCCATCCACAGCAACCAGTTGTTGAAGAGCAACCCCTTTTGGCCCTGCTGCTACAACCTGTACCGGCCTTAGACAATTTTTTTTTATATAAGTCGCTACAGGTTGTAGCGGCTGGGCCAAAAGGGATTGCTCCCAACAACGGGTTGCTGTGGATGGATACCCTATATATATACGGTAAGGATCAAAAGTATAATACTTAAATAGCATAACGTCTTAAATAGCATAATTTTATCAAAACGACGTAATTTTGATAAGACGCGGTGATATTTTTGTAAATACCATACTACTGCGTATTTACAAAAATATCACCGCGTCCCTTCAAAACTACGTCGTTTTGATAAAATTATGCTATCTAAGGCGTTATACTATTTAAAGATTATCAGCATTTACGTTTTGAATATCAACCGTGTGATTAGTGGAGGTTATTCAATTTCAAAGCCAAGCGTGGCCCTGGCTACATATTCCATTTGATACTTGTACAGTTGTACTGAGGAAGAGATTTTATTTTGCAGCTTGTGTTTCTTAAATCAAAAGAGGAGTACTATGCCACCACCAACAAGCTCTGTTCTTTCTCCCTGAATTCTTAACATCTATATGCGGCTCAATTCTGTTAGTTACACCATAATCTTTGAAGAGAGAGAATAAAAAAATGGCGGCGAGTAGCGAGGAGGTGATGATCGTTAAAGAAACAGGGGGTGGAACACAGACAGAGATTAAGAAGAATGATGGTGAAGAAGCAGCGGCTAACGTTTTAAGGTGGGAGAAATTTCTTCCTAGGATGGTTCTCAAAGTTTTATTGGTAGAATCTGATGATTCCACCAGACAAATTATCACTGCTCTTCTAAGGAAATGCAGTTACAAAGGTACACTACTACCTCGCGTGTTCAAGATTTCCTTCAAGTGCCTTTTTTTGTTGGCTGATTGATTAAAGATTCTACTTGAAGAGCCAGAAATTGATCAAAAGTCCATAACTTGTTGTGTTTCTTGACATGCCCACATCTTCGTTGCTGCTCATTTGGCTTTAATTCACCCCAGAAAGTTGATTTTTGACTTGGGTTAGTCTAAGAAAGTTGATTCAAACTTTGAAAATACCTCTGTGTTTCTATATATTCCTAATTTGCTAAAGAAACTTGAAAAAACATGGATTAAGGGCAAGGAATATTCTGCCACTCCCAGTTGATTAAGGTGCTAATCCTAATTGAGTTAGTTGTCAGTATGTGATTCATATTCAAATTTCAGAATTGGGTTTGCAGTTTAGTCCAATTTTGAGTCGATACTTATTTCATATGTACAGTATCATCGGCTACAGAATTCTCCATTTTCATGTTGAACGTATTTGACAGAGAAATAAAAAGAAACTGCAGAACTTAATTTCTTCCATGTTTAAGTGTTTGATTGCATATTAATGCATCTTAATAACCCACTCTTAGTATTTGAGATTGGGATAAAAAAAATTCCTCTAAAAGCCTCTAAATCATTAAGATACAAATACGAGTCTAAACTAGTCAGGACCACATTAAGATGCATTAAGAGGTGTGTTGTTAAGATGTATTAAGATACAATCAATCACCACTCTATTTTAGACTCGGAACGAGGGAGAATAAAGAAATAAAAATATATAGAAAACTAGTAAATTAGAATTTTTTTTGCTAGCCCTACTATGTATTTTTTACAACATCTGTATACAGGAGTATTTCAAAATGCACTTCGTCTTGATTCTTTTTCTCTTTAACAACGAAACGGACTATTACAAATACATTGGGCATGAGAAAACACCTTGTTATGAATTCACTAGCATCTGTTGGCATTGTAACTGTGAAGAGCTTTTGGTGGCATAAAATTATATCAACACCTTAAGTTATTCCAAATTGTATGCAAAGCTTATATTCCTGAAAGAATAACCTAATTTTCAGGGAAGTGTCATTTTTACCTATCCAAAAGAAAGTTCTGAGGATGAGCCTATTGCCCACTTGTATGAACTTAGACACTTAAATAACTCTACATAAATCAAATTTGTATCCAATGTGTACAAGGTCTGTTTGCTGATGATCTTTGTTCCTTTTTCTGTCTGTCTTGCCTTGCCTTTTTATATTCTTTATTTCCTTTACTGTTCTTGCTTTGGCTGCATATGTTCCTCCTGGAACTTAAACAGTTCTCATTTATTACTTGAGCAGTTGCTGCCGTATCTGATGGCTTGAAGGCATGGGAGGTACTGAAAGCAAGATCCCATAACATAGACCTTATATTGACAGAAGTGGAGCTTCCATCAATCTCCGGATTCGCGCTGCTTACTTTGATCACAGAGCATGAAGTCTGCAAAAATATTCCGGTTATAAGTAAGATATATCAAGTCAAGCTTGTGGCATTTATCACAGTTGTTCAAATTACTAATTTTATCTGACAGTTTCATTCAAACATTTCCTGATTATGCAGTGATGTCCGCACATGATTCAGTTAGCACAGTTTATAAATGCATGCTAAGAGGTGCTGCTGACTTTCTTGTGAAGCCCGTTAGGAAAAATGAGCTGAAGAACTTATGGCAGCATGCTCGGAGGAGACAAGCTGTATGCTTCATCATTGCTCTTGTCAGATATATTTAACTTGGTTCACTTTTCTTTGTAGCTTATTTATATTACCTTTTGACTGAGCATTGTTTTTTCCCGTGATTGTCCTATCAGTCAAGTAGTGGCAGACCCCAAGCTGCAAGCGATGCACAGCAAAAGGTTGAAGCCACGGCTGAAAACAATGCTACTAGTAATCATTCTAGTGGTTACAAGGCATGTATTCAGAGAAATCGAGAATGCATTGAGAAAGGAAGTGATGCCCAGGTAGTGTTTCTTTCTAAACAAGACATTTGGTTTGAGATGGACAATGCATTACTTGTGACAAAATTTGTAGATTTTTGTGAGAAAATGTGATATTCATCGATTGTTTGGGTCTTAGCCAGCTAAGTCCACTTGTGGGTAAAAGAAATTTCCTTTCAGTTAAGGTTGGATACATGATGTATTACTGCAACTGATTATTCTGTTTCATGTGCAGAGCTCTTGCACAAAACCAGATTTAGAAGCTGAGGAAGCAGACATGGAACATAGGCAGGACCTCACATGACCAAAACACATCAACTCTCTGTCTAGCGACACGAAAATAATACCGAAGGGTGAAAAATGTGTAGGGAGTGAGCGAGTTCTGATGCATGACAGTGAAGCTCACGGTAAAGCATTTGATGTTTTACGAATCTAGCATCTCCATAATCTTTATATATTTCCTCTAACTACTAGTAGGATACTATCTGATGTTTTGTAAAAAAACAAATTGTATTTAGGATCCACAACAGTTCCCAAGAATGCTAATTCAACAACTTCAAGAGGAGATTCGGCTGCTAATAACCACCAAGAACGTGCTAATGTTACTACTGAAGCTTTTGATAATGATCGTGTTCGTATAAACTATTCTAGGGAAGTTATTGACTTGATTGGAGCATTCGATAGTTACCCTAAATGCAGTTACAAAAGCTCAGGTTCAAACTATGGCACAAACAAGGTTGATTATTCATCGCTGTTGGACCTTTCCTTGAGAAGATCTCATCCTAGTGGCTCAGTGAATCAAGTTATGAATGATAGGAATAGGTTGAAGCAGTCAGATGCCTCCGCCTTTTCGCGGTGAGTTTTTACTTCTGATCGTTCACTCTTACTCCCTCTTTATTTCAGCAATATATGTAATGATTTGTTAAACATCTGTGTTAGATTTTGATAAAGATTCATTCAGTTGCCAATACAAGTACTTCATGACCACGCCTTAATTGATAGTTTCTTCTTTTAGCAAATTCAATCCCTAGTTGTAAGATATTATATTGTAGGTGCAAGCTCAGCAATAGTACACCGGATTTCATCATACCTCTGAAGTTGAGCATGCTTGGGAGAGAGTAGTACTAGGATGGGCGACCCCCTAGAAAATCACTGTGTTGCACCCCTATTAAAAAAGTAAATTAGATAGTTACAATTATTCAACTTTCCCTTTCCAGACCTTGATATTTCAAATGCATTTAAAGTTCTCTCTCTTTATTGGTAGTAGGCTAGTAGCGAGATATATAGGCTGGTTTAATAGTAATATGTCCTTAGACCAGGCAGAATGACAATGTAGAATTTGGGAAAAGGTTTGATGGGACAATGCTAAATTATTCTCTTTCATCAAGTCATATTTGGGAAAGCTCTGAGATGTATTGTTTCTGAAATTTATTCAAGGGAAAATGTTTTAACATGCTGGAACAATAAGAGAAGTGCAAGTTTCTTTTATGAATGCCATAATCATCCTGTATCTATCAGTTTGTTTATTACATTTTCATTTAAATTCTCAAAGCAGGTATATTAGCAGCAGGGCATTTCAGCCCCTACATTCTACATCGCCGAGCATTTGTAATCAACAAAGGGGTTATGAAACCAATTCTGATAAACAGTTATCCCATCAAGCCCTTGATTATAACTCTGACACTCGTGGTCCTACAGTAATGTATGATAATAATAATATGATCTCCTTGACTATTGGTCAACCTGAAATTCAAGTTTCTTGCCCTAAACAGAGAGCAACTCCCGTCACAGTTCCAGTGAGAGATACAAGGGTTGAAAGTGAATGTACTGCCTATGGTAAAGTAATGCCTTCTGTGTTTTGTACACAATCAAGTCGGTCACCATTGCAGAGTCCAGGTTCATCTGGCCACCAGGATCCTTCCTTTCAAGTAAATCAAATTTATCCATTTAATCCCGAAACCATAAACTCTCAACAGCTACATTATCTGATGGACCAAAACACCCACAATGCCTCTGAGCTGATGGAGCGCAAGAAGAGGCATAAATTGGACCCTTTGGAAGATCGAGGACATTTTTCTTCTGCCACTGATCAGAGTGAGAGTGGTAGTTTCTGTAATGGCATTTTAAGTTGTTTTAACAGCATAAATAGTGGAAGCAGTGGCAGCTTCAATGCTATTCCAGTTATCAAGGTTGCTGCAGAGTATGGAAATGAAGCTACCCTCATCCATGATGGAAATTGTCATCGTTCTATACAAAGAGAAGCTGCTTTAACCAAATTCCGCATGAAGCGAAAAGACAGATGCTATGAGAAGAAGGTATATCCTTCCTGTAATAATGATCTTCATCTTAGTCAATGTATATATCATAGTTACTTCCCCATAGCTCTTTGCTTGTTATACTGTCTGATTTTACTATATCATTTTCTTATAGAAAGTTATACAATTATTAAACAGAATGTTACAGTAGCATATTTTGAATGAATTCCCACCCCCCCCCCCTTCCTTGAATTTAACAGAAGCTTTCCATAATCAAAATGAACTGGCAAAACAAGATTTTTACGTAGTTGTTATTACGGGTTTAACAGAAGCTTTCCATAATCAACATTACTATTGCAAAACACGATTTTTACATAGATGTCATCACAGCTTCTAATTTGCTGAATCTATAAAGAAATTGTAAATAGATAACATGCATATTATATGCAATTTCTTAGTGTAGTAGACTAACATGGAATAATTTGTTGCCAGGTACGTTATGAAAGCAGAAGAAAACTTGCAGAGCAACGTCCCCGAGTAAAAGGACAGTTTGTTCGTCAGGTGCAAACTGAGTGTCCATCAGTAGAAGCTGATACTCAATTGGTCACCTCATTAACTAGTTAGCTACTTGTGATACAATTACACTGAATCAACTAGGAGCAGATGGACCCTCAACCATCACAAAAGAGATTAGGTTGATTGCCCCTCACAGGTTTTTTCATCTACTACGGGTGATGAGGGTACAAAGACTTGAGACTTTTGAAGGCGCTAACCTCGGTAGTTTTTGTTGTCAAGATGACTATTGTAGACAGTATTTACTGTAATATAGTGTTGTAAAATTCTTTGATATACCTTCTCTACAGTTTATAGAGGATTCTCTTGTTCATATTTATGGAGAGACGAATTCTTTTTCAGATTAGAAACTTTCTGTGGACATAGAGTCTAGCAAACTAACAGAAATATTCCTCCATTAGTACAATCCGTCTAGCTTCAGTCGAGATGACTATATAACATCTTTCCTCCAGAGTTGGAACAGTATTCTTCACTGTATTTTATTATTGTACTTGGCTATAATTTCTAATCAAATTTGCAACAATTGTCCAAGCATAACCCAACTTGCCACCATGGATGTCCCACTCTTGTTTTCATAAAGTGGCTATAACTTGTAGTAATTTGGATTCATTCTAAAGGGATGAAGGGCATTTGTGCACATAACCCAACTTGCCACCACGGATGTCCCACTCATGTTTTCATAAAGTGGCTATAACTTGGATTCATTCTAAAGGGTTGGTTGTTTTAGTAAGGTTTTTGATATTGCCGAAGAAAAATAATGTTTTCAGAACAAAAATATATTTAGCTACAATTTGATATCATACGTCTATAGTAGTCATATGAGATAATGAGGTTACTCAAAATTTTGATTTGATATCACTAACACTTGGTACAAGGTGTCATCTTTGTTTTGTAAAGAAAGGGATCATAGATGCAATCACAAGTAAACTCCGAAGACGGTATTCGCAGAGAAATGCCATACGGGGTGTAGCAGTTGCACCAAAAGTTGATTGGGTTTGCTTGCTACCCTGCTAGAAAACACCGGGCGATTGCAAGTTAGCAACCTTTTTTATATAATAAAATAAAATGGACTCAATCATGCTAAAAATGTAAAGAAACACTCAAACAGCAATAATCACCGTAAGATGTGATATTAGAAAACTTGTATTTCTTCCAGAATTGAACAAGGATACGTCTGTAAACAGATTATCTTGATATAGATATGCATTTTCTTAAGTGCGGTCAATTTGTCAACTTGGTGTTGATTAATTTGTTCAACCTAGTGGACATTGATCTACCCCAGTGAACCAACATCATAAGCAACATCAATTGCAAAGACTTCTTTTTTCCTTCTAAAATTTATTTTTAAACAACTTATATTATTACATTTCAATAATGATGATGTCTTATATTTGCTTATTACCTTTGTTATAGGGTCTTTTAGATTCAAATAAATAAGACTGTCCCGTGATCTTTTACCATGTGTAGGATGTGGCCAAACTTGGACATATACGACCCATCTTTGGTTCAAAATAATGAAGAAGTAAAATTAATACTAAGAAAGAAAGGAAGAAAGAAAGGATCTGTTAAAAAGTATTTATGGGGCAGACAGACAGACTGACCACCTTTTCTACTGATTGAAGGCTCCAATCCATAACTAAAATAATACTATAAAAGATTCAAAAAAGTGAATAGCGACCCACCCCTTAATTTCAAACTAACTTTGCTTCCAAGCCTGTAATATTCTTCTGAAGATCCTAGCTACTAGAAAGTCTCCCCTCCCCTCATCTTATGAAACAGAGCATTCAGCCGATGATTATTATTATCCAAAACAACTGATGGTCCACCAAAATGTTTGTAATCAAATCAGACGGCAACGATTCATTCAGTATATTCATCACCATTATTCATGCTTTACAACTTTAACACAGCAAATAAATTCACTTGATTTTGTATAATGCAAACACTTTTTCTTGAGTTAACCACTTTAATACATACATACATACATAAATACTAACATGTTAACAAAAAAATCTATTGATCAAGTTGCGTGGGGAGATGTGATGAAAATGAACCATTACACAAGTATCTCCCTTCCCTTCAATCAACAACACAAATAAGGCTATAGGCTACAGGCTACCTAATACTAATATATATATATATATATATATATATATATATATATATATATATATATATATCTTAGCACTTTAAAAAAGCCTCAACTTTTGTTTCAATTATTCTAAAGAAAGAGAGGCACTTCCCGGCTGATAGAGATAGATAGATATCCCTCAAGTATTTCCCTCTTTCATTAAATCATTCTCGAGTGCATTAGTAATGCAATTATAGAAATATTTTATATATAAAGTATTTATGATAGCAAAGTTCATTGCATATTCATGATGGATGGAGAATGTAACCCATCACCATTCACACCTGACAAAATATGATTATAGGTAAGGTTAATTTTAGTTTATAAAATTTGATTATGATTACATTTAATAACTAAGATCACATTACTATCATATACTTATGAGGGAACTCATATTTCAAGCTTACTATTATTATATGATACAATTAAATATCCACTAATTTTTCTTAATTAAAATAAATAACAAATTTGTTACGGATCTTTCATTTTTGAAAGTTGACCTTCCCCTCTCGTTTACAAGTCTAGGCCCAGGTGTAGTAGTTGCTTGTTAAATACAGGTGCGTGACATTGTCGAGATCTGTGTTGTGTACTGTATACAGGGTAGGAGAATTAATTTCGTGTAGATATTGAGGTAATTTTCTAGTCATAAATATGGGTCATAGGTTTGACTCTATATTTTTTTTAGAAATATGAGTTTAAATTTTACTCAATTTAAATAAATAAAAATAATTAATCAACTCAATTGATTCTAATTAATATGAATTACTTCAATTGTTAATTAACTAGATTGACAGGCTTTAGCCCTGAACAAAAAACTTTTCTCTACCAGGACTCAGATATGGCACTATATATAAAGACTACCACTCTCTGATTCCATCTTCTGCTAGCCACTAAGGTTGGACTTTTTCCCATCAAATCTAAAAGGAGAAAGAAACAAATAAGTAAAAACAGTTCCTTTTACAGCATGAATCATTAATAGATACACATATTCACATTCAAAATAAATCAATATGTTTATTTGGTGGGCACATACAACAGTTTCATGTATAAAAATTGAATCTTTATTGCAATGTTTTAGACTGTTGAGCATAAGAGAGAAAATTATCCTAGTATTTAAAATACTACACCACGACTTGAAGTGCTACTTAGAGCATCTTCAACAGCCTTTTCAATTATTTTGAGATATTTAAATAACGGTCTCTTCATCTTTAGTCATCAAATCTGCAATCTCCTTCTCACTCTTCAAATCTACAATTAAAGGCTAAAATCATTTATTACGCTTGATGAGTTTGATGTAAAGCTCATTGAATTAAAGAGATTGATAAGACACAAAATATGAAAATAGCAAATAATACTCTTCAAATTGCCACGTAAGTCAACAAACTTCAATTCAAAAAGTTTTTTTTGCTACTACTCTTGAAGATGCTCTTGCATATTATTAACTCAAAACTTTAGACAGTGAACCATAATTTTAACAAGATGTAGTTAAAAATAAGGTTTTTAAGTTTCAAAGTCCATGCAATTAATATGAAATTTTGCTTTGCTTTTTAAAAAGATTGATCTGCATCCGCTAGCTTGCTACCTGTTGAATTTGTATCAATGCAAGACGTTACTGCTTCAAGTCAATGTTAATCAAGTGGTTGAGATACATTACATGCTTTTGTGGACCCGCCATAAAATCACAGGACAGGACGGCAATATAATCAAGGTACATTTGCAAATTTAAATACTAGGTAAATTTCGCCTCCTCCCACGAACATGAGGATCGGAGCTAGCTACTAGTCAAAAAAAGAAAAGAAAAGCAGCAAGCCAAATAATTGCTGCTTTCTGTTTCCCAGGTCACCTTTATTAACCCCATAACCTCCCTTTCCTTAGCCTTGTTAACAACCATTCTCTCTCTCTCTCTCTATTACTCTATTACTGCCAATGTCTCGAATCCATGAAAAATCTCCCCAACACTGTGCCGAGCAAAGGTATAGCATCCACAAGCGCTACAAGAAGTTATTCTACGCCTTCTCTACCTTTCTGTTTTCAGTTTTATCACTCATCCTCGTTATATATTTTATACTACGCCCCTCCAACCCGGAATTCTCCCTCAAAGAAGCCGATATCTACCAACTCAACCTGATCTCAGGTCCCCACCTTCTCAACTCCTCCATTCAACTCACCTTACTCTCTAAGAATCCAAACCAGAGAGTTGGTATTTACTACGACGACCAACAAGTTTATGCAGCTTACAAGGGACAGCAGATAACTGTTGCTACATCTCTTCCTCCTTTCTATCAAGGGCATCAAGATAGCAACCTTCTAACAGCGTCTTTGGTCGGAAATGGGCTGCCAGTGGCTCCCTCTTTTGGTTATGAAGTGGGACGAGACCAGACCGTGGGAAAACTGGTCTTAAATCTTAAGGTAAATGGACGTCTTCGATGGAAGGTGGGTACTTGGGTTTCTGGGAAGTATAGGTACAATGTGAATTGTGTTGCTATTATGCCTTTTGGACCTTCTATACCATCAGGTCCGCTCAGTTCCAAGCTAGGGACTCAGTGTTCTACTACTGTTTGATCACATATTGACTAAACATGCATGTTTAATTAGTGTATATATCTAATATAAATATTGTTTTGTTTTTGGTACTTTGATGTTAGTTATATTTTGTACATTAATAATCAAGGACATGACTGAAAGTTAATTGCAATTATGATGATAATGAAGAAAAAGCTTGATTGGGTTGGTTTATCTTATATTCTCACTTCTGACTTGATTTTGCTTTACATGGGTGGTTTGAGATGGTTATTAATGTGAGAAGTGGCATGGATTTCTGAGTGTTGGAGAAAACTGTTTTACCTATGATTCTTTTGAATGTCATGGCTTGTGATTAGAAAGAATGATAGAGACCAAGAGGGTGGTATTATTATGAAATAAAATTCCAAGCTAAAAGGGAAATCTGTCTCTCTTTGCTAAGGAATCTTCAGTTTCCATAGTGCAGTCCCTAACGCTAGGTTTGAATTGAATGAATGAAATTCTACACAGCTCTAATGATTATTTAGCTAGGTCTCCCTGATCCTTCTTCCCTCTGCTTTGAATCATACCAGCATCAAAATCAGTGGGTGAATAAAGATTACATGTTCATAGCTTAGACTTAAGTAGAGACGCCTTAGCAAGACTTCGTTAAAGCGGAAAATGACTCTATGCATGACATGTACTTTAAATATTCATGTAAGATTTATTACTGACCTCCTCTTTTACTTGTTTTTTCCCCTCAATCAAGGAAGAGAATTTCTCTGTAGCTGAATATGCACTGTTTTCTTTTCATTTCTAATTATTGGAAGAATACAATAATAATAAGCAGCACAAAACCTAGGAAATATTGCAGCTAAAGGGACCCCAGCATGTTGGATAACAGTGTAGCCACAGCCACCAGCTGAAGATGTGCCACAAGTGTTGAAATACTGACAAAAACAGTTCCTTTATTCTTGCTATTCCAGAAAGAAAAAAAAGGTGTAAATAAAGAAAGAAAAGAGCTAGTGCCATAGATTTTGAAAAGCTAATAAACTTTTAATGGTTATAAAAGCCAGGAAGTTGCTACCAAATAAATATATATGTAAATAAAAGATGAAAGAGAAGTGAGCACCTAAAGACATCTTTTGGAATGGGGCCATGTTTTTCTTGATTTATTTGGAACTCAATAAGGCCACCCCCATCCATGGCAAAGTTTTCTTTTTCTCCAAAGTCCAAAACACCCAGGAGTTTCATACGACTATTTAAACAACTATTAATCCCCATCATGTGATAAAATAGTGTTAAATTCAGACTTAAAGATGTTTTTGCAAACAAACATGGCCTTAGTGTTTTAAGCAAGGGAACTCTCCGGTGTTTTCTATCTTTTTCTTGCAGTCGAGTAATCTTTGTGTGGAAGGTTTGTTAATAAATTTTACTTTCACCTTTTCCATGTATCCACTTCTACTGCGTTTGGATGCTGCCTTATTTTCTTCAAGATCATAATAACTACTCCCTCCGTTCCTTAATATAATATAGGTCGTTTTAGAATTGTGCACAAGTATTAAAAAAATAATTATAAAGCATTAAATATACTATCAATTGTCTATATTACCCTTGTATTGAAAAAAAAGAGTGCTATTTATAGGGTAAAAAATAATGACAGAACCAAAGTTATATTTATTACTTGGGATAATATTGGAAACTAAGCAATTAATACTTACTTGAAATTCTCAAACGACTTATATTTAAGAACAAAAACATTTCTCTAAAACGATTTATATTAAGAAACGGAGGAAGTAATTAATATGAAGGCTTAGCGAAATTTTAGGAACTACATGAAAGTTATAAGAGTAATTTATTTGTCTAGGACAGGACGGACGGCAGTTGTTGAAGTTCAACAAGCTATAAAAGAAGCAGCTTGGTTTAATATGGTTTCCTTTTTAATTGATGTATCCTGTCTAATCATATTATCTAAAATCAACCACCATCACGCTTTTTAAGTATAGTATTTCCGGAATCTGTAAATAGTTCTTACTGAATATTCACAGTAAATTTCCCTGAGGATAAAATTTCGATTCAAACATTCAAGTAGGATTTTTTAAAACAGTTACAGTTCATCTTTTGAAAAGCAAGGAGATAACTCAAATCTGTAAGTTGTTGTTGAGTTTCCAATAAGGTCCGGTCCACATCACTAGTTAGGGTTGAGCAAGTAACCAAATTAAAATTGAAATCGCACAAAAAATCGCACAAATCGTACCAATTAAAACCGCACCCGACGGTTCTAGCGTATGTGACGGTTTTAGGTGGGTTAAATAACAAAATTTACGGTTCCGGTTTAGTTATTAGCCAAAACCGCACGCATAAAACCGAAACCGCACCATGTGTGTGTATGTATGTATTATCTCTAGTAAATTCTAAAGTTACTTTTTACTTGAACACACTCAGAAAAACCTCAGTTTTGCATTGTCATTTTTTCACCAATTGAAAGAAGATTGTTAGAGGTTATAGAGTCAAATTAAGCAATTGAGTTTTAGAATTTCAATTTTTTTAATGCGTTATTGGAGGGGCTTATAGCTGGAGAGCAGATCCTCTGTCCCCAAATTCCCTGTCCCTTATGTCTCTTCATTTAAATTTTGACACCTAGTCTCTTACTTAACACTAATTAATTCTATAATTAAATAAAAGGATATGTGTCAAAATTTAAGTAGGGGGACACAAGGGGGACGGGAAATTTAGGGACAGAGGATCTGCTCTCTTATAGCTGAGAGGCCAAATTCGTTAGTTCCAGCACTTGATGCATTGGTTAAGGTCACTGAAATATATAAGATAGAATTTTATTCTATCTCCAATATATAATTTTAATTTTTTGGGAATTAGATAAACATTCTTGTTTGTTATCGAATATATGATCTCTATTGTTTTATATAACGTATGTTTTAGCTTTAAAACATCATTCCTTTATTATAAATTAAAACTATTTTACGTGTCTCACTGTTCTATGATTTGATGGTGAATGACATGTTTGGCAGAAGAAACTTTGGTTTTATGCTTGATATAATTCCTATTGCCGACTATGTCACTAAGTTAATTGCTCGATGTAAGTTCTATGTTAAAATTTATTAAAGGATTAAGACTTTTTTGTTGTTTCAATTAGTTTTGGAACCAAAATCGCACCGCACACTTTAAAACCGCATCGTACCAATCACAAACGGTTTCGTGTGCAGTTTTAAAATTTTCAAACCGCACCTAAGCGGTTTCGGGTGCGGTTTGGACTTCAAACGCACCATGCTCACCCCTATCTCTAGGATCTTGTGTTAGTTAGATCCGGCTAGCATGAAGTTAACTGCATCGTAAGTTGGTCAATTGACTAATACAGTGCTAACACGCAAAGAGAAAAATCACCTCCCAACCTCTGTGTCGACACTATATTAGTCAATTGACCAAAATTAACTTCATGTTAACCACTTTTAATAATTATTTATCTTCTCTTCTCTTCCCTTCCATCTAGTTTTCCACAAACCAACATCTTATTAGACTATTCAAAGTATTAAATGATTTAATCTAAACTTCTTAACCTAGTGTTATACTCCCTCCCTACTTTGTTGATCGCCCCCTCAACACTATGCAACTATGTACGGCTGTACGCAATCAATCCTCTCTAGAATGCTAGCTAGCTAGTAAAGGCTTTTCAATGCCAACCTTTTTCTTTCATCTGTCAACTTCAATACCAATATTGTATTTTAAATTTAACCAACAACACTACCCACGCAATAATACTTCAGGAGTTTTAAAGACTTCTGCACTTTGCCCAAATACTTCAATATAATTTGATTATTAGATCTCACTTAAAAATATATTTGAAAAAAAAAATACACGACAGAAACTTAATTAGGATTTCACTTGGACTGGAGAGTTTTGCCACAAAGGCATCCTGTTACAGATAAGGAGGAAAAAAGTTCTTCATGGTTGAGCTACAGAAAAGTATACAAGTATAAACAGGAGGCTAGTGACTAGTGAGAATGTATCCAACACTATTGCCAGAAAAGATTAGAGTTGTAGTATACAATCCGTGGCAAAAAGATATACAGAAATTGATGATAAAAAAGATCATATATTCCTACTGCTTGAACAAGGAGCACAAAATTTATAGAAACATAGACATCATACCAAGGAAAAACAGTTGAGGGCTTGAATAGCATCCATCTAAAAGAGTATCAAAAATTCCCCAACTGATTGAGATTCTAGTTTCCTTTGCATAATTTAACTATCATATGTTTATTAGATAATATGGTAATGCGAAGAGAGACCTTGTTCCACTAGACTGATAATAAACATGCTACCAACACTGAATCAAAAAAGCTGGTGCAACAACCCTTCTTTTCCAACGCTTTTCCACACATGTAACTACCCTCCCACACTTTGAAAATGATCCTAACCTTACACTAGTAACCGTACTCCTCTGTCTTAGGCTAAAGCAAAGACAACACTTTGACACCTTTGATAGCCACAAAGCACAACTTGAATACTATCCAATCAACCAGAAATTTGTGGACGGAATTTTTATACAGGTGACATATTGTGTTACCGATAAGAATGAAAGTAAGTAATGCTACATCTATCCTTATCTTTAAACAGATTACAGGAAACAGAATAATAGACACTCTATAGACCTGGTAAAATTTAGTTTTGGGTTGGATTTTGGTTAAAAAATATGGTTATGGGTTAATTTAAAACTAAAACTATATTAACTGTTTTTATTATGGGTTAAATAGGTTCACAACCCAAATGGGTATGGGGACAAGGCCAAATATTTATGGCTCCTCATCTCCCCTGCGCCAGTGGAAAAAATAGTATAATAAAACTTCTTACAAATCAACGCAACACAAAAAGCTAAAAAACAAAATTCACCAATTGAAGATCCCATACACATAAAATACAGAACAAGACAAAACAAAAGAAAACAATGAAATAAGTTTGCGACCATTTGTTATGGAAAGAAGTTAATCTAACAGATGATATGGATTGGCATTTAACAAATTTGGGCTGAATACAATTATCTGGTTTTGCCCCAAATTCTCTCTCTCTCTCTCTCTCTCTATTATATAGATTCAAAACTTAACCAACCCAAATTACATAAAGTAGATAACCAATCCAAATGGTTCTAGAGTTAAATTGGGTTGATTTGTGGTTTTCAACCTATATTGTCAGCTCTAACTCTATAAAACTAAAAGGCGAATATAAAAATTGTAGCATAAAACTTAAGTTACATATGAAAACATGGAGTAGAAGGAAACCAATATTCTTTAAAGAAATTTTGAAGCTTAGATCGATAATTCCTAGTTCCTGCTTGAATTTTGACCAATATATTGATACGCGAACACAAAACAAATCTAACTATTAGTTAACTTTAATATGTAAGCAAGCAGAAATGCTTCCTAAAACCTTGAATAGTATTATCTAGGTTCTAAACGCTTAAAATGCCACCAAATATTGTTTCCATCAACACTTTACAATTACTAGGTTCTAAACGCTTAAAATGCCACCAAATATTGTTTCCATCAACACTTTACAATTACTTCCTGCTAATTTTTGGACATGCAACACGTAGCCTTAAAACAACAGTGCGTTGAGATTTTTTATTTTTTATTTTACTATTTTGTATCTTGTGACCATAATGTTGCGTTTCTTAAAGAAACAAATAACTTAAATAGTCGGGAAAAGCTCAAGAAGCATCATCAGCTTTAAAAACAGTTTTTAGTGGATTTTTACAATGATCTTTGATCTTCTGCTTGATGAAGTAATCCTAGTAGGTCACACTCGACATCACTTTACCCATACGCATACTTAGCGAGTAATACATAAATATCCTACCTAAATTAATCCATCAAAACAAAAACCAATGTTTGTATGAAATCCCAGCCGTATTGGATTTTCACAACCCAACATATATACTTCCAGTTGTATTGGACTTATCAAGACAAGAGAGGCAAAGTTGCCAGTACCAGTTTGCAGTTGCTAGATGAATAAATCAGTGAGTGTTCATCCTAGCTTTACCCTCAACCTCTCTAGTATTAAATCTAGCTATCTTTTTTTAGCATAAACTAATTTAGCTATCTAGCTATCTAATTTTTAAAAGACTTAATTCAAACCAGAATATTCAAAACATGATCAATAGCTAAGACTAATTAGAACTTTGCATTAATTTGAACGTAAAAACAAGCAGTTAAGTCATTCCATATCAATCCAAAGCACAGGTACTGTATATACTATATATTGACATTCCATGATTCCAGTGAAGACAAACTAATTACAAAATTATCTCGTATAGCAACTAAAAACAATATTAAAAATTCCAACCTCCCCCCACCCCCAAAAAAAAAAAAGGAAGAAATTACTGGGAAAGAGAGCTCATACTCACCGCCCAAAAAGGATCAAACTGAATCAAAATCAACCCACTTCCAGTAATGCTTTTTACACGAAACTGCACCATCAGCTAGCTTCTTCTCATCAGATTCCTCATACTCCTCCCCTTCTTCGGTACAAAACTCGCCTTCCGGTAAACCATCCACCAATGCATCGACTGTATGCAGCACATAACAAGCGGGCAATCCCGGATATGAAACCGAAACCCTCTCTTCCACCTTCTTAGTATAAGAATTTGGAACAATTCTCAAAATGGCATCATCATTGCTATCAGAATTACCAAAGCACCAATTAATTATGGAGCCAAGCTCTTCTTTAACAGCCCGAATAACTGCAGAATCGACAGTCTCGCCAGGCTTCATTTTCTCAGAGAGAGGACGGGACCGATATCTAACACTTCCATCCGATAACTCTTGATGGGATTCTATTAAAATTTGATTATTGTTGCCGATAACGCGGACAATTACGACCTCTACCGTTCGAATCGGAGGTGTCGAATCTGCGAGAGAAGTTTCTCCTTGGGAGATCTCGAGCCAGAGATTGTGGACATTTTTGGTGCCGGGTTTGACGCCCCAGGTAGCGAATGAGTCGGAGGGTAGGCGTGGGCTGAGCCACTCGGAGAGAGACTGTGGGGTAGCAAAGTTATGGCGCTTATTAGGGTTTCTATTGGCGACGGACATGATGGGAAATGAAAGTAAGCGGCGAGGATTCACTGGGAAAGAGAGTGGGGGTGGGAATTTGTGGAAGAAATTGGAGGTTGGTTTGGGAGAAGAGATTAGAATGAAGAGAGAGAAAGCAGTGAAGATGAAATCAGATAGAAAAGCCGGTGATGACGATAACGACGGATTCTTGTGGAAGAGGTTTGGGAATGGTGGCGGCGACGGCGGCGGTAGAGACATATTCGAGTTTGGTGTTATGGTGGAAGTCCATCTTCTTCAACAAGAAATGGGGATCAGCCGGAAACGAGAGGCTGCAATGAAAGGTTTGTTTAGGATAAGATATTCTAATTTTGATTGGCTGAAGCTGGTCATACTTTGTCCTCCTGTAAGTTGCACGCAAAGGACTTGAATTTGATAACCATTTGTTTTTTATAAAAATAATAATAATAATAAAAAAAAGTTTCTAAATAACATGATTTTTTCTCTCATGTCCGAAATTATATAAAAAAAAACTGATATTTTCACATAACATTCATTTCAAAGAGACTAATACAAAAATATTATTTTTTATGTAAAAATATTAGTTTCTTAAATATAATTATAATAACATAATGTTTGTAAGATAGTGTTATAATTATAATTATCACATGTATGAGTTTATCACAATTATAATTATAATTATCACATGTATATAATGAATAATTATAATTTTAATTAAACAAATAAGCCCTATTTATTAAAACTAAAGCCCTATTGGTTGTAACATAAGCTTCATATTTATTATATTTACATAGTGTTAGAATGTTTAATTGTAAAAAAAAAAATCTAATATTTTTTTTAAGATATAGCAAGACTTATTATAACTAGTGTTTGCTAACTGCTAAGCCTTTGGAACCCAAGCCAACTACTCATCTTATAAATTGTAAACAACCCATGACTTGTATGAATCATATAGAGGGTGTCCAGTTGGCGAGCCTAGCTTTACAAGGACCCAATATATAAGATCCATGGATTAAGTTTGTGAGTACGATGATAAATTAAAGAGCTCTTTGTACTAATATACAATAATTAAAAAGTAATTACAAAATAAGTGTATTTATAAAATAATTACAAAAAGAGTGCTACACAATAATCACGTCAGATCATTCAGTTTAACAGAAATAAGGAAATGCTCGTTTCTTGTCGTTGGCTTTGCGCTTGCTATTGAGCTTTATTCTCTTCCAAAGCAAGTCTGGTGAATCATGCTTTTTCACTATCTCCATCATTCGACTCCCTAAAATGCCCTCATCACCACTGCGCCTTGAAGATCGAAGAAATTAGAAGAGATTGAAGGATTTGGAAACCAAGTCTTGAAGATTGAAGGATTCCGGAAATCCGAATCTGGAACATAATTACGAAGGTAAGTGAACCATAATTTGAATATGGATATTGAAATCTCATAATATAACTTTGAAGCAGACAACGAGTATATGATTTCGATTTTCAATTGGTAATCAGAAACAAAACTAATAGAATGATTATTAGTTGTTTATTGATGGATTCCAAATTGGTATAAAATAGAATTGTAGACAGAAAATTTGATACGGGCCTTTCTAGGCTCAATTCAGGTACTAAATCGTAGTTACTACACATTCATAAATTAGTTACCTTCATATAAATGTTTGGTTACCTAGGTTTAATTGTTCAGTCTTTAATTGGTCACCACATCATGATACTCAGTGATTTGTGATTTGATTATAAACTTAATGCAAACAATGTGTTTCAGATTTATAGTTACTACTTAGATATATTTTGGCTACTGTATAATGATTATTTGGTCATCATAAAAAATAGTGTTTTATTTTTAATGCTTCAGTTATCAAACAATAGAGATAATTCTAGTTGTACTTTATTTCAACGGAACGTGGTCTGACAGTAACCAATACCACAATTTTGAGTTACCGGCCTATTAGTCCCATCAACTTGTTCATTCACAGAAATGCACAACTTGGTATGCAGTGCAATAAGGCTAAACACCAACACAACAAAATTGTCAATCAAATTTTAGATTAAAAGCGACATTCCACCGATCAGTATGTCAAATAAAGCAACCTTCAGAATCATTATAGAAGTCAGTAAAAATCAGATGAACAAGGCAAGTTTCCAATAATTATATAGAATGTATACAACAATGGAGGCCCTACAATCTTACAGAACTTGAGAAATATAGAAGAAAATAGAATGCAAGTTGTAAGGCCAATCAGATCGACACAATGGAATTCATAACTTATATCACTAGCAACACAAAATTACCAAATTAGAACACAATATGCTGAGTAGCTTGCCATCAAAGTTATTAATCAAGAACAAGATAGACAACAAGACATAGCATACACTGAAGAACAATGTGATGAGCCCGTCTGTGACGTCCCCAAAATAGGTATACAACACCCATTTTGAGTCGCCAAATATATGGAACAGAAACAAGTACAACTTTATTAATACAATTGTCGTACAAAATATGACAACACATAAACTGTGAGTTTAAAAACAAATATTGTCTTCTAGACAATATCAACACTCAAATAAGTCCTCATTATAATTATTGATACATTATTTTACAAAATAGTGAGAAATAATAAAACGACTTTCTAGAACCTTCATTCCATACCCCGACTAGTACTCGCTACATTCTCGCCTCCTGAGAAGAAAAATGGAACAAAAAAGAAAAGGGTGAGCTCAACTAGCCCAGTAAAGAATATTATGACTAAGATAATATAGAACAAATTATCGTTAGTCTTCAACAGGAAAAAATATGATAGAATGTAATAGACAACAAGTTTCAAATCAATATTCGCAGCGGAAATAATAATTCATTAGAAGAGTTACGTAGAGAATAAAATCTATTTTCTTCTATGAATTTAAAAGTTTATCATCAATATTTTATCCATGTAACATTAATCAATATACATCTTGAATCAAATATTCATCTTTGCATTACAGGCCAAAGATATCCATAAGTTGGTCATGTTCATCTCAACACATGTACATCTTTGCACTACGGGCCAAAGATATTCATAAGAAAAGCAACCATCTTTGCACTACAGGGCAAAGATATTCAGTAATATCATTATTTAAGACTGAGGATGATGGAAAATATTTTAAAGAAAACGAATCCAGTGAAACAAAAGAACAAATAATAAGGATTCGTACTTTAAACAGTTCAAGTTCGAAAATACTTCATAACTAATCATAATGAAGTAAAATTCAAGAATGATCAAAACATGGATACAATCAAAGCTAGTATCCATAATAGATATTTTGGACAAAAAACGAAAATTTAATTTTTCTGTGATTAGTGTCGTATTCGTAAATAGTGCCGTATACATGAATAGTAACCCCGACACTAAAAGACAAGAATTTTACAAGAAAAATCTTACCAATATTCCGGTATAATGACATTAGAAGAAATAATATCATTTTAAAAAAAATAACATCCCTTACCTCGAAAAGACAGCACTTCTGACTTGAATACTGGATATAGTGCTGAAGGGATCTTGCACCGTATAACAACACTCAAAGTATCAAAATACTCATAAGAATACACTCGACAATATAGGGAGAAAAAGAGAGAGAAAACTTATTTCTGGTGTGATTTTCAATTCTAACCTAAGCACTTTATTTATAGGAAAATGCTTAGAACACCAAAGTAGAAAATTTAATAAAATATTAATATATTTATATAAATTTTCCTTAGTCCACTTTTTTGGTCAAGACATTAGCCATACAAGTGACAAAATCACCAAAAACGTTTTTCTAAATAAAAATATTTAAAACTCCAAAAATCGATTCAGACCCGATATACCGGAACTTCAATAATTCATAATAAATAGTCTTTTTATCAGAAAAATTCGAATCTTATGTCCATTCCATTGAAAATTCAATTATGTACAACTTTGTAAGTTTAAGTTTTTCCAAATTCCAAGTAGAAATTGACCGAAATCCACATACGAACGATTTTACAGGCTATAATCAAATTTCAGTCAAGAAATGGGGTCCACAAACATGAAAAACATGTTTTAAATATTTTTAGTAACAAAAATACTCTTCCTCCTCATTTATTCATTTATCCCACATTCATTGTAAAAATATCACCATTATATTATTAAAATATAATAATATATTTAAATAAATTATTTTATCAGAAAAGATAAAATAACAATTTTCAACAATTGTCACATTAAAAATTTTTCTCCATCTATATCCACATAAAATGAATATTTTTTTTATCATATAAATCAATAATTAATTATCCACAAATAATATTATAGAATTACAATACTGACAACCAGGTCGTTCCCAAGAAAGAGGGGGCTTTCCAATAAGGATTTTTCGTTACTGACGCGCAATTAGGTGACCAAACCTCTCCTTAGACAGAATTTTCTAGACATTGTCAATAATGCTATCTAATAATATTATTCAAATAATATGAATTATTAATTTGATAAAGCAAAATACTGTGTAATGACAATTATTGAAACAACAATAATATAAAATATCAACGCAGTAATTATTGATTCAATAAAATAAAATATTGAACAATAATTACTGTAACAATCAATAATTGATGCAATACTGTGTTCTACTATGTTTTAACCATCGGGTGTTCCAACAGTATTAACGGTAACAACTACACCGTTATTTATAAACAACTTATACTTGTCGTTTTCTTCATCCAATCGCTTTTCGTTATGGGGCCCACACAAGGCTGCGCCGTCGTACGAATATTCCCTGACAGTAAGAATATTTCACGACCAAACGAATATTCTCCGACAACAATTAATATTTTATAACCACTTGCTTATTTGAAATATTTACGCATTTTACCCATAACTAACCACATTAATCAAATCAACCCTTACTATTTTCAAAATAATAAATAGAGGAAATTCAATTTCATTAATAATAAGTTGGGGTCTTACAACCTCCCCTCCTTATAAAATTTCGTCCTCGAAATTGACATACATATCTGGTGTTTTGAAAAGGAGTGGATACCTCACTTTCATTTATGTTTCTAAATCCCAGGTTATTTCCTCAATATCATGTTTCCTCCACAAAACTTTGACTTGTGGTATGACCTTTGTGAGTAGGACATGCTCCTTTCTATCCAAGATCTTAACAGATACCTCTTCATACGTTAAGTCTTCGGCTATCTCGTCCGGTTCTAACTCAATATTGTGGTTCGAGTCTTTCACATATTTACGTAACACAGATATATGAAAAATATTATGAACACGAGACATACTTGGAGGTAATGCGAGTCTATAGGCCACATTTTCTACTCGGTCAAGAATTTGAAATGGACCAATAAATCGTGGATTGAGCTTTTCTCTTTTCCCAAATCTTGTAACTCTCTTCCATGAAGCCATACGCAACAATACATGATTCCCAATACTAAATTCCACGTCCTTTCGATGAAAATCCGCATAACTCTTTTGTCGATCCTGTGCCGTTTGTATACGTTGTCGAATTATTTGGATCTTTTCTGTAGTCATACGTATCAACTCTGGTCCCAACAATGTTGCTTCACCCACCTCATCCCAACATACTGAAGAGCGACATTTTCGTCCATATAATGCTTCGAATGGAGCCACACCTATACTTGCCTGATAACTGTTGTTGTAGGAGAATTCCACAAATGGTAAATACTTATCCCAACTCCCTTTGAAGTCTAGGACACAGAGTCTTAATAGATCTTCAAGAGTTTGAATAATCCTCTCTGATTATCCGTCCGTTTGAGGATGAATCGTAAATCCGTGCCCATAGCTTTTTGAAAGCTAACCCAAAATCGTGAAGTGAATCTTCGGTCACGATCCAAAACTATGGATACTGGCATGCCATGCAATCTCACAATCTCATTCACGTACATACGAGCAAGACGTTAAAGGGAATAAGTCTTCCGTATCGGCAAGAAATGAGTAGACTTAGTTAATCTATCAGTAATAACCCAAATCGCATCTATGCCTTGAGAAACCGTGGGAATACCCGTAACGAAATCCATGGTAATGTGTTCCCACTTCTATTTCGGAATCTCAAGTGGTTGCAATGGACCCTTAGGCACTTGATGCTCCGCCTTTACACGTTGACAAGTTAAACACCTCGAGATAAACTTTGCAATCTCTCTCTTCATATTGTTCCACCAAAATGTATGTCGAAGATCACGATACATTTCGGTACTTTCAGGATGGATTGCAAATAGTGTATTATGTGCCTCCGTCATGATCTTGTACTTCAAATTAGAGTCGTTAGGAACACAAAGTCTGGAGTGTACTCGAAGTATTCCTTCTTCATCGATTCTTGCTTCTGGAATAGCACATTCTTGTACTTTTTTTTATACGCATTAGCTCCGGGTCTGTGGCTTTAGCAACTTTAACTTTATCGATTAAAGTTGGTTCTATGTGTATACTTGACATCATCGCACTCGTTCCTGCATATGATCTTCTACTCAACGCGTCAGCTACCACGTTTGTTTTTCCATATTCTATTCAATTGCACTCATCTCTCTCAGTAACCGCACCAAACACGATTATTTTTTTTGGTGGATGGGGGTAGAGGGTGGGTGGTGTATACATAATCGCTTAATATTAATTTATTTTGGGAGAAAGTAGTGGGGTGGGGGTGGGGGGTGGGTTGGGTGGTGTACACATTATTCTTTTTGGGTGGGGGTAGATGGGTTGGGGTGGGTGGGGTATACATAATCGCTTAATATCATTTTTTTCAGAGGGAGCGTTGGGTGGGTGGGTAGGTAGGTGAGGTGGGGTGGGGTGGGGGTGGAGTTGGGTGAGGCGAGGTGTGGGTGGGGGTGGGGTGGGGGCGGGTGGGGCAGGGGTATGGGGGGTTAGTAGGTGGGGGTGGGGGTGGGGGTGGGGGTGGGGTGGGTGGGGGTGGGGGTGGGGGTGGGGTGGGTGGGGGTGCGTGGATAGGTATATGTGGGGGTGGTGGGATACAGTAAGGGGTGGGGTGGGGTGGGGTGGGGTGGGGGGTGGGTGTGAAAGTGGGGGTGTGTGGTAAAGGATACATACATAATCACGTAATATTATTATTTTGGGTTGGGTTGGGTTGGGTTGGGTTGGGTTGGGCTGGGCTGGGTTGGGCTGGGTTGGGGTGGGGTGGGGTGGGGTATATACATAATCACATAATATTATTTTATTTAGTGGTAGTGGGGTGGTGGGGTGGGGCTAAAGGGTAGGGTGGGTGGGTAGGTGGAGGTGGAGGTAGAGGTGGGGGTGAGGGGTAAGGGGTATATACATAATCACATAATATTATTATTTTGGGTTTGGTTGGGTTGGGTTGGGTTGGGGTGGAGTGGGGTGGAGGGTAAGGGGTATATATATAATCACATAATATATTTTTTTAGTGGGAGTGGAGTGGAGTGGGGTGGGGTGGGGGTAAGGGGTATATACATAATCACATAATATTAGTATCAAATCAGGTATTCATGAAATCCATAACTCATAACAATATTAAAATGGTTAATATGATTTTAGTTCTTAAATGGAACCATAATCATATTTTGAAAATCAAAACCAACCCATAACCATATTTTTCCAGGCCTACTTGCGTTAACTAAGAAGAAAAATAGAACATTTTCTATTGAGCTATCAAATGGAGTATTATTAATTATTAGATTATTATATGAGGTAAAATTTAAATTTTATAAAATTTAGAGTATTAAATAAAAAAGAGTAAAATAATAATATATCTAAGATTATAGAGGCTTTATAATATACTCCATCCATCTCAAAATAAATGTCCTAATTGATTTCGACAAGCTAATTAATAATATATATTTTTTTACCTAATTATTTGTCATTTTAAATTACTTATTAATTGAGTATTTCTCCAATGTTTTATGAAATATTATTTCTTCGCATGTGAATTAATTCTCTAAATCATTGTTTTTGTTATTCACACATTTTTAATAAGTTCTGAAAAGCTAAAATGAATAGAGAAAGAGGGTCTAGAGAGCCATTAAATAGAAGATATGTTATCCGGGTAGTATAAGAGAGAAAGTGGTATAATAATAATTTATCAGTTCCCAATTTAAACCTTTTCTTATTTTTTTAATTTCTAATAAAAATTGAGTAAAAAGATTATGAGGGTATAAGTAAAAAAATAGAATAAAAATAATTATAAATATAAAAATAGAATATTTAATATGAAACATTTTAAAAAAGAAGTTACGATTATAATACGGACGGATGGAGATGATACTTTAAGATATTATATCGCTCCAAGTTCAAGAAATCGAAGGCTGACTTAATCTTAAAATCAAAGTCAATGTAAGAAATAAACTCCCATAATCAAAGTCAATATAAGCAAATACTCCCCAAACAATAGACTCTCTCAATTCTCAAAATCAAAGTCAATATAAGCAATAGGCTGTCATGTTGACCTGTTCAAAAGTTTACTTTTAAATTTTGGACGACAAGAATATATATATATATATGGGTTTCATCCACAATAATCGGTTTATGTGGAGCAACTTATTTTTTGACCTGTTGATTTTTTTTTATTTCAGTCAAAATTTTAACAGGCCAAAAAAAATTGCTCCACATTTAATGATATTATTACGAATAATTTTATTATTTCATTCATCTTTTTAATATGCATAAAAAGTCTATCAAAACTTATATCCTGTAACAGAGGGAGTACATATTAGGGATGATTCCATAGTTGTTATAATTAATATATACTTGGGTCACAACCGGACAAGTGTTTCTTCCAATTGAGAAGGCCGAAGTTGTGTGATTCTGTATTTTCCCATGAAAAGAGAAAAATGAACCTTTGAAAGGATTAAAATAAATAAATATAGTACGTCATCTTTTCATTAAAGACTACGTAACGTAACGTAACCACCCACATCCACATGGCCACATCATATATATATATATATATACTAGCTGGGTCCCGTGCCTCCGGCACTGTATGAACAATATGATTGATCTCAAATTTTGAACGATCAAAATAATTTATTGAGTGAGCGGAAAATTTAAAGTCATTTGTATTTTAATAAATTATTATTAGATTATTAGATAGATAGATGTATTTTATTAGATAGATGTATGAACGGTGAGATTTATCTCAAACTTTGGACAGCTCAGATGATTTATTGAGTGAGCGAAAAAATCAAAATTACTTGTATTTTATTAAATAGATGATGATTAAATAAATATTATGCCAACCCGCTTCAAATGGCTCCTGGTGATTAATATTTTTGGGCCAACTCTACATTACAACATTTATACTCGGTAAAAAAGAAATTTTATTTGTAACATCTATAAATTTTAAGAATACATTGTTGTCCTATACTTATAATTATTTATTTTACTATTTATTTTAGTATAATGTGTTGACATCAGTGACGGATGGTCAAGGGTGGTCACAACCCTTAAATTTTTCTAATTTCCTTGCAATATAGTGCATGTATATATGATATATACATATTATATTTTATATTTACATCATACACACACATATTTTCACCTTCTAGTCTAAAAATAACTACCTTTATTGTCGAATGCATATATATTAGGAATTTAATTTCACTTTCTAGTCTAAAAATAACTACCTTTATTTTTCGAATGAACTAAAAAGAGTAATAAATCTTTGCTTTTGAAATATTAAAATTTGTTAATTTAGTATGTTTATTTTTATTTATTCAAAGTCAAATATTTTAATTTTGTTTAGATCATTGGTTGAGAATTTTTGGTTAATTTCTTATATTTATAATTTTATAGTTAAAAATTTGCCCACCTTTCATTAAATTTCAGCGTTCGTTACTAGTTGATATGATAATTAATAAATCCGAATGTGAAATCAACAAAAATTATAACTACTCTTTTTGTGAGATAGAGAGAGTTTAATTACCTTATTTATTTTTTCTAGAAAAGGTTAATAGACATCTAAATTAAGAACTTAAATTAATTATGCAAGTATTTCAACTGGCAAGATGTCTAAAGTTTTGTTGAAAGTAATAGTATAAAGTTAAAATTCAATAATAACTTGCATGGTAGTAGACCTGACAATATAGTTAGTTAACTGTTGGGTCAAATCATATTAATTGGAATCAAATAGGTCGGTTAACTATTTTTATTTATTTGGGTTGGGTAAAGTTTGACCCACCTATCCCACCCCACCTCACCTCACCCACTCCACCTACCCTACCTACCCCACCCCACCTCATCCACCCACCTACCTACCCCATCTCACTTACCCCACCTACCCATCCCACCCCACCCACCCCACCCCACCTCACATACCCCACCCTACCGCACCCCACCTCACATACCACACCTCACCCCACTTATCCCACCCCACCTACCCACTTCACCCAACCTACCCACCCCACGCCACCTATCCCACCTTACCTACCTACCCACCCACCCCACTCCACCTCACCTCACCTCACCTCATCTATCCATCCCACCCCAACCCACCATAAAAATAATGTGTACACCATTCCATATTATTTTTTTGGGAGGGAGTGTTGGTTGGGGGGATTGGGGATGGTTGGGTCGGGGTAGGTGGGGTTGGTGAGGTATAGATAATCGCTTAATATTATTTTTTTGGGAGGGAGTGTTGGGTGGGTGGGTGGGTGGGTAGGTAGGTAGATAGGTGGAGTGGAGTGGGTAGGTTGGGTGAGGGTAGAGGGTGGGTGGCGTATACATAATCGCTTAATATTAATTTTTTTTGGGAGAGAGTGGTAGGGAGTGAGTGGGAGTGGGGTGGGGGGTAAGGGGTGTATACATAATCACATAATATTATTATTTTGGTTGGGTTGGGTGGGATGGGGTGGGGATGGGGTGGGGGTGGGGGTGGGTGGGTAAGGGATATATACATAATCACATAATATTAGTGTCAAATCAGGCCTTCCTGGAAACTATAACCCATAACCATATTAAAATGGTTAATATGGTTTTTAACCATAACCATATGGTTCCAACCCACATTATCCATAATAAAAATGGTTAATATGATTTTAGTTCTTAAATGGAATCATAACCATATTTTGAAAACCAAAACCAACCCATAACCATATTTTGTCAGGCCTACATGGTACGTTAAGAATTTATTTTACCGATAAAAAAAACTTACATGGTAAGAAATACGCAAGGGTTGAATGATATTTATGTTCTTAAAGTTGCTATCAATTCTTAAAATCGTCTATAAAATTTATTTTTTGTCAATTAGATCTTTAAAGTGACATTTTTTGAAATTTTGTTCATTTTACCCGAATTAACCCTAACCCGACCTATTTTAACCTAATCCGACCTATTTTAAAAAAAAAATTAAAAAGTTTTAAACTAATTATTATTTTAAAACTTTTTTTAAAAAAAAATTAATTGACTCGGTAAGGGCATTATGAATTCCTAGTCATGTCTTTTAGATTGACTAATGCTCATGCGGCTTTCATGGATATGATGAACCGAGTATTCAAGGAATATTTGGATCAGTTCGTTGTTGTCTTTATTGATGACATCCTTATATATTTCAAAAGTCGTGAAGATCATGAGCACCATTTGAAGCTGGTACTCCAAAGGCTTCGTGAAAATAAGTTAAAAGCATGCGACAACGACGTATTTCTTCACCCAAAAGGAACTCAACATGCGACAACGACGTTGGCTCGAGCTTTTAAAAGATTATGACCACACCATTCAATACCATCCTGGAAAAGCAAACCTGGTAGCTGAGTAGAAGATCATATGCAGGAACGAGTGCGATGATGTCAAATATACGCATAGAACTAAGTCTAGAAAGTTCTGTCTAAGGAGATGTTTGGTCACATAATTGCGCGTCAGTAAGGAGAAATTCTTATTGGAAAGCCCCCTCTTTTCTAGGAACGGCCTGGTTTCCAGGACTGTGATTCTGTAATATTATTTGTGAATAATTAATTATTGATTTATATGATGAGGAAAATATTGATTTTATGTGGATATAGATGGAGAAAGCTTTTAAAGTGACATTTGTTAAAAATTGATATTTTATCTTTTCTGATAAAATAATATTTTATTATATTACTATAATAGAATAATGATGATATTTTTATAATGAATGTGGGATATATGAGTATATGAGGAGGAAGAGTATTTTTGTTGCATTAAATGATTAACACATATTTTGTGTGTCGGTGGACCCCATTTCTTGACTGAAATTTGATTATAGCCTGTAAAATCGTCCGTATGTGGATTTCGGTTAATTTCTGTTTGGGATTTGGAAAAACTTTCTTCTGTAAATTTGTAGAGAATTGAGTTTCCTATAAAATGTCGCGAGATTCAAATTTTCTGATAAAAGGGCTATTTATTATGAATTATTGAAGTTTTGAAGTTCCGAAATAATTGATTTTTGGAAGTTTTTTTTTTAATAAAAATGTTTTTTATATGTTGTGGGCATCTTTAACATGTGCATGGTGGCTGAATTCAAATTCAAGATGTGGGCGTATGAATGTTGTTTATATATAATATTATTATATTCAATTTTCTGCTTTGGTGTTCTAAGCAATTTCCTATAAATAGGGTGTTTAGGTTAGAATTGAAAAACACACCAAAAACTGAAGTTTTTTCTCTCTTTCTCTCTCTATAATATCGAGCGTATTTTGTGAGTATTTTAGTACTTTGAGTATTGCTATACGGTGCAAGTTCTTTCAACACTATATCCAGTATTCCAGTCAGAAGTACTATTCTTTCTGAGGTAAGGGATGTTATTTTATTCGAAAATAATATTATTTCTTCAATATAATTATGCCGAAATATTGGTTGGAAATTTTTATCAAATTTGGAACTTTTTCATGTCGGGGTTACTATTCATGAGTTACTATTCATGAGTTACTATTCACGAGTTACTATTCACGAGTACTATTCACGAAGCGTGATGATTTTTTTGTGAAATTTCTATCTTTTGAGGTCGGAGTTACTATTCACGTATACGACACTATTCACGTATACGGTACTATTTACGAATACGACACTATTCACAGAAAAATTAAATTTTCTTTTATGTGTCCAAGATTGTCGGTTATGATTCCTATCTTTGATTGGATCTATGTTTTGATCTTCATTCTTGAATTTTACTCCAATTTGGTTATTTATGAAGTATTTTTGAACTGGAATTATTTAAAGTACGAATCCTTAATACTTGTTCTTTTGTTTCACTGGATTCGTTTTTTTTTAAATATTTTTCATTATCCTCGGTCCTAAATGATAATATTACTGAATATCTCTGGCCTATAGTGCAAAGATGAATGATTTCTTGATGAATATCTTTGGCCCGTAGTACAAAGATAAACATGTGTTGAGATGAACATGACCGACTTATTAATATCTTTGGCCTGTAGTGCAAAGATGAACAGGTGTTTAGATGAACATGACCAACTGATGAATATCTTTGGCCTGTAGTGCAAAGATGAATATTTGATTCCAGATATATATTGATTGATGTTACAGGGATAAAATATCGACGATGAACTTTTAAATTCATATATAGAAGATGGTAGTTTGCATTCTCTACTTTACTTTTCTAATGAATTATTGTTTCCGCTGCAGTTGTTAATTTAAAACTGGTTGTCTATTGTATTCTATTAGATTTTTCCCTGTTGAAGACTAACGATAATTTGTTCTATGTTATCTTAGTCATAACGTTCTTTACTGGCTAGTTGAGCTCACCATTTTCCTTGTTGTTCCATTTTTCTTCTCAGGAGGTGAGAATGTAGTGAGTATTAGTCGGGGTGTGGAATGATGGTTTTAGAAGTTGTTCTAGTAGTCCTCACTATTCTGTAAAATAGTGTATTAATAATTGTAATGAGGACTTATTTGAGTGTGGATATTGTCTAGATTACAATATTTGTATTTAAACTCACAGTTTTTATATTGTATTAATAAAGTTGTAGTTGTTTCTGTACCATGTATTTGGCGACTCAGAATGGTGATGTATACCTATTTTGGGGGCGTCACAATTGGTATCAGAGCTTATGGATAAGATCTCTGGCGGAGATCGGGGAATAGAACTAGGAGGGGAGAGAAGAATAAATCATTCGCTAGTGTGTCCTACCTAAGCTTATTTGTTGGTCGATCATAATATAGGGGTATTATGTGATTTGTTAATTTGTTTAATTAACCCTTGTTTTATGGCAGTATTTAAGAATGTCGACTGAGAATGTTAACAGTGGAGTAAATGAGACCGTGGAGACACCTTTGCTCACCAACGAGGAGAACGTGCAACAGGCTGGAAATGTTCCTCCTGTGAACAACACCACAAAGCAGACGATGAACGACGGGATGTTTAGGAGCTTTTTGCAGTTAATGCAAAATCAGACGAGGGAGACTCGTGTACAGAATACGGGTGGAAATGATAGCAATGCGCGGCTTGTCACGGCCAAGCAGTTCAAAGAGTTGGGACCACCAGAATTTAAGGGAAAGCCGGATCCGATCATGGCGGAAACATGGGTCAAGCAAATTACCAAGATATTCGATGTCTTGGGATGCACGGAGGAACAGAAGGTTCCATTCACCACCTTTATGTTCCGTGGCGAGATAGATTACTGGTGGGAGTCTGTGAAACGTACCCAGCCTGCTGCATTCCAAATGCCTTGGGAAACGTTTCAGAAACATTTCAACGAAAAATACTTTCCTGAAAGTATTTGCCATATGAAAGAGGTAAAGTTTATTAAACTAGAACAAAACAACATGACGGTGTCCCAATACGAGGCGAAGTTCGCAGAGTTATCCAGGTTTGCACCTCATTTGGTAGAGAATGAGGAACGAATGACGAGGATGTTTCTGAGAGGTTTAAAACCCGAGATTCGGCAATATCTTATCTCGCATAAATTTTCTTTATATTCAGATGTTGTCAACATGGCTCAATTATTAGAGCGAGATAGCAAGTACGTTCAACCAAGAGACCGCAACCAGGATCATACCGGTGACAGCAGTCATCAAAACAACGATAATCAGCGGAGAAAGAAAAATACGGACAAGAGCGACAACCACTCTGGTGGTAATCGTGGCCATGAAAATAGAATAAGCGAGTCGGGGGGAGATTTTAAAAAGAGGAGATTCAACAATGACACTGCGAAGACGTCAGCACTAACAGCAACTGGTTTTAAGGGAGGAGAACGACCACCTGTCATATGCTATAAATGTGTAAAAGAGGGACACATCAGCCCAAACTGTTCACAACCTTCCAAGGTATGTTATAATTGTGGAAAAGAAGGTCATATCGCTCGATATTGTACGGTAGCGAAACCCAGTCCAGCAGGGATGGTGACTCCAAAGGCTGTCCCGGATAAGTCAAAGTCAACGGTTCCTGGAAGAGCATTTTTCGTGACTGGTCAGAATGCGAGGAACCCGAACGAAGTTAGCACGGGTTAGTTAATTATAAATTCTTACGAAGTTTATACCTTATTAGATACCGGTTCTAGCCATTCATTTATCTCTCCTGCTTATACTCAACGTTTAAACTTGACTCTGGAGAAAATTATACTTTGACTTATTTGTTGAAACTCCGTTAGGAGAAACTTTCGTTACATCCGCTGTTTATAAATCTTGTTTGATCCAAGTTGGCCCCATCGCATTACCTGTTGACCTTATTTCTTTAAAGATACTTTCTTTTGATGTGATTTTGGGGATTGATTGATTAACTACTCATCATGCCAAAATTGATTGCTTTCGTAAGGTTGTTAGTTTTCATATTCCTAAGCAACCTGTTATTCAAATTCAAGCAACCAAACCATTGAAGTCAAACACTTTCATATCAAGCCATAAAGTCATTCGTTTATTGAAAAATGGATGTCAAGTTTTCTTAGCCCATGTTATGGACTTAAACAAAAATACGTCAGATTTGAATGATATTTCTGTTGTTAGTAAATTTCCTGACGTATTTCCTAAAAAATTTCCTGGCTTACTCCCAAAGTGTGATATTGAATTTTGTATCGATTTTGAACCCGATACAAAACCCATTTCTAAAATCTCATGACTCATATTGAACTTCAGGAGTTAAAAATTCAACTGTAGAAGTTTGTACCTGAGCCTTTATCTGGTGACTTCCTTTGTGGAATACACCGAAGCCAGACTCTCCGTAAGGGATGCCATATTTGTGCGATAATAAACTGATATGTGTCATTGTGACATGTTATCCAAGGTTGGGATATGAGTCACAGTTGAGAGAAACCTAAGTCAGTAATCGAAATACATTGCTTTCTAGGCTTAGTTGGTTATTATCGGAGATTCGTTGAAAGATATTCTTGAATCGCTATTCCATTAACGTAGATGACTCGTAGAGATACAAAATTCGAATAGAGCAAGGAATGTAGGAAGAGCTTCGAAGAACTCAATAGGAGACTCATTTCAGCACATGTTCTGACCATACCATCCTGGAAAAGTGAACGTGGCAGCTGACGTGTTGAGTAAAAGATCGTATACGAGTACGAATGCGATATTGTCAAAGACCCATTTCATATAACTTACAAATGATAGATATAGAGTTAAAGACTCTAGGGACTCACGTGATGATATACAAGTAGAACCGACTTTAATCGATAAAGTTAAAAACGTTCAAGCTACACACCGGAGCTAATGAATATGAAGAAAGAGGTACAAGAAGTTGTTATTCCAAAAGCGAGAATTGGCGAGGTGAGGAAAGCTCAAACCTTCGATTTATTAGTCCATTTGAAATCCTAGATCGAATAGGAACTGTGGCCTATAGACTCGTTTTACCGCCAAGTATGACGCGTGTCCATAACGTTTTTCACGTATCGATGTTACGTAAATATGTGGACGAACCGAACCATGTTATTGAATTAGAACCGGACGAGATATCCGAAGACTTAACGTATGAAGAGGTACCTGTCAAGATTTTGGATAGAAAGGAGCATGTCCTACGTACGAAGGTCATACCACAAGTTAAAGTTTTTTGGAGAAACCATGCTATTAAGGAAATGACCTGGGAGTTGGAAACAAAAATGAAAGCTAGGTATTCTCATCTTTTCGAAATACCAGGTACGTACGTTAATTTCGAGGACGAAATTTCATAAGGAGGGGAGGTTGTAAGACCCCGAATTATTAATAAATGAAATTTATTTTCCTCTATTTATTATTTTGAAATAGTAAGGGTTGATTTGATTAATGTGGTTAGTTATGGGTAAAATATGCAAATATTTTAAATAAGCAGGTGGTTATAAAATATTCATTTTTGTCGGGAAATATTCGTTTGGTCGTGGAATATTCTTGCTGTCGGAGAATATTCGTACGACGACGCAGTCTTTTGTGGGCCCCATAACAGAAAACGATTGAATGAAGAAAATGACAAGTATAAGTTGTTTATAAATAACGGCGTAGTTGTTACCGTTAACACTGTTGGAATACCCGGTGGTTAAAACATAATAATACGCATTATTGCATAATAGCACACGGTATTGCACCAATTATTGATTCTTACGTAAGAAGGCACTACTCAATAATTGTTACAGTAATTACTGTTCAGTTTTTTATTTTATTGATTCAATAATTGCTGCGTTGATTTTTTTTATATTACTGTTATTTCAATAATTGTCACTGAACAGTATTTTTCATTATCGAATTAATAATTCATATTATCTGAATAATATTATTAGAAAATATTATTGGACATTTCTAGAAAGTTCTGTCTAAGGATAGGTTTGGTCACCTAATTGCGCGCCAGTAAGGAGAAATTCTTATTGGAAAGCCCCCTCTTTCTTGGGAACGGCCTGGTTGCCAGTATTGTGATTCTGTAATATTATTTGTGAATTATTAATTATTGATTTATATAATGAGGAAAATATTGATTTTATGTTAATATAGATGGAGAAAATTTTTAAAGTGACAATTGTTAAAAAATTAATATTTTATCTTTTCTGTTAAAATAATATTTTATTATATTATTATAATAAAATAATGATGATATTTTTACAATGAATGTGGGATATATGAGTATATGAGGAGGAAGAGTATTTTTGTTGCATTAAATGATTAACTCATGTTTTGTGTGTCGGTGGACCCCATTTATTGACTGAAATTTGATTATAGCTTGTAAAATCGTCCGTATGTGGATTTCAGTCAATTTATGTTTGGAATTTGGAAAAAAATTCTTCTCCAAAGTTGTAAAGATTGAATTTCCTATAAAAAGTTGCGAGATTCAAATTTTCTGATAAAAGGGCTATTTATTATAAATTATTAAAGTTCTGAAGTTCCGAAATAATTAATTTTTGGAAGTTTTATTTATTTTTATTAATAAAAACGTTTTTTATATGTTGTGGGCATCTTTAACATATGCATGGTGACTGAATTCAGATTCAAGATGTGGGCGTAAGAATTTTGTTTATATATAATATTATTATATTCAATTTTCTGCTTTGGTGTTCTAAGAAATTTCCTATAAATAGGGTGCTTAGGTTAGAATTGAAAAACACACCAGAAACTGAAGTTTTCTCTCTCTATAATATCGAGCGTATTTTGTGAGTATTTTAGTACTTTGAGTATTGCTATACGGTGCAAGTTCTTTCAGCACTATATCCAGTATTCCAGTCAGAAGTATTATTCTTTCTGGGGTAAGGAATGTTATTTTATTCAAAAATGATATTATTTCTTCAATATCATTATGCCGAAATATTGGTTAAATTTTTTTATCAAATTTGGAACTTTTTCATGTCGGGGTTACTATTCATGAGTTATTATTCACGAGTTACTATTCATGAGTTACTATTCACGAGTACTATTAACGAAGCGTGATGATTTTTTTGTGAAATTTCTATCTTTTGAGGTCGGCGTTACTATTCACGTATACGGTACTAGTCACGTATACGATACTATTTACGAATACGACACTATTCACAGAAAAATTAAATTTTCTTTTATGTGTCCAAGATTGTCGGTTATGATTCCTATCTTTGATTGGATCTATGTTTTGATCTTCATTCTTGAATTTTACTCCAATTTGGTTATTTATGAAGTATTTTTGAACTGGAATTATTTAAAGTACGAATCCTTAATACTTGTTCTTTTGTTTCACTGGATTCGTTTTTTTTTAAATATTTTTCATTATCCTCGGTCCTAAATGATGATATTACTGAATATCTTTGGCCTATAGTGCAAAGATGAATGATTTCTTGATGAATATCTTTGGCCCGTAGTACAAAGATGAACATGTGTTGAGATGAACATGACCGACTGATTAATATCTTTGGCCCGTAGTGCAAAGATGAACAGGTGTTTAGATAAACATGACCAACTGATGAATATCTTTGGCCTGTAGTGCAAAGATGAATATTTGATTCTAGATATATATTGATTGATGTTACAGGGATAAAATATCGATGATGAACTTTTAAATTCATATATAGAAGATAGTAGTTTACATTCTCTACTTAACTCTTCTAATGAATTGTTGTTTCCGCTACAGTTGTTGATTTAAAACTGATTGTCTATTATATTCTATTAGATTTTTCCCTGTTGAAGACTAACGATAATTTGTTCTATGTTATCTTAGTCATAACGTTCTTTACTGGGCTAGTTGAGCTCACCATTTTCCTTGTTGTTCCATTTTTCTTCTCAGGAGGTGAGAATGTAGTGAGTACTAGTCGGGGTGTGGAATGATGGTTTTAGAAGTTGTTCTAGTAGTCCTCACTATTCTGTAAAATAGTGTATTAATAATTGTAATGAGGACTTATTTGAGTGTGGATATTGTCTAGATGACAATATTTGTATTTAAACTCACAGTTTTTATGTTGTATTAATAAAGTTGTAGTTGTTTCTGTACCATGTATTTTGACGACTCAGAATGGGTGTTCTATACCTATTTTGGGGGCATCACACTTAATCCCTTGAACGTCTTGCTCATATGTATGTAAATGAGATTGAGAGATTTCATGGGATGCCAGTATCCATAGTTTCGGATCATGACCCATGATTCACTTCACGATTTTAGGTTAGCTTGCAAAAATTTATGGGAAAGGATTTACGATTCAGTTCGGCATACCATTCTCAAACGGACTGACAATCAGAGATGACTATTCAAACTTTTGAAGATTTATTAAGACTCTGTGTCCTTGATTTCAAAGGGAGTTGGGATAAGTATTTACCATTGGTGGAATTCTCCTACAACAACAGTTATCAGACAAGTATAGGTGTGGCTCCATTTAAAGCATTGTATGGACGTAAGTGTCGCTCTCCAGTATGTTGGGATGAGGTTTGTGAAGCAACATTATTGGGACCAGAGTTGGTACATATGACTACAGAAAAGATCCAAATGGTTCAACAACGTATACAAATGGCACAAGATCGATAACAGAGTTATGCGGATCTTCATTGAAAGGATGTTGAATTTAGTATTGTGGATCATGTATTATTGTGTGTGGCTCCATGGAAGGGAGTTACAAGATTTGGGAAAAAAGGAAAGCTCAATCCAAGATTTATTGGTCCATTTCAGATTCTTGACCGAGTAGGAAATACACTACTAAAAAAATGGTCATTTATGATGGTCAAAATCCATCATAAAAAGTAGGAAAACCATCACGAAAGGTTTACGTGATGGCTTTAAGCATTATAATGGTCGTCTTGTATACGCCCATCATGAAAAATTTTACGTGATGATTTTGGCAATCACGCAAACGCTTAGTGCTTTTGTGATGAATAATACAATCACATTAACATATAATCTATTGTGATTGTCCAAGTCATCACAAAAAAAAACAAGACTTTAGGGATCAAATGTAAGAACGTAAATATCTATTTACGTATAATTTATGTCACTATATTGATTATATCTATATTAATTGTATCAAATGATACTTGTAGGATTCGAACCCTCTCCCATTTGCAAACTTAATAATGAGTATTACCACTACACCAAAGTCCTGATCATGATTATAATTTTAAAACAAAATATAAAAGGAAACATATGTGAGTTGACTTACTAAACAAAATTACTTCCAAATAAGATTTGGTGATTGCAATGGCAGTCAAAAATACTCTATAATGATGGTAAAATTAGTCATCACTAAGAGTCATCATATATTTTATTATTTTGTGACGGTTTGAAAATTCCATCAAAAAATACCATTTTTTTGTAATTGCAAATAAAAGTCGTCACAAAAATCTATATTTTTAATGATTGTCACGACCGTCATAAAATATTATTTTGATTATTTCTTATATTAAAATATTAGTGATAGCTTAAATGCAATCACGAAAATGGTATATCTATAAGTGATGATTTAGTGCATCACTAAAAGAAAATTTATTTTGCGTGAAAAAATTGGTGTGATTGACATGACCATCACAATTATAATACATTGATGGCAAAATTAGTCATCACTAAGAGCTATGATATATATTATTATTTTGTGATTGCTAAAAAAGTCCATCACAAATTACTATCTTTTGTGATTGTTTTTAAAAATTATCACAAAATTTCGTCACGTATTCTCGTTTTTCTAGTAGTGATATAGCCTATAGACTCGCGTTACATCCATGTATGTCTCGTGTTCATAATGTTTTTCATATATCTGTGCTTCGTAAATATGTGAAAGACCCGAGCCACGTTATTGAGTTAGAACCGGACGAGATAGCCGAAGACTTAACGTACGAAGAGGTACCTGTCAAGATCTTGGATAGGAAGGAGCATGTCCTACGCACAAAGATCATACCACAAGTCAAAATTTTATGGAGGAATTATGTTATTGAGAAAATGATTTGGGAGTTGGAAACGAAAATGAAAGCGAGGTATCCTCAATTTTTCGAAACACCAGGTACGTACATCAATTTTGAGGACACAATTTTATAAGGAGAGGAGGTTGTAAGACCCCAACTTATTATTAATGAAATTGAATTTCTTCTATTTATTATTTTGAAATAGTAAGGGTTGATTTTATTAATGTGGTAAGTTATGGATAAAATGCGCAAATATTTCAAATAAATAAGTGGTTATAAAATATTCATTATTGTCGGAGAATATTCGTTTGGTCGTGAAATATTCTTACTGTCGAGGAATATTCGTACGACGGCGCAGCCTTGTGTGGGCCCCATAATGGAAAGCGATTGGATGAAGAAAAACGACAAATATAAGTTGGTTATAAATAACGGCGTAGTTGTTAACGTTAATATTATTGAAATACCCGGTGGTTAAAACACAGTAGCACACGGTATTGCACCAATTAATGATTCTTACGTAAGAAGGCACTACTTAATAATTGTTACAATAGTCACTATTCAATATTTTATTTTATTGATTCAATAATTGCTACGTTGATATTTTATATTATTGTTGTTTCAATAATTGTCACTACACAATATTTTCATTATCAAATCAATAATTCATATTATTTGAATAATATTATTAGATAACATTATTGGCAATGTCTAGAAAGTTCTTTCTAAGGAGAGGTTTGGTCACCTAATTGCGCGCCAGTAAGGAGAAATCTTTATTGAAAAGCCCCCTCTTTCCTGGGAACGGTCTGGTTGTCGATATTACGATTCTGTAATATTATTTGTGAAAAATTAATTATTAATTTATATGATAAGAAAATATTTATTTGATGCGGATATAAATTATGGATTTATTTATGTGATTATAAATGAAGGAATTATTGTTGAGGTGTTTTATCAGTATTTTGTCGGATTGGAGTTATAAATAGATTATTATATTTTAATAATATAATAATGGTAATATTTTTATAATGAATGTGGGATATATGAGTATATGAGGAGGAGGAGTATTTTTATTACTAAAAATATTTAAAACATGTTAAACATGTTTGTGGATCCCATTTTTTGACTGAAATTTGATTATAGGTTGTAAAATCGTCCGTTTAAGAATTTCGGTCAATTTCTGTTTGTAATTTGGAAAAACTTAAATTTACAAAGTTATAGAGAATGAAATTTCCTATGAAAAAGACTTGAGGTTCAAATTTTTCTGACAAAAAGGGCTATTTATTATGAATTATTGAAGTTCTGAAGTTCCGAAATAATTAATTTTTGAAAGTTTTAATTATTTATTTTATGAAAAACTTTTTTTCTTAATTTTTCTAGAAGGTGGGTATGTGGGAAATCTGATTTCAAAGGATGCGTATGAATTTTGTTATTAATAATAATATTTTATTAAATTTTCTGCTTTGGTGTTTTAAGCATTTTCCTATAAATAGGGTGCTTAGGTTAGAATTAAAAATCACACCAGAAACTGAAGTTTTCTCTCTCTATACTATTGAGTGTATTCTTGTGAGTATTTTGATACTTTGAGTGTTGTTATACGGTGCAAGTTCTTCAGCGTTATATTTGATATTCCAGCGAGAAGTACTATTTTTTTCGAGGTAAGAGATGTTATTTTCTTCTTAAATGATATTATTTTCTTCAATATAATTATGCCGAAATATTAGTGAACTATTTAATCAAATTTAGAATTTTTTGTGTCAGAATTACTATTCACGTATACGATACTATTCACGTATACGACGCTATTCACGAATACGGCACTATTCACAGAAAAATTAAATTTTTATTTTTTGTCCAAAATATTTATTATGGATACTAGCTTTGATTGTATCCATGTTTTGATCATTCTTGAATTTTACTTCACTACGATTATTTATGAGGTATTTTTAAACTTGGATTGTTTGAAATACGAATCCTTAATATTTATTCTTTTGTTTCACTGGATTCATTTTCTTTAAAATACTTTTCATCATTCCCAGTTCTAAATGATGATATTATTGAATATCTTTGGCATGTAGTGCAAAGATGAATAAATTTTTGATGAATATCTTTGGTCTGTAGTGCAAAGATGAACAAGTGTTGAGATGAACATGACCGACTGATGAATATCTTTGGTCTGTAGTGCAAAGATGAATATTTGATTCAAGATGTATATTGATTGATGTTACATGGATAAAATATTGATGATGAACTTTTAAATTCATAGATTATAGTAGATTTCATTCTCTACGTAACTCATCTATGAATTATTATTTTCCGCTGCGAATATTGATCTGAAACTTGTTGTCTATTATTTTTTATCAGATTTTTTCCTGTTGAAGACTAAGGATAATTTGTTCTATATTATCTTAGTCATAATATTTTTTACTGAGCTAGTTGAGCTCACCTTTTTTCTTTTTTTTCCATTTTTTTCTTCTCAGGAGGCGAGAATGTAGCGAGTACTAGTCGGGGTATGGAATGAAGGTTCTAGAAAGTCATTTTAGTAGTCCTCACCATTTTTATAAAATAATGTACCAATAATTATAATGAGAATTTATTTGGGTATGAATATTGTCTAGATGACAATATTTATATTTAAACTCACAGTTTATGTGTTGTATTAATAAAGTTGTAGTTGTTTCTGTATCATGTTATTAACGACTCAAAATGAGTGATGTATACCTATTTTGGGACGTCACAATTAGATATTATTTCATTCAGATAATCTAATTTATTAAGATATATTAATTATTCATATCTTAATTGTTTAATTTTATGAAACAGCACCTATCTCTTATTAAATTATTTGACCTCATTCATACTTAAATACTGAAAAGTATGTTTCACGCTATAATGAAGATCCAACTCTTTACCCTCTAATTAAATTATTTGACCTCTATTCCTCATACATACTTAAATACTGAAAAATCTATTTCACGTGATAATAAAGATCGCACTCTTTACCTTCTTATTAACTTATTTGACATCTATTTTGGTATGTAATGTAGTATACACTTGCGAAGCTATTGTGGGGGTAAATTGACCCACTGAAAAAAAATAATTATTTTATAATATAAGCTAAATTTTAAAAATTTTAAATATTATATATAAATTGACCCTATTAAAATTTTATGAATTTTCTATTATACGGGATCAAACTAAAAATTTATAATTTTTACAATAAAATTTTAACCACATATGACTCATATCCTCTCAATATATATATATATATATATATATATATATATATATATATAATATTTTAAACTAAATAATAATCTAATTTATATTATTTTTAAAAATACATGATGAATTAATTACTAATAAATAATTGCGATTAAAAAAATCTATTATGAGTCAATATAATATATATATATATGTGTGACCCAAAAATATAAAAATATTAAAAAAAAATGGCTCTCCAAACTGTAACCAAATTATTTATAAATTAGTAATAATTATTCTCAGCTTGGCCACCGGTAGTATATACTGTATACCCCTTAGTTTATGCTATTAGAGCGTGCAGCTTTATTTTGCTAAATTATCAAACCTATTTTAATTTACAAAGTAATTAAAAAATTAAAGAGCTTTTTTCTTTTCATGAAGACTTTCTTTCTTTCTTTGCTGGTAGGGAGGAGAGAGAAAGGGGTTAAAGATGAAGAGATGGTGAAGTGGAGAGAGAAAGGGAGTGGAAAATGAGTGGTGGTTGGGAGGAGAAAAAAATGGGGTGAAATTAAGATTTTTATTTTACTTTTTTTAATAACATGTTTAATTACATATTTTTAGATGGTGAAAACGTATTTTGGGTTGTCTTTTATATATGTGATTAATTCTTTCTGGCAAAAAATAGTGCGGAATATTGATTTGTGCAAAAATTTTGTGATCATGCTTATATGGTTTAATATGTATATATGAGAGCATGAATTATAATAATAAAATGTTTTGCATTTGGTGACTTAACATAAGATTCTCAAAGGAAATCTTAAAGAATGAGAAACTAGTTTTAATAATAGATGCGTCATAAGTATTTTGAAATTGACTATCATGAGTAGTTGTGTATGTCTATGAATGTGATTAACATGAATGCTTAACTAGACATTTGCATGGTAAAAAGGGAATATGACAAGTCTAAACGATGTAGAGTTTCATGACATGAAATACATGACTAATCTAATGTAGGCACGTATAGTTGAGATCTATTGACCACGTAGCATGTGTATAACAGATATATGTAAGAGAAATTATAAAATGAACACTTAAAGTCTTGATTAAATGAAAATGGGTAATGACCTATGTTAATTGTAAGATTCCAAATTATTAATAATTGAAATTTAATTTTCTATATTTATCATTTTGAAATAGTAAGAGTTGATTTGATTAATGTGGTTAGTTATGGGTAAAACGCGCAAATATTTCAAATAAGCAAGTAGTTATAAAATACTCATTGTTGTCGGAGAATATTCGTTTGGTCGTGAAATATTCTTGCTGTCGGAGAATATTCGTACGACGGCGCAGCCTTGTGTGGGCCCTATAACTAAAAACGATTGGATGAAGAAAACGACAAGTATAAGTTGTTTATAAATAACGGCGTAGTTGTTACAATTAATACTGTTAAAATACTCGGTGGTTAAAACACAGTAGCACACGGTATTGCACCAATTATTGATTCTTACGTAAGAAGGCACTACTCAATAATGGTTACAGTAATTACTGTCCAGTATTTTATTTTATTGATTCAATATTTATTGCGTTAATATTTTATATTACTGTTGTTTCAATAATTGTCACTACACAGTATTTTTCATTATCAAAGCAATAATTCATATTATCTGAATAATATTATTAGATAACATTATTGGTAATGTCTAGAAAGTTCTGTCTAAGGAGAGGTTTGGTCAGTCCTAAATGATGATATTATTGAATATCTTTGGCCTGTAGTGCATAGATTGATGATTATATAATGAATATTTTTGGTCCGTAGTGCAAAGATGAACAGGTGTTGAGATGAACATGACCAACTGATGAATATCTTTGACCTGTAGTGCAAAGATAAATATATGATTCAAGATGTGTATTGATTGATGTTACAGGGATAAAAATATTGTTGATGGACTGTTAAATTCATAGATAATAGTAGATTTCATTCTCTACGTAACTCATCTATGAATTATTATTTCCGCTGCGAATATTGATCTAAAACTTATTATTTATTATATTCTCTCATATTTTTCCTCGTTGAAAACTAACGAAAATTTGTTTTATATTATCTTAGTCATAATATTCTTTACTGGACTAGTTGAGCTCACCCTTTCCTTTTTGTTTTATTTTTCTTCCCAGGAGGCGAGAATGTAGCGAGTACGAGTCGGGGTATGGAATGATGGTTTTAGAATAGAGTTGTTTAGTAGTCCTCACTATTTTTGTAAAATAATATTTTAATAATTGTAATGAGGACTTAGTTGGGTATGGATATTGTCTATATGAAAATATTTGTATTTAAACTCACAGTTTTTATGTTGTATTAATAAAGTTGTATTAATAAAGTTTTAGTTATTTCTGTACAATGTATTGACAACTCAGAATGGGTGATGTATACCTATTTTGGGGGCGTCACAATAATGAACCAACTAAATTTTATAAATAGTAAGTAGCCTATATATTGGGACATTTCAAAATAGAAAATCAGCCTATAACTATGGAACGGAGGGAGTACCTCTTAAATAGTGAATTAATTAGGATCCTCTTCATTTCAAAATTAAATGAAGAGTCTTCATTTTATGGTCAAGATTTAAAATGTGTTGGAATGTGATATTATAAAATCGGGATCCTCTCCATTTTAGGGTCTAAATTTAAAATATGTTGAAATGTGATGTCATGATGATGACATCACATTCTATTTTAGAGATGATAATGGAGAATATACAAAAAATAGAGAATTTCCATTTCATTTGAAATGGTGAGGATCATAGTCTGACATGAGAGATAGATGATGATGAAGAATTTCCTGGAGTGGACTCTCCATTTCATTTGAAAATGGAGAGAATCCTAGTCCATAAATAACATCTATCATAAATAACATACTTTTATTAAAATTATGTCATTTTGAAAATTCTTTTAAATACAAGAAACAGGGTTGTACATACTGTACAAACCTTATTTTTTGTATGTATCCAAATTATACTTAAAATACTATTTTTTATAAAAATTTCAGTTGAAATAAATATTATACATTTTTTAAGAGGTACTACAAAAAAATCACAAAAAAAATGTCGCTAGAATGTCCCCAAAAAATGTCTCCCTAGAATTTCTGTTATATTATCTACGGGGAGCTGAGCTAGGTGGAATGTCTTTTTCTCCCACATTTATGGAACAATAAATCTTGGGGGACATTTTTTTAGTGACATTCTAGCGACTTTTTTTTTGTTTTTTTTGTAGTATCTTCTAAAAAATGTATAGTATTTATTTTAATTGAAATATTTATAAAAAATAGTATTTTAGGTGTAATTTAGATACATACAAGAAACAGAGTTGTACAGACTGTACATATCCTGTTTTTTGTATGTATCTAAATTATACCTAAAATATTATTTTTTGTAAAAATTTCAGTTGGAATAAATACCATATATTTATTTTTTGGGAGGTACTCCAAAAAAAAGATCACTAGAATGTCACTAAAAAAATATCCCTCTAGAAAGACTCTTTATGGAATTAAACATGAGTGTACAATTTAGCAAAAAATAAAAAAAAAACAAGTCTCTCATGATTAAATGATAAAAAAATTACTCAAAAAATTTAAATTAGGTGAATGAAATCTTGTTATCCATTTTTGACTTTGATAAGTGTAATAACTCATATTTTTTATTAAATATTAACTAATTTTATTGTATACAATTGTATTTAAATTGAAAAAAGGTAAATGATTTTGTTTCCCTCTTTTCTTCCTTGTTTTGTTTGGAAAATGAAATTCTTTTAGTTGGTAATTAAATAACTGATTAAATTAAAATAGAGAAAGATATTTCCTTTTGTTAAAGTCTTGTGGTAAAATTATTCGGAACGGGAAGCTACTTGGGAGATGGAGGAGTCTATTCGAGCGGAGTGTCCGCATCTTTTGAAAATTAGGTGCGTTCTATTCTTTTAATTCCGGGGACGGAATCCTTTTTAAGGGGTAGGTGATGTAATACCCGGAAAAAAAAAGATTTAATTTTTTTAAAAACATATTAATTGGACTTTGTTTTTATTTGGGTCAACTCATATTTAATTTATGTGGGCTAATGAGTATTATTAAATGATACAAATTAAGTTGATAAAATTGGGCCTTAAAACTAATTTGGTTTAATTTATATGTGTGGGTAATTTTAAAATCCTATTAAAATTAGGAGAGTTAGTAAAATATATTAATTAATAAAATTTGTTAATAAATAAACATATAACAAAACCTAATCTTACTTTTGTTATACCGACTTTGAAAAGGAAGGAGAATACAGCCATGCTAAACAAAGGAAATGGACGACCTCGGATTATACAGGTATTAAAACAAGAATTGATAATAAATTATATATGTATATGCATGTGTCTCTTCTTTGTAGTCTAAAATTTATACCAATGTGTGGGTATTCGGTGATGTCACCAAGTTACATAACCAATTCTTTTCCACTCACATAATTATTTATATGTGGTCAATCAAGGTGTGCAGCATTAGTTATTGAATCATTTATATATATGTGCATCTAGCAATCAATTATTAGAAAATGGATAAATAATGGACAAACATTGAAAGTGACCTGCGTAAAATATTATGAAGTAATAAAGTAAAATAATTAGACAATTTCATATTAACAGATATTCAAAAGATAAAGAGTTATTAAGGTTAATAATATAATTATCATTATGTTTATAAATCAATTATTTATTTATTCTTTTGATTAGTTTGGACGGAAGGAGTGTAACGAATTAAATTTTGGAGTATTAGTAATTAATAAAAGGCGATGATTGAAGGCATATTAAATAGATTATGAATTATTTTGGAATTATTAGTTTGGATTGTTTTAAATTTGAGGTGAATATGTTTAGGTTGCGAATAATGTTTCGTATTTGATATCGTTGGCATTTGAGGATAAGATTTTGTAGAGTGTGCTATAAATGGTTTGGAAGTATCAGGTACGGATTCCGTACTCTTTCAGCGATACTTTTGTTACGTTTGATTTATTCGTTTTGTTTCTCGTTTCAAATTCTGTTATTATTTCACATAATTGTTTCTTGTGAAATTCATATAATTGTTTCATTTTGGAGTTGACACATTGGACTCGTAATTGTACTCTTTGAATTAGGATATCATGTTTAGTATTTATTTTTGATAATTGTAGAGCGGTACATGTTATTACCTTCTTTTGAGATCTTGTGACCATAATTTGATTTGGTTCAACATGTACATATAGAACCCTTTTGTTGGTATTATGTCGCATGTGTTGTGACATAGTATTTTTATTAGAATATACCGTAGGGTATACCTGAGCTATAACCACCTGTGGGGGTACCACAGGCATGTCGTCTTGGCACGAGAGGCATGACACTCTCCGTGGCGGTGTGATTAGTCCACGGCGTCTCCGTTTTGGGCTCCGGAGTAAATGGGCCATTTGGTGTTTTGTTGTGGGAGGCGTATGGGTTAACCCTAGTTTTCTGTTCTGTGGATTAATTGGTGATGTTGTGCCAAACACACCTATCCGATTTGCATACATTTGGATTCGCGGTCCAATGTGTGGTTGCCTGTGTGGCATTGTTTCGATGTGCCTGTGTGGCATTATTTTGGTTGCCTGTGTGGCATTATTTTGGTTGCCTGTGTGGCATCATTTGATTTGCCTGTGTGGCATTGTTTTGACTTGTCTGTGTGACAAGATATATTTCTGAGCTCATTCGGTATGAAATAACTTCAGCCGTTTGTTTCAGCCTATTATTTTATTGGATTAGTTTTGTTGGTTTTTGTTCAGTTCAAGTCATTGAGTTAGTTACTTCAGTTCGCTATTTCTTTATTCTTTTATTGGTTTCGTCAATTATGTTGATTCATATATATTCCATTCAGATCCTTGGATATTATATTTTCGTTCGTACTTGCACTTGAGGCTTGTTCAGTAATTTGTCTCAACTGTTTTCGTATATCTGCTGTATATCTTTCGTATATCTGTATCCGTACTGGGCAATTGACTCATGCTGTGTTTTTCTTCCGGCAGGTTTGCAGGGGTGATTCAGGGCTAGTGTGATGAGAGTTTTGCCTTTGACCAGTTAGGTTGATTCAAATTTTAAGTTTTGATTATTTTGACTCAGTTTAGAGAATTGTACTTATTACTTTATTGATGGATCACCATTATTATTTATTTTAAGGTTTGTTGTGCTTTGCACGTGACCTCCCTTTCCTTTTCGGGAAGGAGGTGTTACAATAAGTATATTAAATTTCAATCCAATATATATAGCAAAAAAAAGCAGGGAAAGGTATATATGAGAGTTGTACTTCTCACAAGTTTAGTTGTCCATTTCTTTACTTACATAAATAATAGTAATATATATTTTGTACTGTATTTCCTTTTAAAAAACTACTACATATAGTGATGAGAAATTTAACTCAAGTACATAGAATTTCTTTAACAATTTTAATTACAATAAATTAACACTTTCAATATAAGAATTAACAAATTTATTAACTAGCTCAAATGCATATTAATTATTAATAAAAATAAATAAAGATTTAATTTGCTCCAAAATAAAAAGAAAAAGTCTCATGAACTTAATAAATCCCTACCAAATGATGAAATAACGAAATACGGAGTACTATTATTACTACTAGCGACCTCTCTACATGTGGGCCATATCAAGTTGTCATACATAAATATGGGCAAAATTAATGTGTTTTGACATCTTCCTCTTTCCGAATTGTGACGTTTCCTTGAATTAGTAAGAAAAAAAATGAATATGATTTGGAGGAATTAGGTAAAACGTGTCTGGCGTTTAATTAGTAGTAAATCTAAAACATCAAACATGCATGCATGAAACAGAAATATATATATATATATATATATATATATATATATATATATATATGGATTCTATCCATAGCAACCGGTTGTTGGTAGCAACCCATTTTTTTCTAGCCGCTACAGCTTGTAGCGGCTTATAAAAAAAAATAATTCTAAGTAGCCGGTACAAGCTGTAGCAGCTGGAAAAAAAAGGGTTGCTCCCCAACAACCGGTTGCTGTGGATGGAGATCCATATATATATATATATATATATATATATATATATATATATATGACTGACCTGACCAGACCAGACCAGCAGCTCCCATCCTAACCCCAAAAATCACTTTTTCCCCAAAAGTGGGAAATAAATAACTGAGCCTTTTTCAATGAATTTAATATATTTACAAAATTAATATGAAAATTATAGTAATAGTAATAATTAGGATTACAAATTACTAGCTAGTTCCCAGCTTTAATTTCCCTCTTACCCTTTCTCTTTGAACACTCCCCTTAATTGCATGCCCCTCTCCTTCATTATACCAAAGGAAGCATACCTATCTTAATTATCTTTGTTTTAAAGTGAGACTCGTATTAGAAATTTTGAATTTATTTCGCCCGCCCATATGATCCGTTTTTGTGTAGGATACACTTGAAAATAATTTATTTGATGACTATTTTTTCATTATTATTAAAAATTTTGAAAAATCAGATTTAAATGTCTCTTGGACATCCGATCCACTAATTAATAATCTGCCCAAAAAAAAAATACTACATAGTTACTGAATTTTTTTAAATATAGTTTACCTAAATGATCAGAAATGCCTAGTACTGTAGGTAGATGAAATTGATCAAGTTGAATTTAATCATGTTTGGCGGCGGAAGTCGTCCAATCCCTACATTTTGGATGGATAATTCTTTGAATGAAAGATTATATATGTTCAATTTGAATCGATCTTTCCGGTCTTTTGACCGATGATCAAAGCATATAAATGTCAACACTCAACAGCTTCTCATGTAAATTAATGAAATTGCTACATATATAGCATTGTGTGTTTAATTTTTCTTGGATGGTTGATTATTGGAGGGAGCATGCAACTAATTCGAATTGAAGAGGGTCGGGGTTGTATTAATTTGGGAACCCTACCTGAAGTGATTGATGATATATATGGATGCGGATGTACGTTGCAATGGGAATGAGATATATATATGTAGTGGCTGGCATGACCAAACCAAAAGCTGAGGCCTGAGGGAAAGGAAGCCAAACACAGGGATAACGTTGTCCCATTTTAAGCCACTCAATTAGGTTGGTACTGTTCAATCTGCACGTATGATGAAGTGTGAAGGCGGCAAGTTATTTCATACTTGATGGTAAATGGGTACGGTTGGTGTGATGGGGATGGGGATGGGGATGGGAACTAGCTAGGTCTAGCTATACATACGTTTGTTTGTAAGTATGTATCGAATGGGGTCAACCCAGGGTGGATTCAGCATTGTAATTTAGTGGGGTCAAAATTAAAAAAAAAACTCAAGAGAATAAAATTTTAATAACATAAAACATAACTAAATAATTTTTAAATATTATTTACAATAATATTTTTCGAGGTTTCATTACTTAAATTTGTTGTATAATAACCTCATTTTTAATAGTTACAAAAATATCACGCTCAATGTAAGTTAACAGTCCTTCATTCATTCATCTCCCATTTGATTACAGAGTTCATTGTGCACAATATTCATAATTAAAAATGTCCTTTTAACAGTTGCACTAACAACGAGCAAAATTAGAGCTAATTTTAGCAATAAATAGACTTAAGGATACACATCATCCTTTCTTTTCTTAATTTATTCATATCAATTAAAATGTATTTATATCAAAATTAAAATGTATTCATATCAATTTTAAACCTAAAAATACCTCAACTTAATATCAAAATTGATTCTCTATTAATTTGGAACGGAGATACTAAATTACTCCATCAAGAATTAGAGAAGGAAAGAAAAATCTTTCTACACTATTTTATAGAAATAGTGAGTACTGCTAAAATATCTTTCTAGAACCATTACTCCATACCCCAACTCGATCCTGCTATGTTCTAACCTCCTGAGAAGAAAAATGAAACAAAAAGGAAAAGGATGAGCTCAACTAGTCCAGTAAAGAATATTATGACTAAAATAATATACAACAAATTATCATTAGTCTTCAATAGGGAAAAATCTGATAGAATATAATAGAGAACAAGTTTTAGATCAATATTCTGCAGCGGAAACAACAATCCTCTAGAAGAGTCACGCAGAGAATGAATTCTACTATCTTCTAAGATTTAAAAGTTCATCATCAATATTTTATCCCTGTAACAACAATCAATATACATCTTTAATCAAATATTCATCTTTGCACTACAGGCCAAAGATATTCATTTGAATCACCAGTTGGCCATGTTCATCTCAACACATGTTCATTTTTGCAATACGGGACAAAGATATTCATCAGTTAATCATTCATCTTTGCACTACAGGCCAAAGATACTTAGTAATATCATCATTTAAGACTAAGGATGATGAAAAATATTTTTAAAAAAATGAATCCAGTGAGACAGAAGGACAAATATTAGGGATTCGTATAACAGTTTATCCAAGATCAATAATACTTCATAATAACCAATTGTGAAGCAGAATTAAAAAATAATCATCAAAACATGGATACAATCAAAGATAGTAGCCAAAATAGACATCTTGGATAAAAAGAAAAAATTTTATTTTTCGGTGAATAGTGCCGCATACGTGAATAGTGTCGTATTCGTGAATAGTAATCCCGACACAAAAAGTTCTAAATTTGATTAAAAAGTTCACCAATATTTCGGCATAATGATATTGAAGAAAATAATATCATTTAAGAAGAAAATAACATCCTTTACCTCAAAATAACGGTACTTCTGATCAGAATATCGGATAGAAAGCCAAAGAAAACTTGTACCGAACAACAACTCTCAAAGTATCAAAATACTCACAAAAATACGCTCGATAATCTAGAGAAAAAAAAAAACTTGTTTCTGGTGTGATTTTCAATTCTAACCTAAGCGTCTATTTATAAGAAAATGCTAGAACGTCATAAGAGACTAAAATAATAAAGTAATATTATTTCAATTCTCATTTTCTACGCATGCAAGCTTGCAACCATCTTTGATAAAAAAATCAGCAGCCCACATGTGTATTCAACACCAACCAAAAAGTGGGCCCCACCTATAAATTAATAAAAATTATTTTATTTTATAAAACTTCAATAATTCATAGAAAATAGCCCGTTTATCAGAAAAATACGAATTTATGTCCATTCCACACGAAATCGAATTCTCTACAACTTTATAGCTTTGAGTTTTTCCAAATTCCAAACAGAAAATATCCGAAATTCACAAATGGATAATTTTTAATACCTCCACTCCGACAAAATACTGATAAATCACCTCACCATTAATTTCTTCATTAATAACCACATAAAATAAATAAATTCATCATTTATATCCACATCAAATAAATATTTCCTTATCATATAAATCAATAACTAATTATTCACAAATAATATTACAGAATCACAATTATGACAACCAGGTCGTTCTCAGGAAAGAGGGGGCTTTCCAATAAGAATTTCTCCTTACTGGCGCGCAATTAGGTGACCAAACCTCTCATTGACAGAATTTTCTAGACATTGCCAATAATGCTTATCTAATAATATTAGTCAAATAATATGAATTATTGATCTGATAATGAAAAATACTGTGCAGTGACAATAATATAAACTATCAACGCATCAATTATTGAATCAATAAAATAAAATATTGAACAGTAACTACTGTAGCAATTATTGAGTAGTGTCTTCTTACGCACGAATCAATAATTCAACAATATTGTGCAATACCGTGTGCTACTGTGTCACCACGCGTGTTACTGTATTTTAACCACCAGGTAATCCAACAGAGTTAACGGTAACAATTACGCCGTTATTTATAAAACTGAACATTGTCGTTTTCTTCATCCGACAATTATTCTGTTATGGGGCCCTCAATTGACTGCGCCGTCGTACGTATATTTTCGACAAAAAGAATATTCCACGACCAAACGAATATTCTCCGACATAATGAATATTTTATAACCACTTGCTTATTTTGTAAAATTTGCACATTTCACCCATAACTAAAGTATTATATCAAATTAACACTTTATTAATTTAGAATAATGAATAGAGAAAATTTAATTTTATTTATAATAAGTTGGGGTCTTACAGAGACAGTGAATGAATTTTTTTAAAATAGAAATAATAAGTAAATAATAACAGAAAGTGATACGATAAGAAATAAATTTTAGAGATAAAATGTGTATAAAAATCAAAGAGAGAAACTGAATAAAAATTTTAAAATTAAATATAACACGATTTTAGAGAGAAAATTAATTTAGGGGATGCTAAGTTGAATAAAATATTTATTGTTGTTAAATGTTGGGGAAAAAAATATAGAAATCAAATAAATTGTAATTGTTAAAAAGAGAACAAATTTGTTTAAAGAAAAAAAGTAAAAGAGTACAATTGTTTACTAGTTATACACGAGAAAAAATAAGACTAAATAATTTTATGAAAATATATAATTGATATTTGATATTTTAATATGACATAATGAAATTATACAACATATGCTCCATGACCCTTAAAAATTCAGTGGGGCAGATGCCCCCTGCCCCTAGCTTGGATCCGCCATTGGGTCAACCTTAATAATAATGGGTGTTCGGGTATAATTTGCCGACCCTTATGTGGGATGAAGGCCTAGATTGGGAAGGATTTGTTTAGCCCAATAGGTCGAAGCTAGTAAGGGTTGGGATTGGTGGTGTTCGGGGTCGGGCGATCGAGTCCTTTGGGTCGGAGTCCCGATTTGATTGGTGGTGGTCGGGCGACCGAGTCCTTTGAGATGGAGTCCCGATCTTATTGATGGTGTTCGAGGTCGGGCGGCCGAGTCCTTTGGGTCGGAGTCTAGTTCCGGTGACTTGGGCCCATACATATGGTTATTTCCCGTATGGAGTATGATGTGATAAGGAGTTTGAATGGTTAAGAATTTCAATCCTAACCATATTTAAATACCAATTAACTGCAAAGGTAGGTGTTAGAATTATATCCAACTTTCACCTTAATTTTAAGGGGATTGAGTTTGACCCAAACATAGGTAACTACCATGTTTAGGAATCTTAATTCAAATCGGAAATCAGCTTTAAGGTGATGAGATCAGCTATAAATACAAGACTTAACTTCAATTAACAAGGTTGAGTACTACATTTTTGAACACTAAACATTAAAGTCTCTATTATTAAACTTTGTTCAAATTGTATTTATTCTCACACCGAAACTATCACTCAATCATATATTTGTCAACACTCAATAGCTCCTCATGTTCATGTAAATTGCTACATAGCATATATTTGTCAACACTTGACAGCTCCTCATGTAAATGAAGTTACTAAAACTAATAATGTGAATGGACCACCTTACCCACCAGTGCTATGCTCTGCTAGGCTAGGTAGCTCCGGAAAAATTATACTTGAAGAATATAATAAATTCTCGCAATATTTTTCTGTCATAAAATTAAAACAAATTGAGGAATTCATTCTAAATAACAACCCAAAATTATTGAGGAATTCTCAAGAATTCTGTGTGAGTATGGAATCAAACCCAAAATTATTTAAACATCTCACTTATCACTAGACCAATCAACACCCTTCTTTTTTTAAATTTTGTAAACGGTCAGTCGACCAGTGTGTGTATTAGCTAAAGCTAATTGCTTAATTTAAGCTAATTGCACAAGTTATTGTTGTTATAATGCTAGTAGAGGCCAACTTGGTAGTCCAAGATTTGATTAGTCTCAAAATCAATATCCACTTTAATTCTCGAGTCAATAGACTTACTCCTACTATAAGAATTAGACTCTCAATTCAATCAAGATCCAGATTCTCTCAAAATCAAAGTCAATAGACTCTCCCAAAATCAAATTTACATTCATTTTAAGATAAAATTTACAAATAAAATTAAACTCTTAATTTAAAACTATCTTACATTCATTTTAATTGGAAAATTTACATTCATTTTTCCAATTAATTTAATTGGAAAAATTTAAATTCATTTTAAGATAAAATTAAAACTATCTTACAAATAAAGATTTCACTTCTTTCAAATAAATGATACTCCATATAAAACTCTCTACAGGAGGAAAGTTCCTCGATAAATATACAAAATTTTCAATATACTACTTCTATGGGAATAGTATTAACCTCACAATTTAGGTTAAGAATTATTTAGTTAATTAAAATTATTTGAGTCGTCTTATTGATTTGATTAATTAATTTTGGGTCCTTAACACTAATATACAACAATTAGAAAGTAATTACAAAAATAAAACACACACAACATAATTACAGAAATAAAACAACACAATATATTATGATTCCTAAAATCAGGCGTCATTAACTCCTATATGCCAGTTACCACTTTCATACTTCCAACCAACCGATCCTAAATTCACGTTACTGAACAAAACATAAAAGATCGACAGCAACAAGATCGGAGAAGAACAAATCAACGACGAATCTACCGGAGAAGACGAAATCTCGCGACGCAACTATGAGATCAAAGAAGAACATATCAACGACATATCTATCGGAGAAGACAAAATCTCTGGTCGTTATATTGTTCTGAGATCGGAGAAGACATATCTATCGCACGGGCACGCTGAGATCGCAAAATAGCATACAAAATCAACAGCAACTTCAAGTTCAGTAACAAAACAGTACAATCGAACGACAGTGATTGTTGAATGCAAAATCACAGCAACTTCGATACAAATCTGAATAATGAGGTATGTGAGATTAAAATTCAGATGCATATAGTTACCTATAGTTACTACGAATTCCTATATTGATTACCTTTCTTAAGTTTTTCACACTTCAAATGGTTACTACAATTTCCTATAACGATTGGATGATTCATTGATATGTTTTTTATTATGGTTACTAAATATATATAAATTGGTTACTGATAATTGTGTATTTATTTGCTAAATAATATTTATTTGATGGCTTTATAATTTTTAAATGAGTTTGGTTACCTTCATTGAATTGTTGGTTACTCTCTAATGTTGTCTTGTTTACTGAATAACATTATAATGTCTAATGTTATTTTGGTTACTGTCTAATGTTGTCTTAGTTACTGTGTAACAATATATTGGTTACTGATTAATGTTAATTCGGTTACTGTGTAACATTATAATGGTTACTGAATATTTGGTTACTGTCTAATGCTGTCTTGGTTACTGTATAATATGTATTTAGATACTGTAAGGTGTTTATTTGGTTACTCTATAATGTTATTGTGTTTTATAATTGTTTCTTTTATATCGGTGGTTACTTATTGACTACATTGGTTACCTTCATACAACTGCTAATCTGATTATATATATTGGTTGTTGTATACTATTTAATTGGTTACAGTATAATGTTTATTTGGTTGCAGTGACCATTTGGAAATTTCTGTCAAGTTTGGAGTGTCAGATTTTGGCGTTTTCGGAACCTAATTTCATTGGAAACGGGTCAACGATCAAAAGTCACCAGCTTTGATGTTGAACTGCAGGGTTTTTTGGTCGAATTCCATTATTTAGGCCTTCAAAATTGCATGTAAAAATTTGGTTTATTTTCTGGTTACTAAAATTATGTAATTTGGTTACTGTCTAATATTAATTTGGTTACTTTACAATGTTTATTCAGTTGTTAGACAATGGCTATTGACAGTAACCAATACAACAAATTTAATTATTTACAGGAATATATAATTGTTTACTGCTAGTAACTATTAACCACGTGGTTGGTAACATTTTTGATGGTATACAATAACCAAAATTGATGTTGATTAATATTTTAATTTTTGATTCCATCATGAGTTATCAATATAAAGTAAACATATACATTGAACAATTGGTAACTGTTCTGAAATATTTTTATGTAAATTTGATTATCCATCTAAAATAAAATGGTTACCTCTATATTTATATTTAGTTACCAACTGGCATAGACCATTTCCAAATAACTTTTATAACTATGTAATTTAAAAGTATCCATCAGCTAGATAAATGGGAACCCTCATATGTACATTAAGCACTTGATAACTGTTCTGATATAAGTTTTTAATTATTTGGTTACTAACAAAAATTAAAATGGTTACCCATATAATAACTAAAATCCCTCACTGATTGTACAATAATAGTAGTCAAACACAATTAAATAACAGTAAAACAAATATAATAACTAAGTAACCAAATAGTTACATAACAGTAACCATAATATGTTTTAATGGTAACCAAAACATAAAACAACCTGTGTATCCAGCATCATGTAATGAATGCGATATTGTTTGTTTAGGAAACCCAATTATATTATGACATGTACATTTCACAATTGATATATGTCCTGAAACAAGATTGTAACTCTCTGGTTACTATCAAAACAATAGTTGGTTACCTTTATATACATATTTGGTTACCAACTGTACATCTCAAACAATGTATCCAACACAACTTAAAAGATACAATAAATAATAACTAAAATACCTCATTGATTGTACAATAATAGTAGTCAAAAATCATTAAATAACAGTAAACATAATGTAACATAATAAAACAGTAACCACATAATTATATGATAGTAACCAGAATAAGTTTTAATGGTAACCAAAATATAATAAAGAAGTAACCAAATAGTTATATAAAAAGTAACTAGAACATGTTTTAATGTTAACCAAAACAGAAACAACCTGTATATCCAACCCAGTTTAGGCAACCCATGTATACTCTTACATATACATTTAACACTTGATATACGTCCTAATATAAGCTTGTAACTATCTGGTTACTTCCAAAAAATAAAATAGTTACCCTTCTATACATGTTTGGTTACCAAACCGCACCTTTAAAATAATGTATCAGACACAACTTAATACGAACCAACAAATAATGTCAAATAATTGATTATATAATCAAATATGTAATTTTATTTACATAAGCTCCAATAAACATTACATACTCACTAACCATAACAAATGGTTATGGATATCCAACAAAAATCAAAGTACGAAACATAGTTCATAATGACAATACAACGATAACTGAACTAATCAAAATTTGGTACAAATCTTCTTGAAACTTGAGCTTTTTGGTTGCTGCTACTTTCTTCTTCATGGTTGCTCTCATTCTCTAGAAAAGACTTCCGCATTATGAACCTGTGGGAGGAAGAGAAATACCTTGAGATTAGTGAATAGAGAGCCCATGTAGGATGTGTTTGTGGAAATGAAAGTAGAAAATAACATAAACCTTGTAGAATATATTTGAAGGGATTTATAAAAAATATAATACATCAATGTATACTAAGCAAATACATGGTAACCAAAAATCATAAGCTAATAGTAACAAAAAATATATTAAAGAAGCAAACAAACAGTTATATGTTAGTAACCAAAATATATTTTAATGGTAACCAAAAATCATAAGCTAACAGTAACAAAAAATATACTAAAGAAGTAACCAAACAATTATATGTTAGTAACCAAAATATATTTTAATGGTAACCAATACATAAACAACATATAGACCAAACACAGTTTAGTCAATCCATGTATACTAACCAAATACATGGTAACCAGAACAACACAAAATAGTACCCAAAATCCCAACTCAAGGGAACAAAAATGGTATCCAAATCATAAACTAACAGTAACAAAAAACTTACTAAAGAAGTAACCGAACATTTATATGATAGTAACCAAAATATGTTTTAATGGTAACCAATACATAAACAACATGTACAACAAAAACCAGTAACCAAAGTATAATGCAGAAGTAACCAAACAGTTATATGATAGTAACAATAATAAAATTTAAATTAGCACACTTTTAAAAAATATTGGGTTGGAAATATCTTCTGGCTATGAACTTGAGCTTCTGTCTTAACTACAGGAACATCAAAATCAGAATCCAACTGCACAAATTCAAATAAATTTCTTCAAATCCTTAATAAAATCACCCTCTGTTATTCTTTTTCTCTTTCCATCCTTCTTCTTTGTATCAATCATTCTATACAAAACATAAAAACAACACAAATTCAAACAATCAATACTCCATTCTGTTAGAAACATAGCATATATATATGATCATATTGACAATTAATTAGTAGAATGAGAATTAACAGAAATTAGAAACAGCCCTTAGAGAGAGAAACCAGAATCGTTTCAGTTGGAGAGAGAGTTGGAGAGAGAAAGTCGCGTATTCGACTGTGTGGTTTGTTGATTAACAAGTGCAACAAAAGTAAATTAAAAAACAATTAATTTACGCCACCAATTTGTCTAACAAACTGTGATGAAGAAGAAGAAGAAGAAGAAGAAGAGAGAAATACGAGAACAAAAGTTACGGAGAAGGAAAATGAGAATAAGAAGATTTTAGAGAGAGAAATATCATGCGTTTGAAATAAAAAACCACCAGATAATGATCCCCTAAATTAAGGAAACTGCCCATTAATATTAATCCCTTAATTTAAGGACCTTTAATTGTATTAAAATTAATAATAAAAATGATAAAATGTTTTATTTTTGTAATTATTTTATGAGTGTATGATTTTTGTAATTACTTTCATAAATGTACTAATACTAGCTGGGTCCCGTGCCTCCGGCACTGTATGGACAATATGATTTATCTCAAACTTTGAACGACCAAAATAATTTATTGAGTGAGCGGGAAATTTAAAGTCATTTGTATTTTATTAAATTATTATTAGATTATTAGATAGATAGATGTATTTTATTAGATAGATATATGAACGGTGGGATTTATCCCAAACTTTGGACGGCCCAGATGATTTATTGAGTAAGCGGGAAATTCAAAATCATTTGTATTTTATTAGATAGATTTGTAATTAATCCATTAATTTTTATGTCATGTGTTTGTTCAGTTTTAAACTTTTATATATATTAGTTATTACACATATGAGTTAGAACTAGTTTAATTAATTTTAATCCCTATTAATTTATAATAATTTTGGTTCATATCGACTCAAATAACAATTTACAGGTAATTATATAGATATTCGTTCCATCAAAAGTGTTTTATTGGTTAATTTTATTTCAAAACAAAATTTTTATTTTTATTGATGATATAATGACACAATATTTTTAAATTTAGCATCATATTTTTATATAAAAAAATAATATTTTATTTTGGTTTTATCCTGCTTCGAGTTTTCTTGTGAGTATTTATATATGTTATATTCTAATTTGACAATGTGGGTTTTCTGTAATTACATATTAAATTACAAGTTTCAAATATTTGAAGTAATGATATAATACTTAGCCATGCGCAAAATATTAACAAAAAATGTCATTTTAATTTTTATTAAGAGTATTGCACTTTTTAATTTCAAACTTGGCTTAAAAAATTTAAAAGTTAATTTGAAATATCTATACATTTAAAATTAATATTAATCATTTAAATTTTATTACAATAAATGGCATAACTAAAACTATTTACATTTTAATTTTTTGAAGTCAAATATTCGTGAAAATTTAAAAGTTAAAAATGTATCTTTAATTTTGAAACGGAGATAGTAATATTTTTAAGATAGACTTTAATATTCATAGTTATATTGATAAAAAATTTAAGTATTCTAAATTAATTTTTAGAAAAAGTAAGTGCACAAAAAATTTAGAGAGAAGAAAATAAAAAAATAGTATGATACAATTGTATTACTATCACCGTAAACAATAGAACCTCTATAAATTAATATTGTTGAGACTAAATTTTTTTATTAATTTAGAGAGTTATTATTTAATCGATAAATTAATAATTCATTAATTTAAAGAGTATTTTTCTATTCAGTAAACATAAATTTAATTACATTAAAATTATTACATTTTTTTTATGTTTATATCATACTTTTTTTGATGCAATGTATCATACTTATTAAATTAATATATCATACTTGTGAAGATGATACAATACCGTTAGAGCCAATAACGCGAAAGGAAACACTCATATCGTCAATAACTATTCACAAGTTTTTATTACAATTCGAGAATGTAACACCTGAACTTTTGGACGCAATGAGAAAAATTAAGAATAAAATTTAATTAAATTTAAATTTCAAGACAAAACAAACGAGGATAGAATCATATTTTACAAGATTACTCTAGATATATTTGTAATTTAAAAGAATTATTAATTTATGATTTTGATGGGGCCATATAAATATATAAGGGTCTTTTTAAAAATTATTATTTTATTATTTTTATCAAAATAATTAATTTATCCCATTAGCCCAAGTCGAGATTGGAAAAAAATATTATTTTAGATAAATTATTAATTTATCGAATATTAATTTATAAAGGTTCTACTGTGTATATCAAATCTGTTGAAAATGAGATGCGTCATTTTAAACTACGCCCTTTATATAATTAATTCATTATTATTATCAATTAATAATAATAATAATAATAATAATTGTAATCTTGAAATTTAAAATATGAATTCACATATATTTATTTCAATCTATACAATTAATATTAAAAATAGAAAATATAATTTTAATTCTTAATTAAAATTGTAACTAAATTTATAAACCAAAATCAATATATAATCATACGGTCCGGTATGCGGACCTTTTTTTTGATTTTTTTTTAAAACAACTAAAAAAAAGTTTAATATTTTATGGAACTGATTTTTTTTCATAATACAGTGTGTAGGTAGAGAAACCGTACCTTACTAGGGTTAGGGTTTCGTATTGGCCGAGGAGGAGAGAAATCCACGAAGAGTACGGTCTTGATTGAGTGGTTGAAGAGGGGAGAAGAACAGGTAAGCAATTGCTCGAGTAACACGTGGCGGAATTCTTAGGATTCAAAAGCCTTCTTCAAAGTCTCTAGTTCAGAGAGAATTCAAAAGTCCCTTTCTATTGAAATGAAAGGGGGTATTTATAGAGTTTCTTGGAAAATGGTCACGTGCCTTGCACATGTCTGGGTCTTGTGCTTGGCATGTGATTTCAGAGGAAATTCTAAGAATACCCTTAATTACTTAAGTAATGCCAAAATCATCCTGTCCTTCTAGCCACCAATCCAATCCCTCAATCAATTCCCAAATGAGTCGTCTCCACGAGTCTTCTGCCTCGGGACACGTGGAGACTTCTCCCGGTTCATTTAATTCTTTAGATCACACGTAAGCCCTAATTTTGTACTCGAGCTCACACAGTGTTTTAGATGTAATTTACATACGTATAACAAAACAGGTCTGTACAGTCTGTGCAGACTGTACATATATTTTTTTGGTATAGGTATCCAAATCACGCCCAAAACATTGTATTATGGAAAAATTTCAGTTCCATAAAATATTAAAAAAAAATTAGTTGTTTTAAAAAAAAGTAAAAAAAAAATCCGCATTTTAATAAAGTAAGCGAGCCCTCACCTGATCGATTTTGTATAATCATATTTTGTCGGAACTAATCAACTCTTTTGTATTATTAGTTGTCTTCACCCAAATCAAATTCTGACGGGGTTAATAGTGGTGAAACAGAGAACAGAGGAGAGCATATTCTTTGTCCTCAATTTTTCTGTTTTTTTGTGTTCTTCTATTTAAATTTTGACACTTAATCTCTTACTTAATATTAATTAATTTTAAAATTAAATAAAAAACATATGTCAAAATTTAAGTAGTTAGACACAAAAAAGACAAATTTAGAGACAAATGATATACTCTAACACAGAATGTGTTTTAGAAAGGAGGCGCCGGGAGTTGGTACAGAAGACATAGAATTAGCAACAACAAAAATAAAAAAAATAAAAAAAAAATGAGAGAGAGAGAGAAGTAATTGGGTTTCCTTTTTATTACAAAATAAACAAATAAATAAAATGGATCTAACAGTTTGTTAATAAAAAAAAATTGTTCTAAAATGAGCACATAATATAATATCTTTATTGGGATAACAAATAAGATACTCGTAGAGACGAGTAATTCAGACTCTTATTTTTTAATATACTTTTAATAAATCATAAATAGGGGATTTTGATTTTTCTTCCTTGTCTACTTTTCCTTGTAACATAGTACTCCAGAATGTGTCCGTACACCTTTCCATCCTCCCTATATATACTTAAGGAAGCATTACTCCTCTCTCTTTCATTAGCTCCTAATCTTTCTTACAATATATATATATATATATATATATATATATATATAATTCTCATCCTCGTCATTTATTAAAGCCATAGCATCATAATCATCATTATCATCTATTAGCTAGGCAACCTCAAACACATTTTCATGGATTTTTTCTCCTTTTTCTCCCTGCCCAGCACACCAAATCCACAAGTTAATCATGAACATAACAACACTAATCCTATTATTACTTCTACTGATCCCACCGGTGGGTCGGCACCGGAAAATTATGAATTTAATTGGTCAACATCGTTGATTCCACTCCCGCTGTATCACATAACAGATTCAATCAAGAAACAGCTTCCCGTTATGGAATACAGCTCCTTTCGCCTTCAAAACAAGAAATCATCAGCTGGTAAACTTAACGGTGGTGATGATGAATGTGCGGTGTGCTTGAATCCCGTGGAAGGAACCCACCTAGTGAGGGAGCTGTGGAATTGTAGTCATGTGTTTCATAAAGACTGTCTTGATGGTTGGATAGATGAGAGTAATGTCACTTGTCCGCTTTGCAGAGCTGATCTATTACCTGCCGCAGCAAAAGACAAAGTTGATGATGAGTTAAATAAGTGCCGAGACGGAGAAGATTCATGGCGGATAAATAATGGAGTGGATGATGAATTTCTTATTTGGTGAGTGAGTGCAAACGTTCACCCATTTCATTAATTTCATCATAACTAATTTGTAGTTTATATAAGCATAACCACAGTTTGTTGATTGCCAACATCCGATTTATAATATATCATACCATTTTATTCTATTGCAATATATATACAACAAAAGGTTTAATCATCGACGGAGTACATTCACTCGAGATTAGTATACCTCTGACTGATTAGTCAGTCGAGAATAGTTCAGTCGAACATAAAGCATTCCCGACGGACTTCTGTCGAAAACACAGCTCATCATGGCGCCACTCTCCCGCCAGAACCAACACTACGGTCGACGGAATATTCTGTTACTGTTGACGGAATTTAGTTGATTTTATTCTAAGACCGACTGAATATTCGGTCGATGATACATCCGTTGACAGTAAGTATCCCCGACCGAAAGATCGACAGACTTAATTTCGACCTGCTACCGAATTTCCGACCGAATATTTTGTCGGAGATTAAGTTAACCTCGACGAAATATCCTTATTATTGACGAAATATTCCGTCGAAAATAAATTTTTTGTTCTAGTGGCCTTCATTATTTGATGATTTTTCTTGAATTAGTTTACAAAAATAAAAAGTTAATTGGTTTGAAGCATAGTATATTCGAGTACACTACTTTTATTGATTTTATTTGAGACATTGAACGTTTAGGACTGACTACTTAAAGTTGGAGCCGTACTAGCATTAATATACTTTTCTATATTGCTCCATATTTTATGCAGATTATGATTCTCCGGTAGCTAGATGTTCTCTTTACTTTCTTAATTCTTAGTTAAAGCCAAGTCATGATATTCTCTTATTAATACATTTTATCTCTCTTTTCTTAACTCCTTCCTTTCAGATTATGATTATGATAATATAAGCGGGGAAAGGAAAGGAAGGGAAGACTGGATGTATTTGATGAATAATGTCTCAATTTTAATAACTGAACCACTGTTTGTGGAGATAAGCTGACAAAATGAATTGGTTAAGGCTAATTCCAATTTTTAAATATTTGTTCCTTTAGCATATCTACCCTCTAAGCCGCAAAATATGGTTATTGGTTGATTTTAATTTATAAAATTTAATTATTATTTAATTTAATAATTAAAATTACATTACATATTTTTAATATAAGTTATGTGTGTTGGAATCATATAGTTATGAACCAAAATATAGGTTAACCCGTATTTCAAATTTCAAGCTTACCATTATTATGGTAAATTAAATAAACTATTTATGATATTTAATTTCTATATTTATTCACATTTTATCTCTAATGTTTTATATATTCTTCATCTTTCTAAAAATTTTTGTACACTCTAATTTTTTTAAATTTTATCTCAAAAATTTTACACATTCCCTCTAAAATTTTTAGATTCTCTCTCTAATTTTTTTTATATAGACTATATATCTCTAATGTTCTATAAACTTGCTTTCTCTAAAATTTTTAACATTTCTGTCTCTCTAAAATCTGATTACATTTTCTCTCTAAAATCTTATTACAATTTCTCACTCTAAAATTTGTATATCTCTCTTTCAAATTTGTATACACTTTCTCTTTCTAAAATTTATATGAGTTTTTCTACGCCGACCGGGTCCTAGCGACATTGCTAGCGACCGGTCTAAATTTTTTTTTATTTTTTTTTTAAAATATCTCCCAAATAATTTATAAGATTTATTGGAACTGAAATTTTTTCAGAATAAAGTGTTTTGGATGTCATTTGGATACATGTAAAAAATATGCCCGTACAGTCTGTACAGGCATATTTTTTACATGTATCCAAATGACATCCAAAACACTTTATTCTGAAAAAATTTTAGTTCCAATAAATCTTATAAATTATTTGGAAGATATTTTAAAAAAAAAAAAAAAAATTGGACCGGTCGCTAGCAATGTCGCTAGGACCCGGTCGGCGTAGAATTTTTGAATTTATATTCATTACCTCGTTGATCATTTTAGAAGTTATAACTTTTTCAGAAGTTATATGAACTTTATTTTAGTCTCTAAGATTTTGAGCACATGTCAATCTATAGCTTAATTCGAGTTTAATTAGTTGGAAAATGAAGCTAACAGTTTCTCTTACTCTAATGAAAAATTGTTAAATGCACAACAGAAAATGTTATTTTTATAATTAAAATATCACTATAGATTCTATAACGACAATTTTCATAGTCATTATACATTTACAACGACACTTTTCTTTTTTTAATAATAAAAAAATATCATGTATATAACAATTTCCTTTTAATATAATCAGTAAAAAGTAAATTATTATTATTTTTTTTATTAAAAAAAGACATTGCTGTCAACCTAGTCATAAAGGTTGATTGTTAATAATTAAAGTAGTTATAGGTAGAATGTTAATAATTCGCCGTATGTATACTATTATACTAGCAAATTGTGAGAGCAGATCTTCTATCTCAAATTCTATGTCTTTTTTGTCTCTTCAATTATATTTTGATATATGTTTTTTTATTTAATTTTAAAATTAATTTATGTTAAATAAAAAAGTATGTGTCAAAATTTAAATAAGGGAGATGATCCATGGAAAACGTTAGATATTAACACTATTTCAACTAACGCTAATCTAGCCGTCCAATATTAGAGTTAATGGCTGAGATGAATGCTCAGCCGCTAGAGGGAGTAGCGGCCAGCAATAAATTAAAAAATCATCTCTGCTGGCCGCTAGAGGGAGTAGCGGCCAGTCAAAACGTCGACATTTTGACTGGCCGCTACTCCCTCTAGCGGCCAGCAGAGATGATTTTTTAATTTATTGCTGGCCGCTACTCCCTCTAGCGGCTGGGTATTCATCTCAGCCATTAACTCTAATATTGGACGGCTAGATTAGCGTTAGTTGAAATAGTGTTAATATCTAACGTTTTCCATGTATCATCTCCCTTTAAATAAAGGGACAAAAAATCTGCTCTTGCAAATTGTACACTTGTCATAGGGATAATTTATCCAGGCATTTAATTTTAGGTAACCAATAATGGAGACCTAAACCAAACACTTAATTAATATCCCGTACAATGAAAAGATGGAGAAACGTTTTAATTGGACGAGTCAGCACCCAACAAATATCATCGGAGTTTTTTTTATGTGGACATAAAAATTAAATATGGATATTTTATAATTTTATTTATTTATATTTTATTTAATTTTTATGTCAAATTATTATGTTCGTATAAAATTTTTTATCATTAAAATCTCCTCACTAATTCTTCCTGTTTATACTTATCCATCCACATAAAAATAGATTAAAACTAGATACAAACCCGCGCGTTGCGGCGGGATTATTTAATTTTTAATAATAAATGTGTACGTATAATTAATAAATTAAAATATAGTAAAAAGATGATAAATTATTGTGCAATGATTAAATTTCACACAGAACATCTAAATAATCCAAATTAAAATCTCAAAGATCAACGTACTATTTGTGTTTAGAAGTTTCTAATATTTAAAACAACCAAGATACACAATAAAAATGAGATAATGAATTAAATTAATTTGAAGCATTTGTTTGGTGCTTCTACGTGGACTATTCAAAAGTTTTAGCCGTACAGTGTGCTATGATCTTAAATAAGGAACTTGATTTCCAAAGTTATTGTTGAGAGCAGTTGTAATTGTAACCGTAGGAAACCATTTCCAAATAAATTAATACTGTTTACAATTCAAATTACTTGAACCACAAAAATATATGATCAAGCAATAAATCACAAATATACAAAGAATCAAAAGAAATCCCATTACCCTAATCTCCAAAATTGAGGAAAATAAACAAATGAAAATACTTGAGAGCCTGCAAGCTCCTCAAACTGCTTGACCCAATCCTCAATCAGCGGGTCATTACCAAACTCAGGTGTTGAAGCAGTCATGGACTCCAATCCCTTTACAGTCTCCCTAGTTTTCTCCCTGAGCTTATCAAGAGTCTCAACAACTTGTTGGTGGGACTCCTTAAAAACCTGTTGCTTGCCCTTTTTCTTACTTTTAAAATCAGGCAAACCCATCCCCAGTCCTTGTACTACCCCAACAATAGTCATAAAAGACCCGCTATCTGCCTTGTTTACCTCATTTTCTCCACCTCTGTAAAAAAAAAGCAATGATATTCTCTTAACTGACTTACAAACAGTTGGTCAAGGAATTCAAAAAATGGATATTACCTTAACGAATGAGAGGTATGCCTCATAAATGGTGTGATATTTTTCCAATTCAAAAAATGGATATTCTATCAACCGATTCAAACACGAATTTGTGATTCATAGGAGCTTCGTCCCAAATCAATACTTACATATAAATACACGTAAATGAATAATCCATTAAAGGATATAGTCAACACCCAGGTAAATTGAAGTTGTAAAACAAAACCCATGATTTAAAAACAGAGTAAACACAAATAAACCCATAAGAAATTTTCACATCTAAGAGAAAAAGGTTATGAAAAAAAACAATAATCTGTCAATTTTATACCTTCCAATGCTTCTACTAACAACAGCACCCCCCTCCTGAGGCCTGAGCCTTGGCTAAAACCTTCTTGAAAACCATTATGGGATTTTCAAAATTAAGGGTTTGATCTGATGTAGAAGACATAGTGATTTTATTGACTGTAAAATGGAAAAGTTCTTTTATTGCTTGGGTTTCTTATTGCTGTTGGGTATGAACTGAACAGAAGTCTATGAACCATAGCTCTATGATTTAACTTAACTCCAAATTTTCTAGAACATTACTATCAAACATCCCAACTCCATCTCCACCTCAAATTTCTAAAATCCCGAATAAACCCATAAGAAATTTTCATATTTAAGAGAAAAAAAGTGATGAAAAAAAACAATAATTTGTCAATTTTATACCTTCCAATGCTTCTCCTAACAACAGCACCAGCACCCTCACACTGAGGGTATGGTAAAGTGTCCTTGAGAACCATTGTGGGATTTTCAAAATTAGGGGTTTGATCTGATGTAGAAGACATGATGATTTTATTGACCGTAAATGGAACAGTTGGTGTAAAAATTAAGAAAACAGCTGAGTACACTTAAAAATTAAAATCACCATGTTTGTAATATGTATGATCTCTTGCAGATCTGTACCTCGACTTCTGACTTTAGTTAACAGCTGAGTCGACCTCTCCAAGAACTCCCAAATCATAAATAATACACCAAATAATATTTTACTTTTTCTATTATGTTCAGGGATATTACCTTGGCTTTTCCAAGTTTTGCTTAACTTGAAAATACATTTTATTGTGCTTCAAAGATATAGTATGGTTGATCTAGGTCTAGTCGTGATGCACCCTGCATTTTACTCTTACATGATGAAGGATTACAACTATTTCTGTACAGTTACATTGGAACTGGCATTCAATCCTCTCAACCTTTGCAGAACTCATCAGCTATTTTCCGATTCATAGGCTGCGGCAAATCAATCATCTTATCTTCTATTAAAAAATTATCCTTGAATTGTTTCACCTTTTGCCACAACAAATATACACCTAATCAGTTAGCTATCCAACAAATAACTCAGATAATCAAATTTAAATTTAACCAATGCCAATTATCAAAAACCTAAAATGTTACCAGTTTTATAAGCTCAAGGGGTTCAGAGGCTTTTCGAATTTGAATTGATTCTTCCATTTTCCTAATCTGATTTGGGTAATACCTAGCAGCTAAATTTACAACAAACCCATGAACATCCAAGCATTAAACATCACAAAAATAGCAAATTTAACCTAATTGGCAAATGGGTTATTCAAAATATCAACCAAAATGAAGTGCAAAACTGAAAAAAACAAAGCTTTTCACATACCGTTTAATAATAATGATATTTCAATTAATTAATTTAATAATGATATTCACAAATTTTTAATTGACTATATCTAAAAATTGAATATCTCAATAAAATTATAATAATTAGATTATCTTACATAAAATTGGTCAAGATATATTATCTTAAACAATTTGTCCTCCGAGCAGCCACCGCACTGTCCTCTTGGTAGTTCTGCTGGAGATAGTACCTTAACGTCGTCGTCATCAGCAACAAAAATTGATCGATCCCCCAATTCCACGGTTTGCAAATTCTCGATTTGCTCCACCTAAAAAGCCCCAAATCGACTTCGTATTCGTTTGTCTTACAAAAGAAGTTTAGGATAAATCAGATATAGAGAAGAAGAGATTTGGGATGCGAGTGGATGAAAGGAAGAGCAATAGAAATTAATTAAGGATGAGATAAAAAAAGATGGTTTTGGATGAGGAGGAGGAATAGAAGAAGAAGAAAAGAAGAGACGGTCGTTTAATTGATATTGGACCAAACTCGATAAATAAAGCAGAAGAGGAAGCGAAACAGAAGAGGAAGAGCAAACGATTGATCTGATCAAATTGAGCGAGTTAACTCTAATTGATTTTAAATTGAGAGAGTTGACTCACCCAATTATGCAATTTGAAGGATTTGTTGAAAAGCATTTATATATAAGGTATTGATATGCATTGATATATATGCATGGAGGATTAGGTCAAGCGATCGTTAATATTATTTCAAACTCTAATTCTGCATTTATATATAAGGTATTGATATGCATTGATATATATGCATGGAGGATTGGGTCAAGTGATAGTTAACATTATTTTAAACTCTAATTCAAATAGAAAGTTTTATCCATATAAAATTTTGCTGATTAGTTGCTGAATAGATTAAATTCTATTGTTATTATTTATCCATAATTTAAAAAATGATAGGATATAATTATTTTTTTAGAAGCGGTGGTTTGTTAAGGGTATTTTTGTCAAGGTTAGTTAGGAGCATTAATTATGATGGACATGTGTTGAATTTGTAGAAGGACATATGTCAAATATAAAATCTTACCAAATCAGCACAGTCTCATATGAACTCACGTAAATTGTTCATTCCATTTTAATAAAATAATTAAACCAATTTCAAGTTTCATGACAAAATTAATTATACTTCTAGTATCCCATAAAAAAAACCCAGTTTAGATTCTTTTACTAATCAATTAGTGAAAATTACAATTTCAATTCATGTAAATTAATTTGATAATGTAATAGTTGATTTCTTGAACTATTTTAAAAATATCAGTTACTACAAAATTATTAATTTAAAGATAAAAATAAATATTCACATGAATTTTAAATTGATTGAGTTTTCCATAAATTGGTTAAGCAAATAAATTTTCATATCTTTAGAATCAATTAGCGTGATTCAAATAATTGGAAATTTTTTTTGAAGCTAATAGATTGAAGTTTTAAAATGAATATGGAAATAATTTTTAATTGCATGGAACTATGAAAAGTAGGTAAAATAAATAAAAGTCTAATATTAAAGGAAATTTACTTTTCAAATAATTAAAACTAATTTTTCATAAAAAGCAATTTGGCCTTATCGTGTTTAAACTGATTCAATATGGTTGTTACCTAAAAGAGTTATCTAATTAATGGATCCTAAAATAACGTGGCTGTTGATAATATCCATAAAATAAGGTTATCAGTATATATATCAAAGTAATTGTCAATGGTATTTTTGTCAAGGGCAATAAGAAGCATTAATTAAGATGGACATATGTCAATTTTGTAGAATGACATATGTCAATTTATTGTGTCATGTACTGTAATTTAATATATATAATAGATATGATTATCCAGTTTGAACCTCATTTTCATTTCAAAAATATAATTTCAAACTTTAACCAACTTAAATCCTATAAAATAGTTAAAAAACCTAATAATTCTAATTAAATTTGGATTGACCCATGATTTATAACTTATATTGTCAAGCCTAATTATGATCCTAGTTAATTTATGAAAAATTCTAAACTCAATTGTAATGTGAATTTATTTTAATTTTCAAAACAATCTTTTGGTAATTACTTTATAGTACTCCTCAAGTAATTTATAATATTAATTATTACATTAATCAAAATAAATAAAAACACATTAAATTAAAATTTAGAATTTCATAAATTGATAAAAAAAAATCAAATTGCACTACTTCTTTTATATTTTTATTATTTTGTGGAAGAGTAGGAGTATATTGGAACATTGACTTTAAAATTTATAGTTTCCTTCTTCTTTTCACTCCATTAATTTTTGCTTTTTCCCCCTTTGTTTAATAAGTTCAAAACTCATTTTCAAAGATCCCTAGCTCTTTCTTAGTGTAACTTCTTGGACCAATTTATTCAGGAGGGAGTTTTTTATGGATTCAATAATTTTTTTACCCACAAAATCTTCTCTCACATAAGCTTTTAATTCAATTATTGAAATGAATATTATAAAAATACCACTTTTACAATATTGGACACATTTTGATAATAGTAAAATAGTCTAAACAGTGAGTTGGAGAATTAAAAAAAAAAAATAATAATGATAGAATAGTTAAGATGAATAATTTTAGAGTATATTTTTAAACCAAGATAAGTAAATTTAGACAGATGAAATATATTTTAATTGTATCTGTGTACGTCAAATTTCATCTTCCACGCTTGGTGGTAGTTGATCGATAAAACTAATTAATGTGATGGTCGTTGATGGACTAATTAAGGCCCTTAATTATATATATTACCATGCGGTATAACCGAAAATCGAATCGAAAAAATCGGTATCAATTTTAAACCCGGTATCGATTTCGATTTTTATTTTTTCGGTAATTTCAGATCGGTACCGGTTCGGTATATTAATTTATTAATTTTTGAATGAACACTATATAAATTTTTAGAGAGAGAAAGCATATATATTAATTTATTTTAGAAAGATAATGTATTAGAAAAATTGGAAGAGATAATTAATTAAAAATGGATAAAGAGAAAGTACATAAATCTCAAAAAGTAAAATATGGATCGACCTATATTAAAACTATAATCATTTGGGTTCAACCTATACAAACCATATTAAAATGGGTTCTTTACACTACTATACAACAATTAGAAAGTAATTACAAGATTAATACATCCACAAAATAATTACAAAAAGAATACAACACAATAACCAAACATATTAAACCCTACACCTCTCATCTGCCCATTCTATCACCGCCTCCTCTCTTCTCCCCTTCATTTTCCTCCTCTGCCGCCCCTTCATCATCCTCCTTTATCGCCTCCTCTCTCCTCCCCTTCATCCTCCTCCTCTGCCGCCCCTTCATCCTCCTCCTCTTCTTCGCCACCGGCAAAACCTTAGCCGACTGTCGCTTGGGTCGCCTTGTCTGACAATTGGATTCCAAAACGGCCATCTCCGCCACAGACGCCTTAGAATGAAGTCTACTCGTAGGAACCAACATGTATAACTTTTGGGTTGATAGTTCATCGTTCGCTTTAATGGCCGAGTAACGAAGAGTTCGTCGGAGATCTTCAGCCGGAGAAATAAAGTGACCGGATTGTTCAAGCGTGAGCTCATATTTTGACCATTACACACTGAATACTTCCATTAAAGTTGATGAGCTTAGCTGTTTGGAGATCAATAACACTCACAGTACTGCAATAAGATGTAAAATTTCTCATATTAAAATTGGGAATTTTGGGTTTAAGTGCAAATTAATAACGATTAATAGATTTTTGAGTGTTTATAATTGTAAATTGAGTGGGCAGGGAGTAGAGTGTTCGGAGGTATTTAAATAATGGAGGTGAGGGGACAGGAGATTGTGTTACCTACAAAAATTAAAATGGTTACCTTTGTATGAAGGTTTTGGCTACTAATTGTACTTTTTTATTGATGTAAGGTAACCGAGATTATGTTACACAATATTGAAAAAAAAATTGTATTTTTTTCTTCTTACATTAAGTAAGAGAAAAATCACACAACTACTATTTGATTCCATCATGGTTTAACAAAATAAAGAAAACAAATACATGTAACAATTGATAATTGTTCTAAAAAATTTTTTATGACTATTTGGTTACCCACAAAAACTAAAATGATTATTTTTGTATGAAAGTTTGGCTACCAACTGCACCTTTTTATTGATGTAAAGTAACCGAGATTGTGTTACACAAAATTGAATAATATTTTGTATTTTTTTCTTTTTACATTAAGTAAAAGAAAAACCACATGGCTACTCTCCGATTTCATCATGGTTTAACAAGATAAAGAAAAAAAATACATGTAACACTTGGTAACTGTTCTGAATTTTTTTTATGACTATTTGGTTACCCACAAAAACTAAAATAGCTATATTTGCATGAAAGTTTGATTATCAACTGCACCATATACAGAATGCACGACTACTCGGGTTTGGCATGCAATTCAAATTGTCACAGTGAAGAGAAACAATCGGGAACAGTTACATAATTACAAAATTGATTTGCCACATCAGCAAACCATTAAAGCACCCAACTAAATTAAAGGGATACCAAATGCACTAATTTTGTAAATACAATATTAAAAATGTAATAATTCTGTAAATATTTTCTGAATGCACTTTTGTTGTAATTTTTTTTTAAAAAAATGTACTAAAAAGTATAAATAACCCATTAAAAATAGATAATATGATTTTAGTTCTTATTTGGACCAATAACCATTTTAGTAAACTAAAACCAAATCAAACTCATATTTTGCCAGGTCTATGTATAGGGGCATATAAAATATATAAATTAATAAATTTAAGGAGACAGATTAATAAAAGAGTTAAATTTGGAGGGAGCGAAAAGAATTTCAAACCAATTCTAAATACAAGTACAAAAATCTTCTTAGTTTTAAAAGCTGGTGAAATCTGTAGAAGTATTTTTAGTATAATTTTTGGTTTTGAATGTTCATCAACGTGTGAACTGTGAATGATTATTTAATTCAAGTTTTTTTTTTGTCATTAATTTGGTTGACTGTGATTACTGTTTTTTGACATGTTTTTGTGTTGTTTGATCTTCTATTGAAAATGAGATTATTTTGATTGAGTAGTTTATGTCTTTTATTGTGATAGTTTACAATAATTTTGCTTTATTTTATTATGAGAAAGAATAATGAAAAATGACTATGAGCCTTTAGCAGTCTCTCATTTCTAGTTGTTATAATTACTTTATTTACATGCATCTAACTAATGGACTTTCTATAATTTTTGGTGTTCTTGGTATAAATTTGAATGGTTCGTTTCTCTTATTTCAAGTAAAACTTATTTAAAACTTACAAAAAGATATCACAACTAATTTATACTTTGAAATTAATTTATGGTTTTGTTTGAATATAAAAAACAATTTTGGTTCGAGACTTTGAGCATTTAGAGAATCATTCAAATTGAACTATGACAAGTAGCCGAAATGAATTTCTAATTTATATCTAAATATTTTTACTTCAATTTTTTTTTAAATTTAAATTATGAATATTTATTATAATTTATAAATATTATTAAACATTATTATGATTACTTAATATTATTATAATTAGATCACTCGTTCCTGCTCTTTCATTTTAACAAAAACTAATGAGGAAGACTATTCTACCATGACATCCATGAAAATTCACTACATGATGAATACTTTTCCTAGTTTATGATTTTCAGCCACCAGTCAAGCTTTTTGACGTTTTCTAAAGCATAGTCGATGAAAATGGTTTCAACACAGGTGTAACAAAAGCAAAGGAAAATAGAATAAAACAAATCACCACAAGTCCTCTCTCCATATAAAAACTTATGTTCGGCCAGTTGACAATAATTTCACAAATCATTTCATCACAATTTTATGGCTCTAAATCCTTTTAAAACTTTGAATTGAATCAAATATATTTCAAATCTCTTTATATTTCTACTATAATCTCTATATAATTCTATTATTTGTTGAAATTGGTGAAGTTTTGAATTTCATGATTGTCACTAGTATACTTCATAAATGGTTTTTTGTGTGAGAATGATATTTGAGTATTTCTTAGATCAATCTTGTAAGTATGTGGGTGGGTATGTGAAAGCTTATCTTTAACTTAGTTCCATATTTCTTAGTATAACTATGTATAATATTTCTTAGATCAATCTTTGTAGGTTAGTTTAAGGACTTGAATTAATTATTGGACTTGAGAAAAATGTTTTTATCATGTTAAGTTGCATGTATGTGGGTATGAGCTTAACTAGTTTTTTCGTAATGTTATTAATATTAATTAATACTCCCTTCGTCCCAGATAAAAATTTTGGTTGACTTTTTGCGCATATTAAGAAAGAGGATAAAATAACAAAATTATCCATATTTAATTTCTCATTTAATTGCATAATTTTCTGCACATTATTAGTGACACTCAATAAATATGCATAGAGAATATAAATATAACAATTAATAATAAGGATATTATAAACAAATTATTATAAAAAATAAATCATTTAAGATAAATAGACATTTAACTTGAGACTACCTGAAATATTAACAAAGACTTATATCCCGAGACGAAGGGAGTAGTTGTTTATAAGTTACGAAAATAATAAAGAAAAGGAAAAAAATAATGAAAAATAGGAATAAAAAAAATTATAAGTAGAAAAAGAAGATAGAATTATTACAAAAACATCTAGATAAATATGAGTCAAATTTTAAATATAAATTAAATTTAAGTTAAAATTGAACATTTTAGGGTATTTAAGTCACTTTTAAATTATTTATTCTATTTTTGAATGTATTCCTAACACTAACCAAACATGCACATGATATCCTTAAAAATCATTTCATTCCCTCCTCTATTCCATTCTCTCCTCTATTTCGCTACTTCAACCCAACGTAGCATTAACCTTTGTCTTGGGAGTTGGAAGGATCTCCCACCCCAATTCTCCTTGTACCAAGCGAAACATAAACTTCTTCCATTTCAGGTATGAAACATAAACTTCTTCCATTTCAAGTATGAGAGACGGATCCGGTTACCATGAAATTAATTTCATGATAAATCGATCAATTGACCAATAGAATGCTGACACGCAGAGAAAAAGATCACCTCCCGCCTGCGTGTCGACACTATATTGATTAATTAACCAAAATTAACTAAATGTTAACCACTCCCATGAGAGACGCATCCAACTTTTTGAATCAACATTTGAACAAATAAATATTTCTCCAGAATACACTTGAAAATATGATAATTTTAAATTTTAAAAATAGTATATTTAAGTGTATCTTAGGCATACAATAAGGAAGAATTAGGAAGTATATGCCTTTAAATATATGCAAACCGGACATCTCAGTTTGAAAATATTAGGATGGAAATGCCATGCACATCCAAGGAGAAGTATCCAACCTTAATTGAAGCTTGCTTCTCCAAAGCTTCTTGGCATATATGAATCTACCATGCTGGTTATTGTTTGAGCACAAACACCTGGGTCCCTCATCTGGTTAAGTAGCATTAGGTATGTACCTAATTCTCTCTGCCTTTCACCAATTACTCATTTTCCCCTTGCCTGGTTAAGTAGCATTACGCATGCAACCTAACACGACCTTACACTAAATATGACCCCTTTTAAGCCACAATTTGTTGTGTAAAGATGATGTTGACACGAGAATTTTGAAGCTTGAAGGTGGCAAGTGCTTTCATATTTTATGATAATTTGGTTACACTTGGAGGGAAATATGGTCATCCTTGATCATTTGTATAGCTGAGGATGTATCCTTCAGCCTTGCCACCTACTAACTACTATAGAATGATCTCTCAACTAAAAAGAAAATAATTTCACAAACTCCAATATTATAAATACAAAAACTTGGATGATTACTAAAGGAACTACCACCGGAAGAGGAAGATAATAATACAAAAGCATTTTCCTCTGTTGAAATAAATCAAGACTCAGCTTCAAGACTGTATATTGTCGAAATATAAAATGATAATCCTATCACAAAGAAGGAACATAGAACAGGTGCACTAAGCTCGCATACCACGAGAGATTTAAACTAATTAATGCCTAAATGATACGATACTCTAAGTAAAAACGGTGAATTATAAACTTGCATTAAGAATGAAGGAGGAACTATGTACAAAGAAATACCTGGACCCATATTATTGAATTGAGTACACAGCATAGATCCTCATCAGCACTCCAAGTGACCATTTCAATTATCCATTATTAGTTCTTCCCAAGGAAACAATGAACCTAGATTCAAGGCCACAGAATAGCATCTTCAGCAGCATGTGCCAATTCAAGTAATGACACTGAAAGTCACCATAGACTAATATATAACTACTTTCAAATATTGAAGAGTAAGCTAGAAAAACTAGGTGAAGAGTGACAATCTGTTATAGTCTTATTATTTAATATTAGACTAACGACCTAACAATACGAACACAATTTGTTGGGAATCCTACAGAGAGCCATGATGAGAATGTCATTTGAACTTTGACAAGTCGACCACCTGAAATAGCTAAAGTCTACGCTCAACATATATAAAGGATCTGAACTGAAATTACTTAATTCTACTACTCACGTTTGACATTCGTACCTACACTGATAATATAACTACAGATAAGTTCAACTAATCAAAATCATTACTATAAGCATTTGATTATAATGAAGCAGCAGTCCCCGCTGAAACTGCGAATATCCACCAGATTAAACCTAGTTTTACAGATTAATCAAATCTGAGATTAGGATACCAAAAAAATAAAAATAAAAAAATCAAATTAATTTAAATATTGATGATGCATCTGGCCAGCAATTTATAACTTTAGAAAGATCACTTTTATACACTTCATTAACATGGTGACGAAATATTTTAATAATAAACAACAAAATTTCTAAATCTTTTCTCTCTGATGCGATGTGTTGACACTACAGTTACTACAAAATGTTTGTAGTAAACGTCCATGGGATTCAAGAATCAGGTTGAGCTACATAACAATATTTAGGACTCTTTCTTTCATATATGATTCCTGTTAGGGCTCCATCTAATGAAAGAAAGTGAGGTGGATGCCCGATCAGGGGGGAAGTAGACAAACATATGTATATCTTGCTGTAGTTGAGCACAATATTGAGTGTGCGTGAGTTTCTAATTTGGATATGTTTCTTTATTTGTTAGGGTGGGTGTTAACTTTGTGAATGGTAAATGTACATGTTTTCTTGAAAGTAAACTCTATTAAGAGTTTGTTCTTTAACTATTCCACCTCTGTCAACAGGTTTCCTTATTCCAACCCCCCCCCCCCCCCCAACTTTCTCTCCACAAAACAGGAAAAAACCACCACCACCCCACCCCCAAGAGAGAGAGAGAGAGAAAGAGAAAGACCTCCGGCGGATATCAGACAGACTCCAGAGGAGAAGCTTAAAACCACATTATCATCCCAGTTCTCCAAATTAACAGAACACCCTATAACAGACGTGGCTTGAACATACTGTTACAAATCCTGCAGCATATAGTTTCCAACAACTATTGCTTGAACAGGCAACACCTATGAAAAATATGAGTAATTGATGTAGAAAAAGTAGTGCACAGATAAGAAAAGGTGGAAAGATAAGAAGTTATGTTGGTGCACCCTAGTAAGGGATTCATAGTCCACAATGAGTGGTGTGCAGACCTTCTTTCCACCAGGAGCTCAATACTATTTAATTAAAGGCTACACTGGTCATCAGTTATCAACCAACACAAGTAAACGATTAATGAAATAAATTTAAATTTACACCTTGAATTAGGAATCATTTGCTATAATTTAAAAAAAAATAACAAAAAAGAAAAGAAAAAAAGAGTAAACCCATGGACATCCAGTTAGAATTTGTTTTACCCATTTTTCACATATATTATTTTTCATCAGCGATTGAGAGGAGACACAGACGAAATATTATAAATTAAAAGGTAAAAGCAACAAGAATAAATGAAAAGGAAAAATCCCCAGAGTTCTACATGAATAAATAATATCAAATCAATATAAAAAGTTTAAATATTTAGTGTATGTGTGTTTGTGTTGTAACTTATAATCATTGTCAATATAGGTGTATTATTATTTGAATATTATATTTATAGTGCACTATAGATACTATATAATATATGAACACACTTTTGAAACATAAAATAGAGGAAAATAAATATAAATAAATAAAATTATATGCACTATGATGAGTGCATAATATGTTATGATTTTTATTCCTTTATGTTTGGTTTTAATACATGTTTCATGTGTATATGAACTTATTAAGGCATTTATTGATTTTAGAAGGAATTGAAGCTAAAAGAGATGAAAAAATATCAATTTGTTGCTGCCTGAGGTTTGGCGCTGCCGCGCCGAAATATACTACAAAGCAGTGCAGTAGTGTCGCACCCAAGTTATTTGTGAAGCCAGCGCGATTACGTTGGTCGTCAGAAGCAAAAATCATCACTCTGGAGTTAGAGCGCGGCAGCGCCGATTTTGCAAAGGATCCTGGAGCGGCCGCGCTAGGTCGGAGAGCATAAAATATTCCAGCTGTGTAATTTTTTAAGGAATTCTATTTGGATTTGGATTGTTATTTCTTAGGAGTTTAGGACTTTATTCTGGGATATAAATACATTGTATTAGTCACTATTTAAAGATTTAGCTACAAAGATTGTAAACCCTAGCTTGGAGGCAAGATTGAAGGAATGTCAGACTAAGTTTTCTATTTCAGTTCTAAGGGATGTTGAACTTTATTTACAATTAATGATTTACTAAGTTATCTTTATTTATTCCTTCTTGAGATTTATTCTTGATAATCTGATAACTAGTTTGATTGATTTGATAATGGCCAGTAGAATTGATCTAATTATTATCATCTGCTAGATTAAGATATAATATTAAGTAAACGATATTGTATCTGATCATAAATAGCGATTAGTAATACATGATTGTGAACAAGCTTTTAAGTATTGCTAGGATTATCAGAAGACAAGTTAAATAGTCTGCGATTGTGTGATTGTTGCTTGGAATAACCTAATTCCCTAATTCTTAAAACTGTTGTTATATTAAATCTAGACTAATAGTTCTAGGTTGTATAATAGTTAGGGTCTAATGAGGCGATTTGTCACATTAAATTTACAACCTTAGGGGGATTCCGGATAATTAACGATTGCAGTTATCTAGGATTATTAATTTAATTGGAGGGCAAATATTGATCAATTTGATTATCTTATTATTGTGAAAAGGTGATACTGAACTGAAGAACTGAAACTCTCAATTCATTGATTACTCTCATTAATTATTTTCTATTACATAGTTATTTTCAATATTCAAAACCCCCAACTTTTACTTATTGTTCATTTAGACTTGGGAAATAATAGAATAAATTGAAATAATATCACTCTTTGTGGGATCGACCTTTACTTGTCGCTATATTGAATTTTGTGCTCATAGAGTAGAAGTAAGATTTAATTTTGGAGTTTTAACGGCAGCTCCCACACTAGCAAAAAAAAGTGATGAGATATGCTAGAAGATCAAATGAAATTTCAGAAACAACAAGGGATTGAAAGAATGGTTTCATGTTTTTCGTTCTTCAATTTGACAATGACGGTTCATGATATGTGTATTCTAGATGGTTTGTTACTTTTGGTTTTAACCAAGTTCTGCAATTATACAATTTACCCTATCTATAATAAGTATTACACTATGACATGAGTAGTCGAAGCAAATTATTATCAACCCTCTTGTACAAAAGATAAAAATGAAAAAAGTTATGTGAAGTCTACAATTCTCATTGGCACCTTAACAAACCTTGCCCTGTTGCAGAATACTATTTACACCTTCCACACAAGGAATTTTTGATTCCCTCAGTTATAAGCATAAAATTCCCACAAAACAATACTTCCTCTATTGGTGAATTCCTAATCTATACACAATAGCTTAAACAATACACTTGTAAGGAGAAGCAACATATATACAATGAAGGAAAATGCAATTCACATGGGGAAAAAAATATTAGCATTTTCTAATTTATAGATTCCATATATGTTATAAGTTACCAATTAAGGACTATTAAGTTAATGTACCACAAACGAGCACAAGCATACTCAAGTTTTAAATCAAGTTAATCAACTGACACTGCACATGTATAATCTAATAAGAGAAATTCATCATACTTAAACTTTCAGCAGCTGCATCTTATTTGAAAATGCAATAGCAATCCAATCAGGCTTTGCAGATGACCACTGGAGCTGGTTTATTTCAGAGCTAGCAGTATACATAGACATGGGATCTATTCCATTAGGCCCTGCAACTGTAGGCAACTCCCAAATGAGTGCCTGTCCATCATCCCCAGCTGAACAAATATGCCTACAACTCAATGGAGCCCAACCAATAGCATTCACACTCCCCCTATGCCTCTCCAACTCTGCCACGGGCATTGTTGGCGATCGAATATCCAATATCACAACTTTATTACTATCCATTAAAATGGTAGCCATGTACCTCAAATCTTGCTTGTTCCAAGCCAACCTAAGTAAAGGAGTGTCCGGCTGGGGACTCTCGTAAATAATAGTGGAATGCTCCTTATCACGGAGATCAAAAATTCTGACTGATCCATCGGCCGAAACAGAGGCAAAAACCCCAGCTTCACCCCAGGCAATGTCGTGAACTTCCTTATCATGAGCAATTAACTGCGTCTCAACAACGCCTCTTTCCACATCCCAAATTGTGCAAGTCGTGTCAATGCTGGAAGTTCCGATTCTCCTAGGTTCGACCTCATTCCAATCAAACGACGTCAACGGAGCGCAAAATTCACTGGTTTTACTGTTGTTGAGGAGAGAGATGGGCTCGATTGAGGTGTCGCGGACATCCCAGAGACGGAGATAGTCGCCGGAGGAAGCGAGGATGTCCGAGGACTTACCAGAGGCAGCGGGGTTGGGGTGGAACATTAGTTTAGTGGGAGGGTAAGGGTGTTCGAAGGAGAGGTTAGGAATGGATTTGAGAGTTAGGGTTTGGTCGTCGAAGGAAACGACGTCGACTCGGTTGGTGAATTCCTCAATAAAGCTTCCAAGAGCTATGCGGTGGTGAGGTGTTGAAGAAATCGCCATGGCGTAGAGAGTGTGTGGGGATTCATATGTGACTAGGGTTTCCGATCTGAGATGAGATTCTTGGCTTGAATTCTCCATCTTTTTGTTTCAGGTCCGATAAATTGTGCAATAAGAGGAAATTATGGTTTTTCTGTTTGCAAGAAATGGGAATCAAGGTTTTAGAAATGGTGAGGAGAAGGATGTGTGAATTTTGGATAACATCTTCAATTGGTCCAAGTTGGTTAAGCATGTGCAGTAGAATTTCAGGTTTCTTCTACCTACCATATTTGACGAGACTGGTAGGTACTTTACACACCAGCTCACCACGTCTGTATATTCACACGAAGAAGAATAATATAAAAATAATCAAAAATATACGTAAAAATATCAAATTTCTTTCTTTTTCTTTGTAATATTGTGTACACCGACAGTTAAATTACTATTTACTATATGATATATTGAATCCGACTCACAAAAAACTTAAGAATGTGTTACTCCATTATTTAATGTTTCAAAAATAATAATAAAAAAAGAGTGAATTAGACATGAGGTGATTATTATCATCTTATAATTGTCTGATAATGTGCTTAAGGTTAGGGGTGTTCATCGATACAAAATTGAATCCGTACTGAAAATATCGAACTGATATCGATCTGAAATTATCGAAAAAACAAAAATCGAATTACCGGTACCGAATTACCGGTTCGATACAAAATCGGTACCGATTTTTTCGGTTCGATGTTCGGTTATACCGCATGTAATATATAATTATTAATAATAATTAAATAATTTTTTTTATATATTACTACTTTTTAAATAAACTAAGAAATCATTAACTATTAATAATAATTAATATATAAAATAAAACTACAAAACATTATTACTATATATAAAAAAATTAATAAAACTAGTATTATATAGAAATTATTAATATATAAAAAAAATTATTTAATATATAAAATTACAAAACATTAACTATTAATTATTAAATTTTGGTATTTCGATTTTTACCGAATTCAAAAAAGTCATTACCTGCTACCGGTACCGAAATGTGTTAAAATACCGAAAAATCGGTACCGCCGGTATCGATATCAACCAGTTCGGTAAAAATCAAAAAAATCGAAAATTTTGAACACCCCTACTTAAGGTGAGGACAAAAAAATTGTTATAATTATTTTACAATGGTTTCAGTAGTAAAAAAATTATAGTGTATTTTAGGGGCTAGCTGTTTACCTCTTAATAGATTTAAATGATCTTACATTTGAATCGGTTAGTTATCAAATCCTTGTCTTGCACCAATAAAATTTTGAATTGATCTGAAAATTCTAGCTGAATCAGAAAGCAAAACAGCTGAATGGAAATTTACTTAAATGTCTCATAGAATATGAAAAAGTAGGATCCCAAAACTTTCTACCTTTTGGTGCTCAAGAAGTGGGCTTACCCGTTTTCAATATCTTTTAAACTACAACTACAGTCATTTCATTTCTTTCACATTTGATATCCAAAAAAATCTCAAGGTTTTGAGCAAAATTAAAATTTTATGAAACTCCTTCAACATGTTTGATATTTAATCGTGTTGTCAGAGAAGGATGTACTTGACAAAGCAAAAATTGCTTTTACTTTTGGCAAAAATTGAGATATGGTCATCTAAAAAAATAGTAAAGATAAAGAAAACGAGAAATCTGAATAATTCTTCTTGTCCACTAGTTAAAGCAAAACTAGGGGGCCGGGGGCCGGGGGCCGGGGGCCGGGGGCCGGGGCTCCCCTATTTCATAATAATCACTCTGGTATATAGACAAAGCAGCGGGAACAAGGGCGGAGTAATTGATGGTTTAAGTTGGGAATAAAGGAGATTCAGAGCAAAAGAAACTATGAGAGGGATACAATTCAACTACAATCAAAGTTGAGATAAGTCTTCAACCAATTAATTTACCAAATAAAGGATGTTCTACCTTTTTTTTAAATAAGTTTATAGAAATTTGATGGAATATATTTGTTATTGATGTGAAATTGGTTGTAGGAGTTTTGATTGTGGAACCATGAATGGTTCAGATGATATAAGGATGGAATTATGTATGTAGATTATATGTTTATATGCTTGGATTTCATGAAACTATAATTTTTAAAGCTTGCATACCATGTGTTTGTATTAATGCCATAAAGAGGTTAATTTGGTTAAAACATAAAATTTAATGGGTTCTCTCTGTAAATTGATGTACATATATGAGTAAGTTAACTCACGTTGTTTGATTGCTTCATCAGTTAAAAAAATCACAAATTTCATCTGTTGTAAATCCGACACCAAGTTTCTTGTTTACATAATCTTAAAATGTGTGGATACACAAGTAATTTCCTTGAGTTTCTTTTCACATTCCTTCTGAACTTTTATGGCCGCTTTCATTGCCAACTTTTTCTTCCTCTCCAAAGCCCGCTTAGCTTTAGCCATCTCCTCCTCTCGCTTCAATTCCTTTAACTTCACCTCATCAACTTCATTTTTCTTCGGAAGAGGAATTTCTTCCGGCTTTTCCAACTCAAATATTGTCTCTCTATCTTTCACAAGACTTTCCTATACAGTATTTTTATACGAGGAATTTCTTCGGATTGTAGCTCGTATCGCTGCCGTCGTAATTTTACAAGTATATTTTGATTCCTTTCTCAAAAAATTTTGATTCCGCCACTGTTCATGGGTATTTTGAAACATTATTTCCTCCTCAATATATTTTTCTTATGAATTGGTGAGTGTCTTCGTTAATTATTCATGATTATAATGTGCTGATTATTAAGTAGCAGTCTCGCATATATAAATCCTAAAGCTATGTAACTTGAATCTGATATTATATTAGAGAGAATGTGTCTACAAACGCATTAATTAGATTAAAAATTTTAAGTGGACAAAAAAATTAGACATTAGTGTATTTAAATTTTATTTATTTGTGTTTTGGGATAAAAGTACAAATAAGTAAAATTCAAATACATTCAGTGTCTAATTTTTCTATTCACAGAAGAGTTCTAATTAGATATTTACTGTTCCACGTAGTCTTGGTTTTACTTGGAGCGATTGTACAAAAATAATGTTACTATCAAATAAAAAGGGGTCATATAATACTCATATACACACAAATGCATATTGCGGACCCTCCACATATCAGGCGGAGGTCCACAATATGTATGTGAACATTATGTGACCTTTTTTTATGATAATAGCATTGTTAATTGTACAAATAGTAGATTGCCCAAAGTTTTGTTAATCGGTCAACTAGGGGGTCAATAGTGAAATGTAGGTTGGTCATATATGTTAATAAAATATGGGTCCTTTACATAAGTATACAACAAATATAAAGTAATTACAAGAAAAGTGCATCAACTAAATAATTACAAAAGGAGTGTAATTAGGACTTATATTACAAAAATAGTACAATTCACATTAATAAAAAAACCTAAAATCAAGGATAACTAATAATTCAAATTCAAATTCAAATCTTGTCTCTAACAACAATTTCAAATCTATATTTCAAAATTCAAATCAAAATGATAAAATAAAAAATAAAAAATTATGAAGGAGCTAATGTTCATCATCCTCCTCTCTCGCCGCCACCGCCGCCGCCGCCACATCGCCGCCGCCGCCGTCGGAGTTGCTATTCTGAATTTTTTTTGACGATTTGATTACCCACAAAAATTGAAATGGTTACCTTTATGCGAATTTTGACTAGTAACTGTATCACATTTAAAATAAAATTGGTAATCAAATAAAACTGAATTGGTTACCTTATCAAATGGTTTGGTAACCAACTATATGAAATTTGGTTACCAACTGCATCACATCCAAAATAAATTAGTAACCTAATAAAACTAAATTGGTTACCTTATCGGAAGGTTTAGTAACCAACTGTATAAATTTTGGTTACCAACTGTATCACATTCAAAATATATTAGTAAGCTAATAAAACTGAATTGGTTACCTTATCAAATGATTTGGTAACCAACTACATGAAATTTAATTACCAACTGCATCACATCCAAAATAAATTAGTAACCTAATAAAACTGAATTGGTTACCTTATCGGAAGATTTCGTTACCAGTGAAAATAAAGAATGGACCGGTGGCGGTGGGGGCGGAGGGGCGGGAGGAGGAGGGGGTGGGGCGTGGGGCGTGGGGTGGAAAGGAGGGTGGAGGAGAAAGGGGGCGGGAAGAGGGGGAAGAGAAGGGGATGCGGGGGCGGATGCGGGGGCGGGGGGAGGGGGAGGGGGAGGGAGGGGAGATGGTGAGGCGGAGGTGGTGAGGCGGGGGGTGGGAGGAGGGGGAAGGCAAAGGGAGTGGGAGTGGGAGTGGGAGTGGGAGGGGGGAGGGGGAGGGGGAGGGGGGAGGGGGGCGGGAGGAGGGGGGCGGCAGTAGGAGGAGAAAGGGGCGGGAGGAGAGGGAGGAGAGGGAGGAGGGAGGGGGAGGGGGAGGGGGAGGGGGAGGGGGAGGGGGAGGACAGGGGGAGAAGGAGGGAGAGAGGAGAAGAAGGAAAACAGAAATGGAGTTGGAGAAAATCGTGGGAGAGATGGGGAGAAAATTGTGGGAGAGAATCGTGGAAATTAAAACACATCCCATAATTAAAGGAAGCATAAATATGTACTAATAATGAAAATAAAATTTTAAAAATATTAATTGTGTAAATATTTAATGAGTGCACTTTTCTTGTAATTATGTTTTTAAATGTACTATAAAATGTAATTGTTCCATAAAATATTGAACAAATAGCAAAATAAAAACTGATTATTTTATTATAAATAAGAAACTAATATTATTTTTGCATGAGTCTTTTTCACATGTGAGACTCATATTATTATGTACTAAAAATTATATGAAAATATTAATTTTTTATATGAAATATAAATTCTCAAACAAATACTCTATATTTGTAAGAAAAGTTATGGTTGGTTAATGATGGGCCAGGCTGAACTCAAAATTAGATGCAGAAGGTAATGACCGCTCCAACTCATTCAAGGCTAAATCCTTTAAATAAGATCAGGCCCATTTGACAAACCCAAAAGTTAACTTGTTATTAGTAGTACATCTTAGGCGTGAATTTTGTTGTTGCTTTCGGACTGCCTGATGGAAAGAAAATGGTTTGGAAGGATATATTCGAAGATTAATGAAAACTATAGTTTGTTCATTCCTCTTTTTGTGGGCTTCCTTTCTCCCTTTTTTGGAGTTTTAATTCTCTCCTTTGTGAGAGCAATGCATGTATCTTTCTTTTGTAGGAGCTCAGGGTGCTTTTAATAATGTGTAAATTTATACATTACAATTATAAATTTAAAATATTCCAAATTAAATTGTAATATTTATATTTTGGATTTTTTTTTAAAAAAAATTACTCTGTTTAGCCAAATTAAAAAAATGGCAAAACAAATAATTTAGCCATTATAATTGGCAAGTTTTACTTAATATATCAGTGAACTTTTAATTTTTTAAATTACCCAATTAAACTATCTATTATTTTGCAATTGAGTTATTCTGTTATCTCTTAGCTGACGGCCGTTAAATCTTTTCAGCTATTATCACGTACGTGGACGTGCAAAAGAAAAGAAAACTGATAGCATATTTTCGTCATCCTTATCTGTTCTTTAACCGATGATTGAGCAAGGTTTCACAAGCATTCACCGCCTTCACTGACACTGGACAACTTAGACCTCCATCTCCATCTTCATCGTCCCACCACTTGAATTTCTGGACTATCGGAGGGAGAAAGAAAAATCCGGTGATATTCAAAATGATGTGGAGAATGGGCTTTATTATCTAATGTGGCGGTTCGGTCTGGGGTGTTAGATCTTGATGGTTATTTGCTGGTGGTTGTGTTATAGATAATGGCTCTTTTTGGACCATGGATGTTTTCTGTTGTCCGCGTGTTTTCCAAATATGTGATTCATGTTTTCTTGTTATTTTTTTGTTCATGCTCAGATCTGGGTTTTGTCTGTTACTATTGAATTTTCGGTCGGACTTTATGGGTTTTACTAATTATCTATTTTATTGTTTTGAATCGGATAAATGTGATGGTTTCTGTTATGGTCCATCACTGGTCATTTGTGTATTTAGATCCAGGTTCATTTGTTATTTGCTTTTTAGATTCTGTTGTGTGTGTTTTTCGGTGTAATAGCCAGCGGTATTAGTCGAAAATCATGGCTTGTTTGAACTTTCGCTTGATTTAGTTGTTAGCCGGATTCTGCAGATTTTTTGATACATGCTACTTTAGTCGAATCTGGCATCCATGGTGGCTCTTCGGTGATGGTTCTGGGGGGATCATTGTCATATTCCTTTCTTTTTTTAAGGAATTGATTGTTAGGTAATCTGCCATGTCATATCCCTTTCTTTTTTTTCTTTTTTTGCAAGTCCACGTAGGATAATGGCTGAAATAATTTAACAGGTGTCAGTTCAGATATAATAAATGATTCAATTGTAAAATTATAGTTAGTTTAATGGATTAATTTAAAAAATAAAAAATTTAATGGTATATTAAATAAAATTTGACAATTACAATGATTAAATCATTAGTTTTATCTTAAAAAAATTGAAAAGAAAAATCCATTTTAGACAACTCTGTTCGATTTATTTGACTTCCAGTTCGTCAGTTCCTATGAATAATTTTGGATCTTATCTAATTTGGCCAACCAATCAAACACGCCCTCTCTATTCTCTTATCCTACGCACTCTCCCCGCATCCTAGAAACTACGTGTCCAACCTTTATGTCAGACGTCATCCCACGTGGCGAACCAAACCTCATCCACGTCATTACTCTGTCCTTTTCTTTCAATCGGCCTTTATCACCACCACCATAATCCTACCAACACTACTCCATTTCTCTCTTTTTCTCCATTATTTTCTCTCCTAAAATTTTACGGTTTTCTCTGTGGTTACTGTATCAAACTTTCACAATGATTTAGACACAATGGGTTCAATCGTCAATCCCGACGAGTTGACTTAGCCGCCTAGCTTTGACGAGTTCCATAGGCAAACCTCTCTCATGATCAGGTTGCACTCTACATGAGAGTGGTTAACATTAAATTAATTTTGGTCAATTGACTAATATAGTATCGACACGCAAATTAGAAGGTGATTTATCTTTGCGTGTCAGCACTGTGATGCCTCCAAAATAAGTATACATCACTCATTTTGGGTCATCAAATACATGGTACAGAATTCAAATATAACTTAATTATACAACTGTCGTGTAAAGTACGACAAAACATAAGCTGGGAGTTTCAACATGAATATTATCTTCTAGACAATATCCAAACTCAAATTCAATATTATTACAATTATTATCACACTATTTCAAAAAATAGTGAGGATTACTAATGCACCATCTCGGACCATCACTTTGTTCCCCGACTAGTCCCGGCTATATTCTCATTTCATGAAGAGAACAATGAAAGCAAATAATGAGCTCAACTAGTTCGGTTAGAAATATTATGACTATGATAATGCAGAATAAATTATTGTTAGCCCTCAACTGTGTTAAACTGATAAAATATAATAAATATCAAGTTTAACTGCAGCGGGACAAGCAATCCATTAGAAGAGTCAAGTAGAGCATGATATCTACTATCTTCTATGATTTAAAAAGTTTATCATCAATTGTATCGCTGAGACTCAGCTTAATAAATAGTCCATATCATCGAATCATCCATGCACTACGGCCAATGATATTCATTAGTATCACGACCACGAATTATCCATGCACTACGGGCCAAGAATATTCGTGTTTTCATCAGTGGGCATGATCACGCCAGTAACTGTTCATCAATGCACTACGGACCAATGAGGATTTTTACGACATCATCTGTAACATTAATGTCATAATTATACCGAATAATCCCTGATCATAATCATACCAATTAACAGTCCATCTATGCACTACGGGCCAAAGATGACTTTCATAACTATATAAGCATGAGGATGATGACAATAATATAAGAATTCAATTAAATGAAAGCAAAGGATAAATTTTAAAGATTTGTAATTTAATTTATCCAGAATCCAATAATATCCAAATTGTCAATATGATACTGCTTTGTGGAGTAAAATTCAAGAATAATATTGTATCAAAAATGATTTAGACCAAAAAGAAATTATTTTTTGTCATAAATAGTACTCCGGGCGAATAGTACTCGAGTGAATAGTACTTCAGGAATAGTACCTCGTGAATAGTACTCTGGCATGAAAAGGTTAAAACTTATCAAGAATGCTTAAAATAATATTTTCATAAAAAGGTACTGGATGAAGCCCAAATTTTAAGGACATTCTACTAATTTTATGGAGTATGGAAGCCAAAACTTAATTAAAATGAGTGTAGAATTCGAAATCTGAAATGAAATAATATTACTTACATACTACAAAATATGGAAAAAAATATTATTTCTTATGAATATTGAAGAAAAATAATATCCCTTACCTTAAAAAGAATAGTATTCCGACTAGTATAACATGAATATTCTTGAAGAAAACCTTCACTATTTTCTACTCTCAAAGCTTCATAAAACTTTAAAAAAATATGTGACGCCCCCAAAATTGGTATACATCACCCATCTTGGGTCGCCAAATATATGGTACAGAATACAAATACAAACTTTAGTATACAGCATGAGCTGTGAGTTTTAATACAAATATTATCTCCTAGACAGTATTCAAACTCAAAATAAGTCCTCAATACATTTATTATCACACTATTTCATAGAATAGTGAGAACTGCTAATGCAAACATCTGGACTACCACTCCGTTTCCCGACTAGTCCCAGCTATATTCTCATTTCCTGAACAGAACAATGAAAGCAATAGGTGAGCTCAACTAGCCCAGTAAAAAATATTATGACTAAGATAATGCAAAATAAATTATCCTTAGCCTTTAATAGTATAACAACTGATAGAATACAATAGACAACAAGTTTTAGATCAATAACTGTAGCGGAACAAACAATCCATTAGAAGAGTCAAGTAGAGCATGATATCTACTATCTTCTATGATTTAAAAGGTTTATCATCAATTTTATCGCTGAGACTTAACTTAATAAATAATTCACATCACTGAATTATCCATGCACAACGGGTCAACGATATTCATTAATATCACCAATGGTCATGTTCATTTCAACAACTATCCATCAATGCACTACGGGCCAATGAGGACTTTTATCACATCATTTGTAACATTACATGTCATGATTATACCGAATGATTTCTGGTCATAATCATACCAATCAATAGTCCATCTATGCACTACGGGCCAAAGATGATGTGACGCCCCCAAAACAGGTATACATCATCTATTCTGAGTCGTCAAATACATGGTACAAAATTCAAATATAATCTTAAATATACAACATGAGCTGTGAGTTTTAATACAAATATTGTCTTCTAGACAGTATTCAAACTCAAAATAAGTCCTCAATACATTTATTATCACACTATTTCATAGAATAGTGAGGACTACTAATGCAATCATCTGGACCGTCACTCCGTTCTCCGACTAGCCCTGCTACGCTCTCATTTCTTGAAGAGAACAATTAAAGTAAAAAGGTGAGCTCAACTAGCCAGTAAAAAATATTATGACTAAGATAATGCAGAATAAATTATCGTTAGCCTTCAATAGTGTTAAACTGATACAATATAACAAACATCAAGTTTAACTGCAGCAGAATAAGCAATCCATTAAAAGAGTCAAGTAGAGAATAAAATCTACTATCTTCTATGATTTAAAAGATTTTTCATCACTTTTATTGCTGAGACTTAGCTTAATAAATAAACCACATCATCCCTGCACTACGGCCAAAGATATTCATTAGTATCACAACCACAAATTATTCATGCACTACGGGCCAAGGATATTTGTATATTCATCAATGGTCATTATCATGCCAACAACTGTCCATCAATACACTACGGGCCAATGAAGACTTTTACCACACCATTTGTAATATTACAGTCATGATTATACTGAATAATTTCTGGTCATAATCATACCAAGTCCATCTATGCACTACAGGCCACAGATGACTTTTAACATAATATAAACTTGAGAATGATGACAATGATATAAGAATTCAATAAAATAAGTTCAAGAATTAATTTATCCAGGAACCAATAACGTCCAAATTGTCAACATGATACTGCTTTGTGGAGTAAAATTCAAGAATGCTCAGAAGAATATTTCCATGAAAAGATACTGGATGAAACGCAAATATCAAAGATATTCTACTAATTTCATGGAGTATAAAACTTTAACCAACTGAGTATAATAAAGAATAGAATAACAAAAGAAATCACCAGACATGCAATAGACCGCACAAACAGGTTATTCCAACAAAATAATAAATAACGGAACCGGATCATGCGTAAATGCACAGACATGATATTCCAACAGAATAATAAATAATGGAACCAGGTCATGCGTAAAAGCACAGACATGATATTCTAATAGAATAATAAATAATAGAACCAGGTCATGCGTAAACGCACAAACATGATGTTCCAACAGAATAATAAAGAATGGAATAACAGAAGAATTTCACCATGTATGCGGTACTTCGCATAGACATGTTATTTTAACATAATAATAAAGAATAGAATAACAGAAGAATTTCACCAAGTATAGGGTAGTCCGCGTATATAGGCTATTCCAACAAAATAATAAAGAATGGAATAACAGAAGTTCTCTTCATGAATACAAAAGAAATAATATCCCTTACTTTAGAAGAAATTGGATATAGGAGTAGTGAAGTAGCAAAATACTTTTCTTCTTTCTCTCTATAGTTTCTCTCTCTAGAGTTTCAGTGAATTCGTAAGAAATAATGAAGGAATGAGCTTCTATTTATAGGAGAATAGACTGAATAGTAACTAATTCATGAACGATCCAGATTGATTTACTTTTAAACGGACGGTCTATATTAATTTACTATGCAGTATTAATAAAGTATTCTAATAAAATAAAATCTTTTAAATAAAATATAATATATTCTATTTATAATCTAATAAAACGAATAACTTTATAAAAGTATTCTATTTTATATAAAAATATTTTACTATGCAAACACTTTGCAGGTACTATGCAAACACCATGCATAATAGAATATTATATATTCTATTTATAGTCTAATAAAACGAATAATTTTATAAAAGTATTCTGTTTTATATAAAAAGATTTTACTATACAAATACTATGCATGCATTATGCAAACACTATGCATAATAGAATATTATATATTCTATTTATAGTTTAATAAAACGAATAACTTTATAAAAGTATTTTGTTTTATATAAAAAGTTTTCTATTTTATTACATTTATAATAATAATAAAACAAAACTTATCACTTTTATTATAATTCACAATATTAATCGACCAGGTTGTTCCCAGGAAAAGATGGGGCGTTCCAATAAGGATTTCTCCCTATTGGCGCGTAATTAGGTGACCAAACTTCTCCTTGGCAAAACTTCTAGACATCGTTAATATTGAAAATAATAATATTAATAACTTTGTTATCTCAATTATTGATTTAATAATATATAAAATATCGACAATAATTGAATCAAATAACGTGAGATACTATGCAACAATTACTATAACAATAATTGAACTAAACGGAGTGACTTCTCACGTAAGCATAAATAATCAAAATCGTGTGCTACTATGCAACAACGCGTATTACTATACTTTTAACACCGGGTGTTTCAACAGTTAACAGTAAAACTTCCGCCGTTATTTTCATAAAAAGATATTTCTATCATTTTTTTTATTCCGATAATAATTTTGTTGCGGGGTCCACCAATGATTGTGCCGTTGTACAAATATTTCCTGTTAAAACGAATATTCCCCAAACAAATATTTTATAACAAATTGCTTACTTTGCAAAATTTATAAATACTACCCACAATTATAACATTATATCAAATTTACACCATAATATTCAAAAAAATATTTCGAGAAAATTAAATCTTTATTCATAAAATTTGGGGTCTCACAATCTCATCTCCTTATGAAATTTCACCCTCGAAATTTACGTACGTACCTGGTGTGCCGAAGAGATGAGGATACCTTGACTTCATTTCAGATTCTAACTCTTGAGGTATAACCTTTGAGTGTTGAATACGATCCTTCTTATCCAAGATTTTAACACGTATCTCCTCATACGTTAAATCTTCTACTATCTCGTCTAGTTCTAATTTAATAACGTGGTTCGGGTCAGCCACATATTTACGCAACATCAATACGTAAAAAAAATGTTATGAACACGCGACATACTTGGCAGTGAAGCGAGTCCATAGGCCGCAGTTCCTACTCGATCGAGGATTTCAAATGGACCAATTAAATCGAGGGTTGAGATTTCTTCTCTTCATCGATTCTTTCTTCTAGAATAACTCCCTCTTGAACCTTTTCTTCACATTCATCAGCTCCGGGTGTGTAGCTTGAGCAGCTTTAACTTTATCGATTAAAGTCGATTTTACTCGTATATTCGCTATCTTCATGTGGGTCTCTAGAGTCTTTAACTATATCATCATCATTTATAAGTTATACAAAATGGGCCTTTGTGTTGACAATATCGCACTCGTACCCATATATGATCTTCTACTCAACGCGTCAGCTACCACGTTCACTCTTCCATGATGATATTGAATGGTATGATCGTAATCTTCAATAGCTCGAGCTAACGTCTTTGGCACATTATACGTTCATTTTTGGTGAAGAAATATTTAAGGGTTTTAGAAATGGATTTTATCCTAATTTGATTTAAATTTGTATATATTATAAGAGAATGTATCGAACATCTAATCGAATATGTATTAACCGAGTATGTATTGAATCACAATCAAAAATTCGAGTAGTTTGAATCTTGAACGAGTAGAGTATAACCTTGCTCAGATTCTACTCATATTTTTATTCGAACTATTTTTAATTCTCAGATTTGGATCATATTATTAACAAATCCGAGTTTCGCTCGTATTTTTTCGAGTCGAGCCCGAATCGAACCCGAACTGTATTGACTCGTTTACAGCCTTAATTCTCTCACTTGTATTAATAGTTTTCAACTTCACATAAAGGGGTAGTGATGAAATTTCAAACAAATGTTAGTTGTTAAATGATAGTATTAAATGACTTTCTTAATTCATATGCAAAAATTTTAAACCACAATCTTTCAGAAATGTAGGTAGTATTTATTAGGCAGAAAATAATAAGAGAACCAAAGTTATATTTAATACATGAGATAATATTGAAATCTAAACAATTAATGCTTATTTGAAATTCTCAAACGAATTATATTAAAGAACATAAATATTTCTCTAAAATCTTATATTAAGGAACGGAAGGAGTATGTTAGAATCTTTTGTTTGCACCCGATACCCAAACTTCTTGATTCTTACTCATATATAATAGTGCCCACATAAATCAAATAATTTATAGAAATTTTACAATCATAATTATGTGCAACACTGATTCAATAAAAAAAATTTATGGAACACCCCCATTTGGGATGAATGCAAGTATATATAAATAAGGAAAAATGTATGTACACAGCTGTGTATTACACAGTAGGCTATGACGACGGTTTTTTGAGCTATAACGACGGTTTTATCCGTCGTCATAGCTATTCTTGGCTATGGCGACAGTTTACCGTCGTTATAGCCCAAAAAATTTGTCGCAATAGGTCTACTGTGTAATACACAACTGTGTATATACATATAGCCCATATAAATATACTAATAAATAATATAATCAATCTCAACAATAAGTAAATCTCTGAAACCTAATATTTCTAAAGCTTTAAAGTTAAGCATCAACTTAAGATGCCATTAACAGTGGCGGAACCAGAACATATTTTAAGGGAGGGACAAAATATATCAATAAAAATAATTTATTTATTGACGCTTGAAGAGCTTCTTTCGGTTGTACTAGTGAGAGCAGACAACTGTATCCTGCGAGTCTGCATAGTTTGAAAACGTCTCAAAATTTGTTCATTTTTAATTGTTGAAAAAATATCCTTCTCAATATAATCAACACTTGGGATAATATGGTCCAAGTTAATTTTAATGTGTGTGATCAACACTTTAAGCAAGACTTTCTTAATTTAAGGTATTAAACCATCTTAATTTTTATAATTAAAAATAAAATCAATTATTCCTAAATTAACAGAAAATCAATTAAAAATAAAATCATTTTTTATTCTTTTTCTTATATCCTTAAATTTATTTGTCAATTGTCATAATCAAAATTACATATAAAGTGGAGACCTAATTAACAGAAAACATTAATAGTATGCATAGTTAGGCTAAATTAAAATTAATAGTACCAAATTTGAAAAATATTTAGGCTAAATTAAAATTAAAAATTAGTTAAATTACTTACCGAATCAAAGCCCAAAACAGAGTGGAGGCGATTGGTGAGGCGAAGAGGCGACTGACGATTGGCGAGACAGACAGCAGCGAGCAGCGGGCGGCGGCAGCAGTGACGGGAGGGAAGAGTTGAAGAGGGAAGAGTCGAAGTCTCGAATAAATGAAGAGCAGAAGAGAGGCGGGAGGGAAGAGATGAAGAGAGGCATGATTTTAAGACCCAAATTACCAGACCTAATAATAAAAAAAAATTAAATTTTTTTAATAGAACGACGTCGTTTCATGAGAGTTTTAAAAAAAAGAAATGAAGAAGAGAAGAACTGCTCGCCGGTCTCGGAGAAGAAGTGAAGAACTGCTCAGTCTGCACTCTACTCGTCGGTCTGCTCCGACTTTCGAGCCCCTTGCTCCTGCTGGCCCTGCCACCTGGACCGCCACGGCGCCACCCTACCGGGGGCAGCTGCCCCCCCGCGCCCCCGCCCCCACCTACGCCTACGCCTACGCCTAGTTCCGCCACTGGCCATTAACAACTATTTAGATGTTATGATGCGAGTGTTCTAGAAGAAATTCCTTCGAGTCTTGATGTCTATTGTCATAAAAGATTTATGGTCGAATTATAAATTATACTTTTGAAACTTTTTAATATATGAGATTGATAAAAATTATAGGGTCTTTTATTACACATCAATACCAATAATAGTTATCTACGTTATTAATAATTAAAAAATCAACATAAACCTTGTCAATATATATCAATTTTAAATTCTCTTCCACTGAATTGAGGTAATGTGATTTATTTGAATGACCAAGTCTAACGAAATGAATTTTGTACTTTGTCCAAAATTAGCGCCACCCGTCCCTACTACTTAGTCAAGTAGACTAGAAACAAAAAAAAAGTGATTGTTCACTTCGGCGGTTGGCCAATTCTTATCTAAGTTTGTGAATCAAGCACACAATACCTAGGAGACGCGTTCAACTTATAGCAATACCACAATAGATAAGATATGTACGGATAAGACGATCTTAGCTATATATAACCACCACCACCATCACCACCACAAAACACACAAAACTTAAGTTATGATTTAATTCGGATTTGGAATTTCTCTCAAAAGTTCAGGGGGGTTATCTGATTAAATTGTCGAAAGTGGGGATACAAAGACGACCTAGTAGGCTGCTCGTATTATCATGTAATAGCCAAGTGAGAGAGTTTGTAACACCGTAGTCTTACATTATAACATGTGGGATACCTTCAATCATGACCTATGACCTAAGAAGATATTATTGATGCAACGTATTAGGTCATATTATGTTATGATTTGATTTAGACTTAGAATTTGACCTGACTTTCAACCGTAACGTTGTATTTGAACTCCAAAAGTATTTATGAATTAAATAAATAGCATTTAAAATAAACTTTTTCTATAAGAACAAAATTTTGAAGTTCATTTGAAGTTCGAAACACTTTAATCAGACAAAATGTTGCAAACGCACCTTAGCTACGCATACACTAAGTTAGCATGGGAAAATACCGGGTCTCCTAATTACGATGAACTACTTAGGTGTCTTTTCTCTTCAATCTCCCTCAAATCGTAGTAAGAATTTAAATTCTGCGTTATAGTTTAATTCCATGCGAGGATAGACATGTACAATAGATCGATTTAAGGGATATTTGTTTAGAGTTGAATGGAGCTGAATCTGAATGGCTGAATCGGTCAGTGCGTTTGTTTTGGTCTGAATGACTGAATCGGTAAGATGAACGAGCTGAATGGCTAAGTCAGATTTTTTTTAACTGAATAGCTGAATAAGCAGCTGAATGAAGTAAAAAAAATTAAAAAATTTAAAAAATATATTAACTATATATTATATTAAGTAATATTAAATAAATTTACAACAATTTTGAATTTTTTCAGAGGAGTAGAATAATAAAGTTTTGTCATTCAGATATTTCAGACATATCAATTATCAAACAATTTTTTTCATTCAGATTCAGATTCAGCTCATTCAAATTCAAATTTAGATTCATTTAATTTTTATCAAACACCCCCTTAGTCCGCGTCTGCCCTGCCTTGGACTTTAACCATGCAATTGACCTAGGCTTGTTAGACCAGACCTGCATACCAGGTCTAGTTCGGTCTTATCCTTTTTTTTAATGTTAAATATTTAATATTAAAAATATAAATTAATAAAATTTTATAAAAATAATGCAAGATCTTTGAGATTTATTTTACTTTAACATTCTATTACACACTAATATAAGTTGGATGATTATAACAAAATTAAATATATTCTTCTTAAGTGAAAGGAAAATAAAATTTAAGTGTAACTAGAATATAAAGCAAATTGATCTCTTAAATGTATGTCTACAATGCAAATTAGTTATATTATATTTTATTTTTTTGTACTAGGATCAACTGGATATATATTTTATAGAGTTAAAATACACATATATCTTTCCTTTGTGGTCATTAACCACTTACATAATTATAGCTCAAAAATTATTTCCAATTATTTTTGTAATTGTTTCATGAAATTATTCTCTAAATTGCTACAACATAATACCGTAAAAATAACCAAAATCATAAGTCCCCCTAAGAATTTAGAATATCCAAATTAATGAAGATCTTGAGTATTTAGGATAAACTAACTTATTATTAAAAGTTAGTTTTTTAATGTACTAATTAATGTTAATATTTAACATTGAAAATAACAAGGAATATTAATAAAATTTGAATATTAAATATTAGTAATTTATTAGTATTTATAATAAACTAACTTATTATTAATATTTAATCAATGAAGTAACTAACTATTTATTAATATTAAGAAAATTGACATTTCCATAATATTTTTTGATATTTTCACATGAATAGTGTCGCTATAGATGTATAGTGACGGGAAAAACCGTCACAATAGGATCTATAGCGACACTTTTAATGTGAAAATATCATTTTCTATTATGAAATATTAGTTTCCTAATATTAAATATACTAACTAGTTCTATTCATCGAAGATATATGTTAATTAAATATATTTACAAGAAATTAAGAATAAATAATTAAAATTTTAAACTTTATTGATGTATTAATTAAAACTAATGTATTATAATTTATAAATTACAATAATGAATAAGTAAAATTTATACTTCATTGATGAATAATTATAACTTTAAAATTCAAAATATATAAATAACTGGATAAAGAATCAGGTCATGTTTTAGGCCAAACTCAAGGCCAGATCCAAAATCAGGCCAGACTATTTTGCATGTCAGTCCATACTAAATTCCTGTCTTAAAAGGGCGTCATTTAATTTTATTTTTTTTTAAAAAAATATTCAAAACGACGTAGTTTAATATTATTTGTAAACAAGAAGATAACAATTGTAATCACTCTCTTTTTATATTATTTATTTATTTGATAAAACGTTTGCAAAAAAAAAAATTGCTTAAAAAACTCTCATATGCCACTCATCGAGTGATGACGACTTACATGCTACGTCAAGCTTAGGTAGCCGGCCTATCTCTATGTTGCTATATATATATCCCATGTTATGCATATCTTTCGCTAACACTTTCCTAGAAATTGCTGGAACCGTATTAGGTCCACTCTCCCCTCTTCCTCTCATGGTTCCAGAATATAAATTAATATCTAAATAAATAATAGTGATGGCAACGAAAGTGATTTCCACCGGAATCCCATACTCTAGCCTACCGGTGAGCTATGTACGGCCAGAGTCCGATAGACCCAAACTGTCGGAGGTGTCGGACTGCGAGAATGTACCCGTTGTTGACTTGGGTTGTCAAGATAGGGACCTAATTGTCCAACTAATAGGCGATGCCTGCCTGCGTTATGGCTTTTTCCAGGTATCACGCACTTTTTTCTTCTTCTTATTAGTATATATTATCTGGTCTCTTTTTTTTTTGTTATATATATATATATATATGCACACGTGTATGGTGGTGATCGACGAGCGATGATCAGGTGATTAATCATGGAGTGGCAACGGAAGTAGTGGAGAGAATGCAACAGGTAGCGGGTGAGTTCTTCAGTTTACCGGTGGAAGAGAAGATGAAGCTGTACTCTGACGATCCATCAAAGACGATGAGGCTGTCTACTAGTTTTAATGTGAAGAAGGAGACGGTTCACAATTGGAGAGATTATTTAAGGCTTCACTGCTATCCGTTGGACAAATACTGTCCCGAATGGCCCTGCAACCCTTCTTCCTTCAAGTTAGTGTATATATATATATTCTCCATTAATTACTTACTACGTAGACGGCGGTCCTAAATCCTAAAACTAGTAGTAACAGTTATGTCGGTGGTTTCTGCCTTTATCAACGTCAATTACTGGCTTACTACATCACATTTCATATACGCGCCTTCCAATTTATGAACAGTTTACTGCAATAATTATGCTTACTTTATATTTTTACAAGTATTAAATTTATAAATAAATAATTAGAGCAACCAATCTGAATTCCTTTTAACCAAATCAAATTTATTAATAATCCTTTTTTTTTTGGTCTCATTCATTCTTTTATCCCATGTATTGCCTCGTTAATTATTTTTATTCCTTTATAAAATTAAGTATGAAAAACAAAACAAACCTCTTAATTTGTAGTAGATGCTAGATGAATTCTATGTGAAACAAAGTTCAACATCTTACTCCCCTTAATTAGAACTTGACATTTTTCATTTTGTTGTTTCATCTATTAATTGTGGTGTGGTGTATATATATATATATATATATGAAATCTCCATTTGTTCTCTTTTAATAGATGTTTTAGGTCAAAACACAAAAATAAAAATATAATTAATTATTTGTTGAAGTAATTAAAATGGATATAAAATTTAAACATTTTTATTCAAAAATTCAATGAAAACATAAACAGAAACAATAATTACTCCCTTCATTAATTTTTAATTGACATTTTAAGAAAAAAATACTGAGATTAACACTCCCTCCATCCTTTACCACTTATAAGTACAATTTTTTTTGTTCATAAAAAAGTGAGTTAAAATACATAAAGTAAATAGTAAATATGTTATTTAGCTAGTTTTATTAGTTTAAAAAATTAAAAATCTTGTAAAGTTACTTGTAAAGATAAATTTGAAACTTTTTGATCCTCTTTACATAAAACGAAGTCATTAATGATATTCGCCTAGTAAAGACATTTAGAACTAAGTTATTAATGTTTTTTAAGAAAATTGATATTTTCAAAATAATATTTGATTTTTACACAATAAAAGTGTCGATATAAATGAAAATCGCCGCTATAAGATCTATAACGACGGTTTTGTTGTGAAAATACAATTTTTTGCTATAAATTTATAAGTCTCCTTTTTTGAAAATCTACTAAACATAATAAATTTTTTTATCTAAATTGAAAAAAAAATTAAAATGAATAAAAATAGTAATAATTAACATAGCAATGAGATCCTAAACAAAGTTATTAATGATATTCGCGTAGCACCAACCAATCTATTACTCCTTTCTGCCGTTATAGTTTTAATATCAATCTTATTAAATGCTGCTGCCTGCTGCTGCTACCTTGAAATATACAAAGGAAAATTAAAAAATAAAGTTTGAACACTGAAAAGACATAAAAATGAAGGGAGGGAGTAATATTTTTTTTTGTTAAATAAGGGATAATTATGTAAAAATAATGGACTATTTTTTAATGAGCTTATGTAAATTGCGTGTTGTTCGTTTTATTTTTTTCAAGTACCGTTCAAATTCGGCTAATGACGTATCCATCATATGTCAAGGCTGATGATGTCTTCATGTTTGACATTTGGATATCACTTCCCGAGGCACGACATGTGTTGATGTCGTCATGTCCATAAATACGTGTTGACGTCACCCAATGAAATCATACAGACGACACCACGAACCCCAAAATCGACACTACACCATCCCTAATAAAATTAAAGTTTTTTTATTTATTCAATTCTAATACTCTATTTTAATTTGAGAACATTCATAATTTTTTTAATATTTATTTACCATTATTTATGTTTTAAATATATATTCAATACTATGGGATCAGGTTATGTTTTGATTTTCTTTTTATAAAAAAAATATATTTATAATTCTAAAACGGAATGTTGTAAAAATAAAATATAAATACAAGCCTAACAAAGAGCTTAATATAATTTTTTTAAGGAAATTGATATTTTTACATAATAAATTAATATTTTTATATTATCTTTTTCACATAAATAATGAGTGAATTTCGCCTTCATATGAGAAAAATTAATATAAAAATAATATGAGTTTTTGTTTTTTTAATGAACAACTAAGCGTAATAAGTGGTTGATATTGTCGGTAACCAATAGAATAGGTGGCATTTGTACGCACCATTTTCAATCTACGCGTAAAAGGGCGACAAGAGAAAATGGGTCACACAATTTGATTACTAGTTACTGCTATATTTTATATGTGACGAGAGCTTAAAGAAGTTAATTTAAAAAATCTTAATCAAAAAACAAAATTTATCAACTACTAATGGATTACATATTTATTTATTTAATAATATAGGGAAATTGTGAGTAATTACTGTAGAGAAGTTCGGGAACTAGGGATGAGATTGGAGGAAGCAATATCAGAGAGCCTGGGGCTGGAAAAAGAGTACATGAAGAATGTGTTAGGAGAACAAGGGCAGCATATGGCTATTAACTATTATCCGGAGTGCCCGCAGCCAGATCTCACTTATGGATTGCCCGGACATACTGACCCAAATGCTCTCACCATTCTCCTTCAAGATCTCCATGTCTCTGGCCTTCAAGTTCTAAAGGATGGTCGATGGTTAGCTGTCAAACCCCACCCCAATGCCTTCGTCATTAATATCGGCGATCAATTTCAGGTATTTTTTCCCGGCCCCACCATTTCTTTTACTAAATGATGATGATGCATAAACACTCTAAAATTACAATTATAAAAAACAAAATTTACTTAATTTTAGGCGATTTACTTAATACTGTTTTGATCGTACTTAATTATTATTAATAAAAAGTTTCAAATGTTAGCTAGCCGTGGACGGTCCCTAGCGTTTCAATCTTTCCACCGCCCAATGTTAATTTAGTTACTCCCTCTCAAATGAAGAATAATGTTGTCCGAAACTTACCTTCTTAGCAGTCGTCGTCCTTGACTAACCATTGTTAGGTGTTAACGTCAAGTTTTTCAATTCCAAACATAGACTAAAGTTGCATGCATGTCGGCCCAATTCTATTAAGTAACCATTAATGTACGGCCTTAAATCCTAATCAATGAGGGTCGAGGGATGCTAGATTAAAAGTTTTAGTGCTCCATTTTAACGTTGCCCTAAAGCTTGTTAACATTATGTGTGCTTCATGCTTACTACTATTATAAAATAGATGGAAGCATGCTTTAAGCCCCATTATAATTTATAGATAGACTTATGCTAACTTTTGAAAGGTAAGTATATAAAATATGGTGAATATTTTTTGTAGGCACTGAGCAATGGAAAATATAAAAGTGTATTTCATCGTGCCGTCGTCAATTCCAACAAAGTGAGGCTGTCGATAGCTTCTTTCTTCTGCCCTTATGATTGTGCCATGATAAGTGCTCCCAAAAAACTCATTGCAGATGGATCTCCAGCCATTTACAGGGGCTACACTTATGCAGAATACTATAAGAAGTTTTGGAGTAGGAACCTTGATGATGAACATTGTTTGAACCATTTCAAGAACTAGCTAGGGAATACTTGTAAAACCCCAACTTTTTATGAATAAAGATGAATTTTCTATAAATATCATTTTTGAATATTATGGAATAAATTTGATATAATGTTATAGTTGTGGGTAATATTTATAAATTTTGCAAAATACACAAGTTGTTATATAATATTCGAATGGTCGGGAAATATTCTTTTTATCGGGAAATATCCGTACGACGGTACAATCATTGGTGGATCCCACAACAGAATTATTGTCGGATTGAGAAAATGACAAAAATATTTTATTGAAAATTACGGTGGAAGTTTTACCGTTAATACTGTTGAACTACTAGGTAGTAAAAGTACAGTAATACGCGTGGTTGCATAGTAGCACACTGTATTGATTATTGATGCTTACGTGAGAAGTCATTCAGTTTTGTTCAATTATTGCTTCAATAATTTTTGCATAGTATCTCACGTTATTTGATTCAATTATTGTCGATATTTTATAATTGAGATGACGAAGTTATTAATATTATTATTTGCAATATTAAGATGTCTAGAAGTTCTGCCAAGAAGAGGTTTGGTCACCTAATTCCACGCCAATAGAGAGAAATTCTTATTGGAAAGCCCCCTCTTTCCTGGGAACGACCTGGTCGATTAATAGTGTGAATTATAATAATGATGATGAAGTTTTGTTTTATTAGTATTATTAATGTAATAAAATAGAAAAACTTTTTATATAAAAAAAATACTTTTATAAAGTTATTCATTTTATTAAACTATAAATAGAATATATTATATTCTATTATGCATAGTGTTTTGCATAGTAAAATCTTTTTATATAAAACAGAATATTTTTATAAAGTTATTCGTTTTATTAGGCTATAAATAGAATATATTATATTTTATTATGCATAGTGTTTGTATAGTGTCTGCATAGTAAAAACTTTTTATATAAAACAAAATACTTTTATAAAGTTATTCGTTTTATTAGATTATAAATAGAATATACTATATTTTATTGTAATACAATATTTGTATTAAAACTCACAGCATATGTTTTGTCGTATTTTACACTACTGTTGTATAATTAAGTTGTATTTGAATTTTGTACCATGTATTTGGCGACTCAGAATAGGTGATGTATACCTATTTTGGGGACGTCACAGTTGGTATCAAATCTTAGGGATATGATCCCTGGCTGAGATGTGAGACAAAAACTAGGAGGGGAGAGACGGGGAATTCCTTCGCTAGTATGACCTACCTAAGTTTATTTGGTATTTAATTGGTCGGTCAGCATATAGGGATAATATGTGATATGTTAATTAACCCTTGTTTTGTGGCAGTGTTTGAAAATGGCATCCGAGAATGTTGAGAACATCAATGGAGCACAGGAGACCGTTGAGTTTCCACAGATCAATAATTAAGATAATGTGCATTAGGAAGGAGACAATCGTCAGCCAAACAACAACACTGACCAGATGATGAACGATGAAATATTCAGAGGATTTATGCAATTCATGCAACATTAGGCAAGAGCGGCTCCTGTTCAAAATACAGGTGGAAACATTGTCAACTCTCGGACGGTCACCGCTAAGTAGTTCAAGGAGCTGGGACCACCGGAGTTTTTTGGAGAGCTAAAACCACTTAAGGCGGAGACGTGGATAAAGAAGATCTGCAAGATATTTGATGTCTTGGGATGCTCCGATGAGCAAAAGGTTTTCTTTGTCACCTTCAAGTTGCGAGCAGAGGCAGATTACTGGTGGGAATCTGTAAAACGTACTCAACCTGCCGCACTGAAGATGACTTGGGAGAAATTCCAAGAATTGTTCAACGACAAGTACTTTTCCGAAAGTATTCATCACATGAAAGAGGTAGAGTTCATCAAGCTGGAGCAAAACAACATGACCGTGTCTGCGACGCCCCCAAAATAGGTATACATCACCTATTCTGAGTCGCCAAATACATGGTACAGAATACAAATATAATCTTTAATATACAACAAGAAAGCTCTGAGTTTTAATACAAATATTGTCTTCTAGACAATATCAACTCTCAGAATAAGTCCTCATTACATTTATTGTCACACTATTTAACAGAATAGTGAGGACTACTAATACTATCATCTGGACCGTCTCTCCGTTCCCCGACTAGTCCCGACTACGTTCTCATTTCCTGAAGAGAATAGTGAAAGAAAGGGTGAGCTCAACTAGCCAGTAAAAAATATTATGACTAAGATAATGCAGAATAAATTATCATTAGTCTTCAACAGTGTTAAACTGATAAAACACAATAGACATCAAGTTTAACTGTAGCGGAACATGCAATCCTTTAAAAGAGTCAAGTAGAGAATAAAATCTACTATCTTTTATGATTTAAAAGGTTTTTCATCACTTTTATCGCTGGGACTCAGTTTAATAAATAATCCACCTCATCTCTGCACTACGGCCAAGGATATTCATAAGTATCACAACCACAAATTATCCACGCACTACGGGCCTAGGATATTTGCGTATTCATCAATGGTCATGATCATGCCAACAACTGTCAATCAATGTACTACGGGTCAATGAGGACTTTTACCACATCATTTGTAACATTACGGTCATGATTACACCGAATAATCCTTGGTCATAATCATACCAAGTCCATCTATGCACTACAGGCCACAGATGACTTTCAACAAAATATAAATATGAGGATGATGACAATGATATAAGAATTTAATAAAATAAGTTCAAGAATTAATTTATTCAGGAACTAATAACGTCCAAATTGTCAACATGATACTTCTTTGTAGAGTAAAATTTAAGAATGCTCAGAAGAATATATTCACGAAAAGATACTGGATGAAGCGTAAATATCAAGGATATTCCACCAATTTCATGGAGTATAAAAGTCAAAACTTTAACAAACTGAGTATAATTAAGAATGGAATAACAAAAGAAATCACCATGCATGCGGTACTTCGCATAGACAGGTTATTCCAACAGAATAATAAATAATGGAACCAGGTCAGGCGTCATATGCACCGTTAGGATATTCCAACAGAATAATAAAGAATGAAATAACAACAGAAATCACCATGTATGCGGTACTTTGCATAGACAGGTTATTCCAACAGAATAATAAATTACGGAATCAGGTCTTGTGTAAAACGAACAGACAGGATATTCCAACAGAATAATAAAGACGGATCCAGGTCCGACGTAAAACGCACAGACAGGATGTTCCAACAGAATAATAAAGAGTAGAATAACAAAAGAAATCACCAAGTATAGGGTGGACCGCGTATACAGGTTATTCCAACAGAATAATAAAGAATGAAATAACAGAAGTTCTCTTCATGAAAATGAAAAAAAATGATACCCCTTATCTTATAAAGAAGAGTACTCCGATGATAGGGCGCTGATATACTTGAAGAAACTTGCACTACGCTCAAAGCTTTCTTAAACGCTAAAGAAATATGCTCAAGATAGAAGAATAATTCTCTCTACAGTTTCTCTCTCTAGAGTTTCAGTGAATTCGTAAGAAATAATGAAAGAATGAGCTTCTATTTATAGAAGAATGGACAGAATAATAATCAATCCATGAACGATCCAAATCGATTTACTTTAAACGGACGGGGTAGATTGGTTTATAATAAAATATAATATAATCTATTTATAATCTAATAAAACGAATAACTTTTAAAAAGATTTTACTATGCAAATACTATGCAGGCACTATGCAAACACTATGTATAATAAAATATAATATATTCTAATTATTGTCTAATAAAATAGATAACTTTATAAAAGTATTCTGTTTTATATAAAAAGATTTTACTATTAGCCTAATAAAACGAATAACTTTATAAAAGTATTCTGTTTTATATAAAAAAATTTTCTGTTTTATTACATTAATAATACTAATAAAACAAAATTTCATCATCATTATTATTTTTCACACTATTAATCGACTAGGTCATTCTCAAGAAAGAGGGGGCTTTCCAATAAGGATTTCTCCCTATTGGCGCGCAATTAGGTGACCAAACCTCTCCTTGGCAGAACTTCTAGACATCGTTAATAATGCAAATAATAATATTAATAACTCTGTCATCTCAATTATCGATTTAATAATATATAAAATATCGGCAATAATTGAATAAAACTGAATGACTTCTCACGTAAGCATCAATAATCAATACTGTGTGCTACTATGCAACCACGCGTATTTCTGTACTTTTAACACTGGGTATTTCAACAGTTAACGGTAAAACTTCAGCCGTTATTTTCATAAAATATTTTTTGTCATTTTCTTAATCCGACAATAATTCCGTTGTGGGGTCCACCAATGATTGTGCCGTCATACGAATATTCCCTGTTAAAACGAATATTCCCTGGCCAATCGAATATTATATAACAATTTGCGTACTATACAAAATTTATAAATATTACGCACAACTATAACATTATATCAAATTCATTCAAAAATGATAATTATAGAAAATCTATCTTTATTCATAAAAGTTGGGGTCTTACAGTGTCGCAGTACGAAGCCAAGTTCGCCGAATTGTCCCGGTTTGCATCCCATTTGGTTGATAATGAGGAGAGAATGACGCGAATGTTTCTATGAGGTTTGAAACCCGAGATACGTCAATATCGTATCTCTCATAAACTGTGTTTGTATTCAGATGTTGTTAATAGGGCTCAGTTATTGGAGAGCGATAATGAGTCAACCCAACCGAAAGAGAGCAGCCGGCAAAATGATAATACTAGTGATAGCAGTCATCGAAGCGGTGACAATAAGCGTGGAGGGAATCAACATGCCAGAAATGGTAACCAATTCGGTGGTAATCATGGCCAAAACAATAAGAATTGACGTTTCAAGAAGAGGAGATTCAACAATGATGGAAAGAAGTCAGCACCAGTACCCGTTGTTAATGAAAGAGAACGACTGGAGGATAGTATTGTTTGGGTGCACCAAGATATGACAATGGATTCGTGGAGTTTGACACACTGGGGTTTGGAGGAGCCCATTGGGTACTTGGTGGATTTATAGACTCTGAGCCCAAGTAACAATAATCATTTGCTGAAGGCAAAGAAGTGGTGCGTATAGAATCAACTTCTGAGTCAAATTTGGAAATGAAATCAGGTCTAGAAGCTGAAGGTTGAGGATATTGCCAATTGTGCAAAGAAGAAGTAAAGGGTACACCATATGGTGGTGGCTCAGTGAAAATGGTAAGTGGGTTTGAATTGAATTTTGGGTTGGATCGATCTACTGTAAAAGGGGGAGTCAAAGGGGATAGATTGGACGACGAAGGTCCTCCATTACCCAAATACCCTAAACCCATCATCTCCTTGTGCATAAAACAATTGAGTCAACTGATCAAAACCCAGAAAAGTTCACATGGAATCAAATACTCCTAGTTAATAGAGTTATTATCAAGGCAAAAGAATCAAACACTTTGGATATAACAATCGAGAGCAGCATAATAATGAGCCGCAAACATAAATTATATCATTTTCATACCGAAATTTACAATAAATACATGCAAACTGAATGAGAAGCTAAAAAATTTATAGGTTTAAACAGAATGAACCATACCAGGGATAGCGAATGATGAGGAGGGACACAAAGGTAGCGCCAGTTCCTATCCCTCCTTTTTCCTCTTCTCTCTTCCAAATGCAAGTGATGGCGAGTTGTGTTGTAACTCGACTCACTACACCCTTTTGGCTTTTTGTCATTTTTCTGCTAAAATTGCAGAAGTGCCCTGCATTTTAACATAAATGCTTTGTGACTTGTTTCAGATATATATATAATTTTGTAATTTCAGTTAGAAGGGCAACAAAGTCCGGCTCTGATCTAATAACATAACGAATTTATTTTATTTTATTTTATTTTTCTTATAATAGAAGGTAATAAGTAATAATAACAATGACATTATTCTCATCATATCATATCTTTAGTTGATGTGCCAAAAATTCCATTTACAAATCCAACAATAAATGGAATATATTCTAAAAGTGATTTTATATTATTTAATGAAAGACAAAAATACTAAAGATATATTGTTAGTGGTAAAAGAATATGCAATATGTGTTTTGAAATTCCATAATATATAAATTTTCGAGATAAAATAAAATTTTCCAAACTAAAAGAAGAAGACATTATAAATTAGAAAAATCCAAAACTAGGAACAATAAAAAAGCCCATAGAATATTAAAAATTAAAAAGAAAAAAGAAAAACCCATAAAAGTAACAATCAAACGTAAAATAAATAAATAAATAAAATACTTGGGGATGGTTTTTTCCATATAGATGAGAGTACCTCCTCAAATAAAAAATATGAAGGGTAAAAAAAATAGAAAGTAAAAGAGATAGGCTCTTGTTAAATAATGTCTACTTTAATTTTCTTAAGTTAAGATTAATGACTTTCAGTTTTGAATTAAGGCCTCCATTATGGAGGGATATTACTTATTAGTACTTACAACTATAATAAACGAGATTAGATAAATAACTTAGTAAAATTGATTCAAATTGATTAAGAGTCGACTCCAAATTGAGTTCGCCTTTACTGTTTTTATATCTAAGTTATTGATTACATAATCAATCTTAATAATTTCTCATAATAATAATAATATAAATTTAACCATGGACCTAGCTAAAGGTCAGGTGATTTCAGTCTCGACCATCAGGCAAAAACATCATCAATAATATTATATTTTGATGACAATAGATTTAATAACAAAATGACGGATATGATAATTATCGATTATAATTATTTTTTTCCATCCTATATGTATAGGTAGAACATCCACTAATTATAATCTAACCCATCATTTTGTATTCACTTTTCTTGGGCCTATCTTTGTTGTTGTTGTAGTATTACTCATGTTTTAGTCATCAAAGAATAATTACAAAATGTTGTGTAGTGTTATAATTATTTATAACTATTGAACTCACTACATATGATAAAACATTAATTAATTATAATTTGGCACATGCATCATTTATAACAACTTGTTTGTAATTAGTTTTTGTCACTTGATCGATTTGACTTTGAAAGTCCAAATATAACGTTTAATATGTGACGGAAGTAGTAACATTTATATTCATATTTTGTTGAAAAATCCTATTTTAATTATTTGATCAAAATGTCATAATTGGATGCAAGGGATTATTTTAATTTCGAGCATTAACTTTTTAGGGCAATTTTGCATTAATCTTCCCCTCTAAAAATAACTTTAATTATTTGAAGTCGGTTAAAACATGATTTTAAATTTACAATTAATATAATTTATTTAAATCTTGAAAATAGTACGTAGTCGTATATTTAAAATTGTATTGATTGAAATTAAAATTTCATATTAATTTAAATTTGGGAAATTGACATTTTTATATGAAAATCGTCGCTGTAGATCTTATAACAACGATTTTTACCGTCGTATATTTTATATGTGAAAATATCAAAAAATCATGTAAATATATTAATTTTCTAAATTTATTGCATTCTCTCCGACTAAAAGATCACACATTGTGTTCTCTCTCAGTGAGGATTTGCATTAAAAAGAAGTTATGAGTAGCCTAAAAAACATGTAGGCCATAGACCATAAATGGGGAAAAAGGCCATGAATATGATTAATTGATTAGCGGGGGTTCACTTATTAATTCTTATTATTTTTTTAAAAAAAATAAAATATATTTCTAATACAATATTGACGACAATAAAAATAATTTATGTTGTCAACTACTTCATATTAAAATTTAACAAAAAATGTCACAAAAAATATAATTGATTAGGAGTAGTAATGATGTAATACTAAAAATGATAACAAAAAATAATATGACAAATTAAGAAACTTGTGTCAATTCGTAATTTAAAAATTAAAAATAAATTAAAACCCTCAGTTACTCCACGTTCAAATATTAGACCGGTTCGGACCAAGTAGCGTGCTATGTTGGCTGTTGGTACGATAACAAGACGAGACATCTATGTAATGGAATGTGCAACGCCTTGTTTTTCTTTCTTTCTTGGATAACAGAATTAAGTTGTACAACATATATAAAAATGGAGATCCAGAAGAATGGTACTGATCAGTTTGTAGGTGTACAAAACTGTGACTAATTATTAATTTACATGGATGGATCATTCATATATATATATATATATATATATATAAAGTAAGTATAATAATTGTGGATAATTCTCATAATCAACTCTTAATTTTATAATTATTAATTGTCAATATAAATGAAATGAAATGAAATTTATATATAGAGAGTATATAAATTAAAGTATGAATAAATGAAATGAATAATTAATTATTTTCTGAAATAAATTAATATAGTATATGAAATGAAATGAAAGCAATTAATTAACTTGGGGGGGGGGGGGGGCGATGATGATGAGAAACAAGCAAGCTAGATGGGGAGAATTAATCGTAGGTCAGAAGTAAACAAGAAAATGAGCATCGACCGTGAGTGAGGAATAAGCATTCATTCTGAGAGAAGACGTCGTCGACGGAACTGGAACACGCCTTGAGAGGAAAATCCCCCGTCTCAGCATTGCCATCACCACCCTGTATTCTTCCAACAGCTCCACCACCATCCCCACCCTTATCATGATCTCTCTCTCCTCTTATTCTCTTTCTAAATAAATATATGCATGTCGTCTAGTATATAATTATGTTCTGTGCAATATTTATCTATGTATTACTCTCCCTCTCTTTCTATATATAGATGGATGAGTTCACTTTTTATATATATATATATATGCAATAAATAAATTAAGTAATCAATAGAAGAAGGCATGAAGTGGTTGTTGGGAAACCTAATTCAAATGGGGAAAAGGAAGGGGATGCAGTTGGTTAAGTGTCGTTGTAAATAGTTAATGCCAAATTTACGCTCTTTTATTAATCACATGGAGTATAATAGTAACAATTCTTACCTGGTGGAATCACAAAACTATGGTGAACTTAATATGGTCACTATAGTGGGATTCAAAAAAAATTATTTTATTTCTTTAACTTTTTATTTTTAATTAGTTTACAGAGAAATTACTAACATTTTTTGCCTCACTTTGATAATAAAGCAAAAATAAGAGAAAAGCAAATGAGAAAAGAAAATACATAAAAAAAGGGAAAAGAAAATAAACAACCCCCAAAGATTATAGGATAGGGGGGTTATATGACCCCCGGACCTTCTAGTTGTGCCTTTGAGTTAAGCCTTGTCTGTAAATTGTGTAAAATAAAATAAAAATATATTTAAAGTTATAGGGATAAAAGAATAATTATTTTTAATAAAAAATAACTGAAACAAATGAAGCGTCACACAATTACACTATAATACAGATAGATGATGGATATATATGACTAATGAAATAATGATGCCGACTTTGTTTGTTTTCCTTGTGCAAATAATTTCTCAACTTTTACTTGTACCAACTGCTACCAAATTAATAATGATTTTTCCATTCATAAATTAAGTTCATGCATGTGTAGGTGGAATTGTATGATAAGTTATTTGAAAAGTATATTTATTTTGATTAAAATATATAAATTTAATATTATATTTAAAAACTTAATAAATTATGTGAAAATTCATGAAAATATTAATAAAAAAAATTTGATGTGACATTAATTCGTGTAAAAGCCCAATAATATGGACAAAATAACATACCAAGAAAACTAAAATATTACTCCAGTAAGAGAAATCAAAAGTTTATTAATCTCTAATAAAAATATAAGTAATCATTAATTTTGTTATCGACTGGTGATCATCAGCGTTGCATATTGTCAATTGTGCAATCACGCATTACGTGTTCCATACTTCCATACTAGTACTAATTATCTATAATTAATACGGGAGGAGAGCTTTAATTTGGCGGCAAAAATGTCACACCATGCAGTTAAATTAATAATAATAACTGATATATATATATATACTCACCCACTCATGACTCATGAAATTTTTTTAAAGTCGGGTAAAAAATAAAATACTTATATTACAAATAATTATCTCCTCCCACTCGCATGTTAATGCAATTATAGGGGTAAGAAAGTAATTGTACACGTCATGGATAAGATAATATATATATATATATATATATATATATATATATATATATTGGGTCCGGTTCCCGTAAGGGCTCCTTTACTTTGTTAAAATATGAATTTTTTTTGCTTTTTTTTTTGAAACAACTAAAAAAAAGTTTAATATTTTATGGAACTGAAATTTTTTCATAATATAGTGTTTTGGATGTGATTTGGATACGTATAACAAAACAGGTCTATAAAGTATGTGCAGACTGTACATATATTTTTTGGTATAAGCATCAAAATCACGCCCAAAATATTGTATTATGAAAAAATTTCAGTTCTATAAAATATTAAAAAAAATAAATTTAGTTGTTTTTTTAAAAAAAAACAAAAATTTTTTTAAATTTTAACAAAGTAAGGGAACCCTCGCCTGATCAATTATATATATATATATATATATATAATTTGTTTTTCTGTCAGTTCATTTCTTTTTGTCACATGTAGCTGAAAAGAATGCTCAGACTAAAAGAGGTTTTACACACGACGTATGACATACGACCATTCCATTATACACACTACATTGTTTCGTTGCGTACTCCGTTAGACTTTTTAATGAATATTCTTCCTCCGTCTTAAAATTAAATATATATATATATATATATTAATTTTAAATTTAAAAATATTTTAAAAAATTTAATAATCATTAAGTAATATATATAGAACAAAGTGAGCATATAATTTTGAGCTAAAATTATTGAAAGTCATAGTTAGCGAATAAAGTAGAGGTAAAAGCTAAATACTAAATAAATAAATAAATGTATCATGAATTTCAATTGTCGGCTATCTTTAGTAGTCAATAGTCAATGCTTACCAAACGCAAAATATAAAAATTTATCTCAAAATTAATTATATACTTTCTTTAATTTGTCATGCAGATTAATTAATTCTCATAATTACTACTTGTCACGGAAAAATAATTCTTATACCTTCAAAATTCTATCTATTGTAGGATTCAATTATATATTGCCTAGGTGGTTAATTTAATTACAACACATTGCATTTCCTATGAATTTAATTATATATCAACTTGCATGTGCTATGGAGAAAGTTTATATATGCTTAATAATATATATATATGTAATTAAATGACCTCATAAATATACATATTAATTAATTTCATGTCAAATTAGAGTAAGATTAATTTTCTTGTTATGTATTGTTAAAAAAATTTATCCACGAAAATCAATATAAGAGATTGAATAAAATTATCAGGATAACCTACCATATTACATATACAAAAAAAGTTACCACCAATTAATTGTTATCCATCTAACTAACAACATAAAAGTGCAAATATATCATATATATTTTTTCTTTTTATACATATTAAATTTAATAGTGAGAAGTGTTTTAAAAACTAAATAAAACTATAATATAATACGTAAAATAAATACACGTTTATAATTATTTAAAATTAAAACATGTTTGACTGACTGCAGGTACCTAATATAAAACTAGAAGCCGCATTGCTTGAAAACTTGTATTACGTTATTAGCCTAACATTACCTAACATGGATTCGTATCACATCATATATACTTATTATTTTCTTCTCCCCAAGAAAGTCAATGGAGCTGAATATTAGTATATATTGATTAGGGTAAAGTTGATATTAATTTTATTCCTAGTAAATTTTATAATTTGTTATTATATTGATTATAGAAAATATTGTATTTATAATTTTTATAATTTCTTATTGCATTGGTGAATGCAATATTTTCTATAATCAAAATAAAAAATTATATGAAGGTGAAATTGATGTCAAATTCACCCTAATCGAATCCATATTACTCTCTTTGCTTTACAAAAAGAATTTCATGGTTTGTACGTGTTAAATATATATTTTTATGCCAAATACGTCATCCCTAAAAATATATATTGTTAGCGTACGTGGTAATTAAGATGATGAAATTATATATGTTGATAAATTTAAGGAAATAATTTCATTTTATACTAGTATATTATCTAATTAGTGCTCATTTGTGAAATAAGAAAATTTGACGAATGAGACTTTTTTTGTATAACCCAAGAAGGGACAACTTCTTTGGTCATGCATAAAATGGTCCCCCATGGCACGAAAATGGCTAGTGTTGGGGCCTGAATTATATGGTGGGCCTGCAGCGAAATTGTATTACCCATGTGGGATTCTACTTGGACAATTGAGAATTTTAAGAAATTAAAGGTTCTTAATTATTGATTTATCGTTGAGGAAAGTGTAGGTTCCTAATCAACTTTCTTTCCTTAAGAAATTGTGTTTGGTCCCATTAAGAAATTATTATTCAGCATTAAACCTTGTTTAGCTTGTACTTATTTTCACATTGGAGTTATCCTTTGACGGCACAAGCATTTTTGGTGCGCTAGCTTACCATTTCTGTGCATGATTAGACGCATTTTTGGTGATTGAGACGCGTAAACAAATCTTGGCGTTAACATCTAGATAAAGGAAAATTAATTACATTGGCTCAGTTTCATTTTAAAAACAAGAAAAATATTAAGAGGTAAAAGGAGGAATTGTAATTATGCCAGAAATTAATTAAGGTGTGAAAATAAGCCAATCACAATTAAGATTATTGATTATTTATTTACATATGAGATAATCGAGAAGTAGTTAATTAGCATTAATCTTCCAAAATGGTGCACAATTGATTTAAGCTAAAAGGAATATGATCTTATGAAGCCCTTCTTCCAAGCTTTCCAGCTTAAAGACGAGCGGCACCTAATTAGAGTCAAAGGTGGCACTATTCCTTTTCCTTTAAGAAAAGATGATGATGATGATGATGATGATGAAGATGAAGATGGGAGTGCAGCAGCAGCTGGTGATTCTTCTTGTCCCAATACGTCTAAGTCATCGTTGTCTTCTGGTTTCCAAAAATGAGCTCCTTTCCTCTTGTTCCTTATGGTTTCCATACTGTCACCTTTTGTTCATTAAAACTCACATTTACCGAGTATATTCCTGTCATTTAAAAAAAAACAAAAATTACAAATGCTTGAATACATCAGCAGAAAACCATAAACAAGTAAACACATTGTCAAAATTTATGAGTTATATACTTCTTCTAAATTTAAGGAATCTTTATATTCTTATGTGTTTATTTGGATTTTGGATGATTAAAAAAGGAGAAAAAAAATTCATATTAGAAGCTCTATTTTAAAATTAAAGATACATTTTGATTGTTTCATATTCAATTTGTAAAATATAAATTTACAAGTACCAAATATTCTTATTAATAATACTTTTTAGCTAGTATACATGCACCATTTATAACTGTTTGTACTAAAATTAAATAAAGTTCATATCAGTCTATAATTAAGTTTTCGCAAAGTAACCACAGAAATTAAATGTACTTCTAATTTTAGAGGCAGAAAAGGACTAATAATAAGAAGTACGTATCAAAAGATTGATGAGACAACTGTCCTTAATCAGCTAAATGCTTCTAATTATAACTTTATTTTATCATCAGTACTCTTTAACTTGAGACTACTTAATTTATAAAACAATCTGGCTATTCTTTAGGCCCATTAGCTTTAGCATTCACTCTTTAGCTTTAGTATATTTGTCCGCTTTATTTTCCACAACTTTAGGACTCTATGCTAGCTAATTAGAAGCAAGCTATGAACTGACATGTTAAAAATATTTTTTCACTAAATTATGACAAGCTTTGGATATATATATATATAGACCTAAGACCATAATTCTTCCCACCATTGCCCGGCCCCTAATATCCGTCTCTACAAACTAAGCAAATAGTAATGAAATCAATCTGTATAAATCTAATTTATGCTAGTATATATTCTGTTAGAATTCAGGTCGGATACCCGAATCAGTGTGCCTATGGAGTGGTTGAGCTCGTAGGAATTTATATGAGTTATTGTCTAGGTACAATGAACACATGTGAATTATTCTCCTCTTAAGAGTTACAAATCATATCATTATGATTTGTGCATGATACTTGTAACTTATGACCATTATGAGAGGTTATTAGTATGGTGGCATGCATATATTAGTGAAAAGGAGATATCCCATAACCACGTACCAACCTTGGTAACTTATGCTGATCAAAATATAGAAAAGTTCGAGAAAATGCTTCACATAGCCACTTTATAATACCATTGAAGTTTTGGAGCTTGAGGGATACACGGACAATTGTTACCGCTGTTTTCTTAAATTAAAACATGTTTTAGCCAAGTGTCGTCGCTTCAAGAGTAATTAAATTCGGATAACCCGAAAAATATTTAATCCGAATTACTACATATTCAAAGTAGCATACTCATTTGTGACTCATGTAACAACCGATCAAAAAAGAAAAGAACAAAATGCAATCTTTTTAATGTGTTTGTATTCATTTACAGAAAACGATAATGGATTGGAGGAATTTAAACAAGCCGGGTTTATTAAATAAATACTAATATATATATAGATTGATGTTTAATTGTAGACAATGAACTCCAGCACAAAAAAGCTTATTTCATCATGCATTATCAAGTAGGTAGGATAGGACACATGATACAACTCTGTATAACATCGATCATTTGTGCTGAAAATATCCATGCATGCATGTCTATAAACAGTAATAGCTAGCCTAGGAGTATTAATTTGCGTACCTCTAAGATGGGTCAAGGCCTTCTTGATTTTCTTTTCACAACCGTAAGAATAAAGAGGCACCCTCATTTCCACGTACTGCGCCTCTACGTTCTTCCCTACTGTTGCAGGAACTATTTGCAGCTCCACCATTAATTTTCGTCACTTAACTAACTATACCAAATTAATTACACTATATATATATGTTTTATGTATTACTACTATTGATCATCACCTAATTAATGTGTAAACTGTTTTTGTTTTCGAACAGTTGATAATTATATAGCGCTATATATAAGAGGGTTCATAGTTAACACATCAACATGCATGATGTGTATATCAGAGTTTAGCTACTCATCAAAAAAGTAGTAGACACATCCCAGATTCCCTTTAAACCCTTTAAACTAAAAAAGAGGGATTAAGGAACACCCTTACCCTTTACCTTTTCTTTCTTTACATACTTACCCATGTTGCATGCATGTTTATGCTTAAGTTAATTATTTGATTTGTTCATGGGATTCTTTGAGTTGAGAGATTTGTTATTAATTCGTTACGTGGGGACATTCATATTCATATACATATATATATATATATATATATATATATATATATATATATATATATATATATATATATATGCATGCTGACTCGAATCGAGAAATGCATGTAAAGTCTAATTAAAGATGCATGTGTCATCATCTAGACTTCATCTATATATCTTATCTGCTAGCTATCTTTACATATATGGTGAATTGGAATGTCGAATAGATAGATTTCGCCCCACGTGGGATGCCCTCGCTCGTTGCTTAGCAGTTAAGTTGAGTAAACTATATATCACCAATATTAAATGTAATGTTATCTCGAAAATTATGCTTAATTAATTAGAGAAATTTAATACGTCTACAAAAGAAATTTACGAAGAAAAAAAAATTGAATGAGAAATCATACAACACATAATAATATAAGAGGAAACTTCTAGTGATTTGCCTGTGTTTTTAAGGGGATAATTTGATGGCGGGCGGCAAAGTAACTCTTAAATGATAAATCAACTCCTAGCTAGGTTGTGGGTTCAATATTCTTCTTTCCGGCCCCAAATTCTCACAAATATTTGAAGTGAGTGGGAGGTATTTAAAATTATTTTTAGCTTTAGTAAGGAGGTTAATGGTGCAATATTGTTTATATAATATAATATAATTGGGAGTAGTTAATCCATAATTGGGTGAAATACGTACGTAATTAGATATCATTAAACAATTTATATATCCATGCACTGATCAGGTTAACCGACCCGGCCATGCATGTGCTTGCTTTTATTGATTAATGATTGATTGATTACGATGGGACTCTATATACAGCTTTGGACATGTCTGTGGTGTTTAGTTTTGATGCGAGCTAGGGATAATAATGAAATTACGTTGGTAAATTTAATTTAATTGCTGATATTGTATCCTTTTATATTATATTTGTTAACGCCAAGATCTTTCTCCACGTCCCAATCACAAAAGCCGTCCTGATCCTGCACAGTAAACACGACAACACCACAAGCTTGACGGCCGGACCGCCGGGGGATAGCTCAGGCGTGAGAGTAAGTATATGTGTTCACAAGGCTAACTCAAGAGGGTGATAAAGTCTAGTGTAATGAGAATTGTGTTAATCTATGGTCGTGTGTGTGTAATACATACCTCTCTCATGAAGACTTACTCGGTGGGAAATAATATCTTTGCCTGGAATATTGTGCCACCTACTACCATCTGACATATCCCCATGATCTGATGGGTTCTGCCGGCAGCATGAAACCTGTACATTGCTTTTTGCTGCTGTTCACCTCGCCGGCCGGCTATAATCCCATCCACATTAATGTATGGCAGGTATCTTGGTCAACTGTCATACTATATCATCATTACAAGTCAAAGTAATAGATATTAAATGACCCAATGGGTTGACCCATTGACCCAGCCCGGTTTCTATAGGATTTAATGAAGTCAATATAATGATTGGGCCCAATGAGCCCAATGACTTAATTAATAAGTGAGCCCAATGTACCCGACCCAATATAGGAGAAATATCATGACCCAACATTACCCCCTAGTTTTTTAGTTAAACAGGATGTTTAATAGAAAACTATAAATGGTCCATGATATCAAAATTTAATAAAGGTCCAAAAATAAGAAGTAATTGTAACATACCCACTTTGATGTGTGACATAGGATAAGGGATGGCAGGATGCCCGAAATAACAAACCCATTCTGATATAGGATTTGAATTTGAACAGGATGGGCCAATACAGGATATTCAATAGTTTGGCCCAATCGGGTAAGATATTCAAAGGTCATCCAAACACGCCTCATTCGAATTCTCATTATTACTGATAATCAATGCGCCGGCCTTGATTCCTGTGCAACCGTCAGTATAAAAAAGCTAACTTTACCAATTTGACGGTTTTACCTGCTAATTTGAAATTCGAACCTTTGAGCTTTCTCTTGCTTCTCAGAAAATTTCTCTCTAGCTTTCCAGATCTCAACAATGGTGAACCCAAACCAGATTCCTTCAAGTTCTTCACACTCAAAACCTAACCCGGAAAGCTCGAGCGCAAACCCCATACACCCTGTCGACTTCTTCAAGGACGAGGAACAATTTCCTCATGCCAACACTAAGTCCATCATTACGGAATCGGAGGTATGTTTCCTCCGAACTCAATATCGGATTCCGGAAACATACGATTTAAGGGCTCCCGCTCCTGAAGAGCGTATGTATCAGCGACCGGATGGTTGGGTCGCCATGCCTGCTACCCTTCTAGAAAAGGGGATTCGCTTACCCCTCCACACCTTCATCGTTACCCTATTAGGGTTCATAGGAGTGGGATTCGCACAACTGGTGCCCAACTCCTATATCCATATATTGGCATTCATCGCTTTCTGCCACGAGTTAGGGATTACCCCCTCTGTGGACATGTTTTTTACCCTCTTCTCAGCCGGCAAATCCCGAGAACCAGGGTTTAAGATGATAAGCAAACAGTCTCCGCGCCCGAACTCCAAATTTGAGAGGAGGCCTCTGATGAGCACTCCCTCAAGCAACAAAGGATGGCACAAAGAGTGGTTCTTCATCAATGGACCAGAGATCTCTTCTCTTCCAGACTGGACTACTTCAAATCGAATCTCTGCCGACTTCGGAGATATTCCCGAAGCACGCATAAGGGAAATGGGAGATTTCTTGATGAAGATTCCTCCCAAAGAGTGGAGTTTCACTCTTCTGACCAAACAAGCCTGGCTGTACGATCACAAATGTAAGTTCGACAGACTTTGTGGCATAATTTCTTGAGATATTTATGTGATGTGGACTTTAATACATGGTTTTTTGCAGTGTCTCTGATCAAACCAACTTCTTCAGAAGTGAAAGGTTTAGAAGACTTTATGGCGGGAAAGACTTCGGAGACCCATGAGGAGCTTCCTGTTGAAGACTCTTCTCAAACAAACCCTTCCGCCTCCGTCCCACCAACCATCCTCCCTCAAAACGATGAGCCCGAAGCTGAGGAGCCTACCAATCCTGAAGAAACTCTCAAACCTCGCCGAAGGAAGAGAACTGCCAAAAAGGTCAGGACTACCCAACGCGAGGTTGATCCTGAAAGCGACGAGGATGTCCTTCCTGAGGCGGATCCACAACCTATCCCTTCCGAAACAATTTCACAACCAACTCCTTCTGAAACAAATTCACAACCAACTCCTTCTGAAACAAATTCACAACCAACTCCTTCAACCGAGCCTATTACCATACCATCCAACCCAAACCCGAAAAAGAGGAGTTTACTTGACATACCTCCCCAAGACAGGGCAAAGGTTCTTCGTGCCAAGAAGATAAGGACAAAAATAATTCCTCTTACGGCCGAAGAACTTCGCGTCCCTCCTCCTTCAACATCAACTAACCCTCCAACTACAACACAAACACCCGAGGCCCCTTCTTCTGCCCCTTCCTCGGCTCCCGAGCCTCCAACTGCTCGATCTCCTCCCCCAGAGGCGATACCTGCGAATCCATCTCCGGTTCGCAGTCAGCCTGTGCCTTCCCCTCCAAGACGAACGACTACCGAATTTCAGAATGACGCCATGGGTTCGCCAACTATGTGGCCCCAATTTAATGCCAACTTCCCCTTCCAACTGTTCGAGGCCTTCGTCCGCGAGACCGATGACCACCGATTCAGTAACAGTTCGAATGGGGACTTGCTCAAAGAAGGCATGAGCTATTTGGCGAAGGTAAATGACTCTTTCCTTCCTTTTCGTACTTACGTTTGTACTTGTGTATCTGGAACTGATTGAATAACACTGAACATGTGTAGGCAAATGCTGTGTTCGGGCGTCTGTATCCACGATCTCTTGAGGCCGAATCTGAAGAGGAAAGGCTGAGGAAGGAGAATGCTATTTTGAAATCAACCCTGGCTCGGGAAAGGACTCAACGTGAAGGTATCCTTCATACAAATGAAGGTCTTCATAAAGATTTGGCCCGAGCCAAGGAAGATTTGAAGATCTCCAATGAAGAACTGAAGTCGACTAAGGTTCAACATGCCGAGATCGTCAAGATGAACGTTGACTTGGTTCTGAGGAGTGAAATAAGGATGAATGAGATCAGTAATCTGAAGTCTGACGCTAAGGTTTTGACCAAGACGATCCATGATCTGGAAAATGAAGGAACCCGTCAGATGAACATACGGCAGCAGCTCGAGCAAGAAATCCGAGAACTCAAGGCTCTCCGGGACCTAGGGCCTCCTTTGACTGATGCTCTTCGCAAAGAAATCTGTGAAGAGTATCGGAATTCGGACGAAATAAGTGGAGAGATAATGAGGATTTTTTCGGAAAGCTACGCGCTCTGCCGAAGTCGTGGCAAGGATAAGTTGTTCAAAGCCAACTTAGATCCACACTTGCTCGACTCTTCAGATGATGATGGAGCTGCCTGAAATGACATCTTTTGTAATTTCCTTACTTTTGTAAATAAATTGAACATTAATGAAAAGTGATCTTCTTCCTTATGACTTCAGTGTATTTTCTTTCTGTCAATATTTCAATATGAATTAATACGGACAAATGTGTAAAAAACTCCTTCGAGGATTTAACTCAAATAGCTGATTAACAATTAAGCAAATCATATGACAGATAAAATGAGGTTATATAACAATGCGTTCTGAACTCAACACTTAGAGAAAATTCAGGTGATAAAGTAAAGGGATACTTATTCAGTTTATCGAAGTGTGAGATAGATCTGCTTCATTGAAGGTTAATTTACCCCGAAAGGCCTAACAGAACCAAAAGATGACACTTGCCTACCACAAAGGGCCTGACAAGGTCTAAGTGGCGATAATTGCCTACCCCGAAGGGCCTGACAATGCCAAATAGTGGCGACAATTGCCTACCCCGAAGGGCCTGACAATGCCAAATAGTGGGGACAATTGCCTACCCCGAAGGGCCTGACAATGCCAAATAGTGGCGACAATTGCCTACCCCGAAGGGCCTGACAATGCCAAATAGTGACCACCTGCCGAAGAGGCTACCATCGAATGGTCAGCAAGTCCTCCCGAACCTCCTAACACCCATGAACTGTGCAGCAACAAAGACAACACTGATTTGAGGTAAAAGATGAACTTTTATTGATGATGATGTAGATATTTACAGACTTTTGATGTATTGACAACAAATCTACTGAAAATATTTTCTGAGCCTGCCAGCGTGCCAAGTGTTTTTGATTACTGAGCCATCTAATGCTTTCAAACGATAAGTCCCTGGCTTCGGAACCTCTGTGACTTCATATGGTCCTTCCCAATTTGGCATCAGCTTTCCCAAATTCTGAGGTGTAGACGCTTCGACTTCTCTGAGAACAAAATCTCCTACTTCAAATCTGCGAAGCTTTACCCCCTTATTATAATGCTTAGCCACTCTTCGCTGATACGCCGCCAATCTGATTAAGGCTATTTCCCTGACTTCTTCCAACAGATCAAGATTGGTCTTCAGTCCTTCTTCGTTGTAGATCTCATTGAATTGACTGACTCGAAGACTCGGAGATCCAATTTCAATTGGGACTAAGGCATCAGTACCATAGGCCAATCTGAAAGGTGAATCCCCCGTTGTAGTCCTCGGTGTAGTTCGATAGGCCCATAATACACTTAACAGCTCTTCTGGCCATCTGCCTTTAGCTTCATCCAGTCTGCGTTTGATTCCGTTCAGGAGCGTTCTGTTGGTCACTTCGAGTTGTCCGTTTGATTGAGGATGAGCCACCGAAGTCTTTTTGTGCTGAATTCCCAGTTCTTCCAAAAATGCTTCGAACTTCGATCCCACAAATTGACGGCCATTATCTGATATTACCACCTTAGGAATTCCGAAACGGAATACCACTGATTCTTTCATGAATTTCAAACATTCCTGTTCCGTTATTGACCTAAGTGGCTTTGCTTCTACCCATTTGGTCATATAGTCTATGGCAACTATAACAAAACTGACCTGACCTTTTGCTTTCGGTAGTGGCCCCAATATATCAACCCCCCAGACAGCGAAGGGTATAGGAGATAGGATCGAGTATAGCTCTTCTGGTGGCTGATGCGGTATTGAACTGTTGAGCTGGCACTTCTCGCACTTCTTTACATATTCGGTAGCTTCCTTGAAGATTGTAGGCCAGTAGTACCCCTGACGAAGTACTTTATATGCTAATGATTTGGCAGCCATATGGTCGCCACAAATGCCTTCATGCACTTCTCTAAGAGCGTATTCAGCTTCTGTTGGAGTCAGACATTTCAATAAAGGAGACGAGAAGGCCCTTCGGAAAAGATCCCCATCGATTAGAACAAAATTAGAACTTTTGTACTTGATTTTCTTAGCGAGCATCCGATCCGAAGGTAAGACGCCATCAGCCAAATATTCTATGTAGGGAGTCAACCAGCAGTTGGTTCGGTCAATGCACGTTACCACTTCATGATGAACACTAGGATGTTGTAGAATTTCCAAGTATACTGATCCTTCAAAAACATTAACATCCGTAGTGGCTAGTTTGGCAAGTGCGTCAGCAATGGAATTGTTGCTACGTTCGACCCCCTGAAACTCATAGGATGAGAAATATTGAAGCCGATCCTTTAATTCTTTCAAATACTTGATCATTCTTGGACCTCGAGCTTCGTATTCCCCAGTAAACTGTTTAACGACTAACTGAGAATCACTGAAAATGATTATTCTCTGTACTTCCAGACTCTTCGCTAGTCGTAAGCCGGCCAACACTGCCTCGTACTCAGCTTCATTGTTCGTCGCTTTGAACTGAAAACGGATAGCCTGCTGCACCTTGAATCCCTCCGGACTTGTCAAAATAATCCCTGCTCCACTGGCGTCTGAAGTAGAAGATCCATCTGCAAACAGCGTCCACGAACTCTCTTTCTGTTGAAGGACGACAACTGCCCTATCAGACCCTTCAGCTTCGACCACGGCTTCATCAGCTTCAGAAAATGAGCATTCGATCATAAAATCAGCTAAAGCTTGCCCCTTAATGGCGGTTCGGGGATGATATTCAATGAAGAATTGAGACAATTCCATCGTCCATGCAGCCAATCTCCCTGATACTTCTGGTCTGCTCATAATCTTCTTCAAAGGTTGATCCGTGTATACTATTACCAGTCTACCCTGGAAGTATTGCCTAAGCTTTCGACTAGCAGTTATTAAAGCGAAAGCAAACTTTTCAATGTTTGGGTACCTGGTTTCGGCATCCCGAAGGACATGGCTCACATAATAAACTGGGTGTTGATTACCCCCAACTTGGCGCACCAACACAGCTCCTATTGCCAACGGACTAGCTGCGAGGTACAAATATAGAGGCTCGGTCGGAACGGGTTTCACCAATAAAGGTGCCGAAGACAAATAGGACTTTATGCCTTGAAAGGCGTCTTCACATTCTGAAGTCCATTGGAATGTTTTTGAATTCTTCGGCCCCTTCAATGTATCAAAAAACGGTAAACATCTTTCTGCTGACTTGGACATGAACCTCCTCAAAGCTGCAATCCTTCCAGTCAGACGTTGAACATCCTTAAATGACTGAGGAGTCTTCATATCCAGAATCGCTTGAATCTTCTCTGGATTGGCTTCAATTCCTCTCCGACTGATAAGATAACCCAGAAATTTGCCAGCACCCAGACCGAAAGTGCACTTAGTGGGGTTCAGCCTCAAGTTGTGATGACGAATAGTCTGAAAGCATTCTTCTAAATCATCCAAATGTTTATGTACCAACATGCTCTTAACAATCATGTCATCTACATAAACCTCAATGTTTCTGCCCAACTGATGTCTGAAAATATGGTTCATCATTCTCTGGTATGTGGCTCCGGCATTAATGAGGCCGAAAGTCATTTTCTTATAGGCATATACTGAACGATGCGTAACGAACGCCGTCTTCGGTATATCCTCTTTACACATGGAGATCTGATGATACCCAGAAAATGCGTCCATAAAACTTAATAAAGCATACCCCGAAGTGGCATCAATGAGTTGATCAATGTGGGGCAGCGGATAGAAATCCTTCGGACAGGCCTTGTTCAGATCGCTATAATCAATGCAGACTCGCCATTTGCCATTATGTTTCTGGACCAGAACCACATTAGCCATCCACTGCGGGTAGTTGATTTCAAAGATGAAATCAGCTGCCAGCAATTTTGCAATCTCCTCATCAATGATCCGTTGACGCTCCGGTGCAAAGATCCTTCTCTTCTGCCGCACTGGCTTCTTTGACGGGTCCACCTCCAATCGATGCTCCGCAATATTCCTGCTTACTCCCGGCATGTCCTGAGGTTCCCACGCGAAAATATCGACAAAACACCTCAGGAGCTCTATAAGGTTCGTCCGGAGAGGTTCCGGCAAGCCCGAACCTATTTTCACCGCTTTGTCCTCTTTGCCAGGAATGAGCTCTATTTCTTCTGTTTCTTCAGCTGGTGTGACCAACGGTTCGGAACTGCTTTCAGTGAAGGGTTCGATCTCAATCGCCATGGTTTGCTGCTGCTTCGATACCCCCACTCCCGAAGTGATAACGGCATTTCTATAACACCTTCTAGCCAGGTCCAGATCTCCTTTCACCTCACCGACCCCATGAGCAGTAGGAAATTTGATTTTTAAATGAGGTATTGATGTTATAGCTTGCAGAGCAATTAAAGTGGGCCTCCCCAGAATAGCATTATAAGCAGAATCCACATGCACAACATAAAACTTGCAAATAATTTCTACCTGTTGGGGGGCCGTTCCAAATATGACTGGTAGCTCAATAGTTCCTGCCACCTTAACCGGATCATTGCTGAAACCATACAGAGGAGCCTCCTGGCCTATCTCCATCTTCTGTCCCTCCAGATTCATTCTTTGGTAAGCATGAGCATATAGGATGTCCACAGAAGACCCGTTATCCACCATCATCCTTTTCATGTCCACTGAACTTACCTGTGCAGTCAGCACCAACGATCCTTCGTGTGGTTCGATGACTTCCGAAGGGTAATCCTCATCAGTAAAAGAGATTACCGTATTCGGATAAGGTCTATCGGTCTTCGGGAAGGTACCCGCCACCGACATGACCGAATCCAAATGACTTCGGCGCTTCCTCCCAACTAGCTTTCCAGAAGTACCCCCGGTGATGACATCGATCACATGCCTGGCTGGTTGTCCCGTAGCCGGTAACGTCTGCTGAACTGGTTGAGCTGCCTGGACGGGTGTCTGACCTTGCTGTTTATTATCTCTGGCAGCTATGTACTGAACTAAAGATCCACCCTGTATCTTTCTTTCGATAAAATCTTTTAAACTGGCACAGTCGTTCGTATCGTGACCCGAGGCTTGATGATAATCACAATACTTGCGAGGGTTACCTTTTCCGGGCTTGATGTTATCTCGAGGCGGTTCAAAGATAGGTTGGTTCTTGATTTGATCCAAGATAACAGCCCTATCTGCATTAAGTGCCGTGTAAACTCTATTCACTCTTTGAGGTGGAGCGGACGAACGTCCTCCACCTTGCCTCCAGTTGTTGTATCTCTTTGATCCGCCTTCATGGCGGTCTTTACTCCCTTCATGTCTCTTCTGGTCCGTATCGACCTTATCCCCATCTGTCTCTTTGAACCGATCCGAAGGACGTTTGAGACTGTTCATGGCTTCTTCTACCACGATATAACCTTCGGCTTTGTCAAAGGCTTCGGCGAGACTCTTCGGGTGATTAAACATAAGTTTTTTCACCAACTTTTCCGATTTGACCAGATCTAAACCATTCTGAAACAGTCCTACAGCCTGTAGATCATTCAGATCTGCTACTTGGCCGACTGCTTCACGGAATCGTTTCACGTACTGGCCCAAAGACTCGTTAGAGGACTGTCGGACTTGAGCCAATGAACCAGTTGGCTTTCCTCTTCTTCTGTTGCTCCCAAAACGAGCATGAAACTTACTGCACATATCTTCCCAGGACGAGATAGAATCCGAGGGTAAGGTCCCCATCCACTGTCGGGCATCTTTTCTGAGTGTTGTGACAAACGTATGACATTTAGCTGCATCGCTAAAGTCATAATAGTCCATAAGTCGGTCGAATGCCTGACTATGGTCGTAAGGGTCTCCTGATCCATCATAACACTCTATGTGGGGCAACTTCTTGGTGGGATCAGCCTTTTCACTAAGGATTTCCGCGGAAAAAGGGGATGCTTTCTTTCTCGGAGTGTCTTTTGTTTTCTGTACTTCGGCAAGTTGCTTCCGAAGCTCTTTCAATTCTTTAACCAGATACTCGACGCCTTCTGGTTGTGATGATGCCTCTTTCTCTGGTAATTCCTTCTTCCTATAAACAGATCGGGTCTTTTCAACAGAACCTTCCATCCTAGAGGGGCTTCTCCTATGACGAGTATCTACAGGGCGGGATACCCTCAGTAGACTCTCGGGAGTATGTCCTCTGGATATACTTCGCCTCTGAATTCGGGCACTGTGACGAGAATGTGCAATGACAAGTGCTCTCTTTGCATGCTCCGGATTGTGGTCTTTGGATCGACCTCTTCGTGAACTTCGTCTCTGTTCTCCGGACTCGACAGGGAGATATACCCTCTTCGATTTCTGAGGAGTAGGGCTCCGAGACCTTCTTCTTTCCCTAGTTCGACCTAGAGACTCTCGTACTGAGTGAGCAGGTTCTTTTCCGCTTCGATGCCCTTGCTCTTCGGATTGGACATAACTGAGCTCCTCGTCTCTTAATTCTGCCACTCGAGCCATTTGCTCGGCTATGTCCTGACGTTGTTTCATAAGTGCTTCCATGGCCTTATCTGCTTCATCTGCCATCTTTGCCAACCGGGAGGCTTTTGCGTTTTGGTCATCTCGGTTTCGAGTTCTAGGCGAGGTGCCTTCTACTCGTTTCCGACCATGGCCAGGTTCTCTCTCTGTGGGGAATACAAGCTTACGCTTTGCTTTGCCTACCGCCTTCGGTCGAGAATCTTCAGGTGAACGTTTGGATGCTGTGCTAGCATGGACACTTATAGTTGGTCCCAAACGATCTTTGGCAGATATTCGCGGCGCTGAATCACTGACAGCCATCGGCTGTCCTTCGGGTGTAGACGTTCTACTCTTCCCCATAAAAACTGGATAGAATAAAACAAGATGAGTGATTGAAAAATACTCAGGACACTAGAACTCAGCCCTCCTTCTAGCGCCAATGTTAACGCCAAGATCTTTCTCCACGTCCCAATCACGAAAGACGTCCTGATCCTGCACAGTAAACACGACAACACCACAAGCTTGACGGCCGGACCGCCGGGGGATAGCTCAGGCGTGAGAGTAAGTATATGTGTTCACAAGGTTAACTCAAGAGGGTGATAAAGTCTAGTGTAATGAGAATTGTGTTAATCTATGGTCGTGTGTGTGTAATACATATCTCTCTCATGAAGACTTACTCGGTGGGAAATAATATCTTTGCCTGGAATATTGTGCCACCTACTACCATCTGACATATCCCCATGATCTGATGGGTTCTGCCGGCTGCATGAAACCTGTACATTGCTTTTTGCTGCTGTTCACCTCGCCGGCCGGCTATAATCCCATCCACATTAATGTATGGCAGGTATCTTGGTCAACTGTCATATTATATCATCATTACAAGTCAAAGTAATAGATATTAAATGACCCAATGGGTTGACCCATTGACCCAGCCCGGTTTCTATAGAATTTAATGAAGTCAATATAATGATTGGGCCCAATGAGCCCAATGACTTAATTAATAAGTGAGCCCAATGTACCCGGCCCAATATAGGAGAAATATCATGACCCAACAATATTATTATTATTATTATTATCATCATCATCTTATTTTAGACTATTTATTATATATATATATATATATATATATATATATATATATATTTGTTATAATATTTCAACCATCTTTTTAATCTATTTTAATTGATACGAGGTATGATGCATGGAAGAACACTGCACTAGCTAGCAATATCAATTAGAATGTTATATATTCGATCTACCTGATTTGTTCGTTGAATCATTGATCTCCCATGCATGGATTTGTTGATATTGACGACATATTTAATTAATACGTGCTTGAGAGATCTCTTTACATCTGTCACATGAGGATCTCAGTTTGTAGAAAAAATCTCTATCAGGGTTTTAAATAAAAGAAAATTATTCGTAATAAAAATAAATTTTTACTACGGATAATCACATTAATTACTATCTATCTAATAAAATACAAATGATTTTGAATTTTCCGCTCACTCAATAAATCATCTGGGCCGTCCAAAGTTTAAGATAAATCCCACCGTTCATACATCTATCTAATAAAATACATCTATCTATCTAATAATCTAATAATAATTTAATAAAATACAAATGACTTTAAATTTCCCGCTCACTCAATAAATTATTTTGGTCGTTCAAAGTTTGAGATAAATCATATTGTCCATACAGTGCCGGAGGCACGGGACCCAGCTAGTATATTTATATGGGGAATGATCCGTAGAAAGCGTTAGCTATTAACACTATTTGAACTAACACTAATCTAGTCGTCCAATATTAGAGTTAATGGCTGAGATGAATGCCTAGCCGCTAGAGGGAGTAGCGGCCAGCAATAAATTAAAAAATCCTCTCTGCTGGCCGCTAGAGAGAGTAGCGGCCAGTCAAAACGTCGTGGTTTTGACTGGCCGCTACTCCCTCTAGCGGCCAACACAGAGGATTTTTTAATTTGGCCCATGGCCCAGCCGCTAGAGAGAGTAGCGGCCAACAAAAAAAATGGCCAATTACAGATTATCCTAATTATTCTCATACATGCTACTTATTAATTAGTAAAATAAAAAAATAAAAAAATATAAGTATAATTATAAGGACAATCAGTAATTATCCTTATACTTATTAATAAAATAAGTATGTATAAGGATAATTAATAATTATCGTCTTATGATTTTTAATTATAAATAAGAAATAGTGATTGAATTTATATTATATATATACTCAAATATATAAACTCAATCACTATTTCCTATTTATAATTAAAAATTATAAGACGATAATCAGTAATTATTCTTATACATACTTATTTTGTTAATAAGTATAAGGATAAGTATAAAGATAATTATTGATTATCCTTATAATTATCTTTATAATTTTTTATTATTTTATTTTACTGATTAATAAGCATAAGGATAATCTGTTAATGTGTTGATTAAAAATAAAATGATTTCTGGTAATTTTTTATTCAATCCTTGATGTATATAAAGAGTCTATTATTAGACGTTTGTGGTAAGTTTAATTATTTATGGGGGGCCATATGTCATCATCTAAGAGTCTCTTTCATAAATAGTAATTACCTTCGTAAATAGTAATTACCTTCGTCAATAATAATTACCTTCGTCAATAATAAATACTTTCGTAAATACTAATAAATCTTCTATAAATAGAGGCCTAGGGCTTCATTATTTTTCACGAATTCGTTCAAGCTATAGAGAGAGAAAGTATAGAGAGAATAAGAGAGAAAGAAGAAGAGTATTCGGTTACTACACTACTGCAGTATTCAATCTCCTAATAAGGTAAGGGGTGTTATTCTTTCTTCTTGAAGAGAACTTATGTTATTCCATTCTTTGTTATTCTGTTGGAATAACCTGTAAAAGTGACATACCTTATACATGACCTGTATACGCGGTATACCCTATACTTGATGAAATCCTTATGTTATTTCATTCATTATTATTCTGTTGGAATAACCTGTATACGCGGAATACCCTATACTTGGTGACATCCATTTACTATTCTGTCTTTATATTTCTGTCAGAATATCCTGTCTGTGCTATACGCCGGACCTGGTTCCGTCTTTATTATTATTCTGTTGGAACATCCTGTCTGTTTGTTTTACGCCGGACCTGGTTCCATTCTTTATTATTCTGTTGGAATATCCTGTCTGTGCGTTTTTCGCCGGACCTGATTCCGTTATTTATTATTCTGTTGGAACATCCCGTCGGTGTGAATTTCACCTGACCTGGTTCCGTTATTATTATTCTGCTGGAGTAACCTGTTTGTGCGGTCTCTATCGCATGGATGGTGATATCTTTTGTTATTGTATTCGGTATTACTCAGTTGATTAAAATTCTGACTTCTATACTCCATGAAATTAGTGGAATATCCTTGATATTTGCGCTTCATCCAGTATCCTTTCATGAAAATATTCTTCTGATCATTCTTGAATTTTACTCTACAAAACAGTATCATGTTGACAATTTGGACGTTAATAATTTCTGGATAAAATAATTCTTGAACTTGTTTTATTGAATTCTTATATCATTGTCATCATCCTCATGTTTATATTTTGTTGAAAGTCATCTGTGGCCTGTAGTGCATAGATGGACTTGGTATGATTATGACCAGGGATTATTCGGTGTAATCATGACCGTAATATTACAAATGATGTAAAAAATAAAAATCCTCATTGGCCCGTAGTGCATTGATGGACAGTTGTTGGCATGATCATGACCATTAATGAATACACAAATATTCTTGGCCGTAGTGTATGAATAATTGTGGTCGTGATACTAAAGAATATCCTTGGCCGTAGTGCAGGGGTGATTCGATGATGTAGAATATTTATTAAGCTGAGTCTCAGCTATAACAGTGATGAAAAACCTTTTAAATCATAAAAGATAGTAGTTTTTATTTTCTACTTGACTCTTTTAATGGATTGCTGGTTCCGCTGCAGTTAAACTTGATGTTTATTGTATTTTATCAGTTTAACACTGTTGAAGGCTAATGATAATTTATTCTGCATTATCTTAGTCATAATATTTCTTACTGGGCTAGTTGAGCTCACCCTTTCTTTCACTGTTCTCTTCAGGAAATGAGAATATAGCTGGACGAGTCGGGGAACGGAGTGATGGACCAGAGAATAGTATTAGTAGTCCTCACTATTCTGTTAAATAGTGTGACAATAATTGTATTGAGGACTCCTTTTGAGTTTGTATGATCTCTAGTAGACAATAATTGTATTCAAACTCACAGTTATATTTTGTCGTATTGTACACGACAGTGGTATTAGTAAGTTGTATTTGAATTCTGTATCATGTATCTGGCGACCCAAAATGGGTGATGTATACCTAATTTTGGGGGCGTCACAAATTACTTATGAACAGTTGTGATTAAAAAAATTTATTATGAGTCAATATAGTGTATATATACCATATATTATTACTCATTATATTTTCATTGTAATATAGTATATATATATATATACACCACGGATCCAGTCCGGTCTCCCGGACTGGACTTAAAATACGGACCCCAAAATTATTTTTTTTTGCTTTTTTTTTTTGAAACAACTAAAAAAAAAAAAAAATTTATGGAACTGAAATTTTTCCATAATAAAGTGTTTTGGGCGTGTTTTTAACACCTACCCCAACCAATGTATGTACAGTCTGCCCAGACTGTACAGACATATTTCGTTATAGGCATCCAAATCACGCCCAAAACACTGTATTATGGAAAAATTTCAGTTCCATAAATTTAATTTTTTTTTTTTAGTTGTTTCAAAAAAAAAAAGCAAAAAAAAAAAAAAAAAAGGTCCGGATTTTATAAAATCCGGGAGTCCGGACCTGATCCGGACTCTATATATATATATATATATATATATATATATGGGAGCCCTTCCATAGCAACCGGTTGCTGTGAGTACTGTACAACACCCTCTTTTTGTACCGTTGATCAACTTATTGGAAGGCTGAGATTGGGATGTATTAATACCAAACCGTGAGAAGCTCTGCCGGTTTCTATTTAAATAAGAGGGATCCACATTTTAACATATTGTCAGTCTAGTTAAACAAAATGAATATTTAATATTAAAATATTTCGACCGGTACAAGTTGTACCGGCCTATTCTTTTTTTTTACGCATTGATGCTTTATCAGTTTTTAATCAAATACAAAGAGATTGCACATAATATTAAAATATTAAAATATTTAAAAATATTCTGGCCGGTACAACTTGTACCGGCTTACTCTTTTTTTTTAACACATTCATGTTTTCTCACTTTTTAATCAAATATAAAGATATTGCACAAAATTTATTTTAACTTACAAATATAATGTTAAAAATAAATATTAGTAATATAAAAATAAATATAATTATATTATAAATAAATAAATATATAAATATAAATATTATTTTTAATATTAATATATTCAAAATAAATATAATAAATATATAATTATGCAAGATATATAATTATATTATTAATAATTATGCAAGATGTAATAAAATATTTAAAAATATTCCGGCCGGTACAAGTTGTACCGGCCTACTCTTTTTTTTTTAACACATTCATGTTTTCTCACTTTTTAATCAAATATAAAGATATTGCACAAAATTTATTTTAACATACAAATATAATGTTAAAAATAAATATTAGTAATATAAAAATAAATATAATTATATTATAAATAAATAAATATATAAATATAAATATTATTTTTAATATTAATATATTCAAAATAAATATAATAAATATATAATTATGCAAGATATATAATTATATTATTAATAATTATGCAAGATGTAATAAAATATTTAAAAATATTCCGGCCGGTACAAATTGTACCGGCCTACTCTTTTTTTGATCAACATACTGAACACATTGGAAACATCTGTTGGCTGTATTAGAAACATCAAAACATAATAATAGTTTTAAACATGAGATATTTCATTCACCTCTTCTACAGGCTCATACCCATTCCCAAATGATTCAATTGCTGAAGAAAAATTTATACAATCTTCAGAAACTTCCAACAACCGAATAAAACCAGCTTCCAGCTCCTTAAATTCACATACCCATTCCCAAATATTGTTGTGTTCAGTATGTTGATCATAAAAAGAGTAGGCCGGTACAACTTGTACCGGCCGGAATATTTTTAAATATTTTATTACATCTTGCATAATTATTAATAATATAATTATATATCTTGCATAATTATATATTTATTATATTTATTTTGAATATATTAATATTAAAAATAATATTTATATTTATATATTTATTTATTTATAATATAATTATATTTATTTTTATATTACTAATATTTATTTTTAACATTATATTTGTAAGTTAAAATAAATTTTGTGCAATATCTTTATATTTGATTAAAAAGTGAGAAAACATGAATGTGTTAAAAAAAAAAGAGTAAGCCGGTACAAGTTGTACCGGCCGGAATATTTTTAAATATTTTAATATTTTAATATTATGTGCAATCTCTTTGTATTTGATTAAAAACTGATAAAGCATCAATGCGTAAAAAAAAAAGAATAGGCCGGTACAACTTGTACCGGTCGAAATATTTTAATATTAAATATTCATTTTGTTTAACTAGACTGACAATATGTTAAAATGTGGGTCCCTCTTATTTAAATAGAAACCGGCAGAGCTTCTCACGGTTTGGTATTAATACATCTCAATCTCAGCCTTCCAATAAGTTGATCAACGGTACAAAAAGAGGGTGTTGCACAGTACTCACAGCAACCGGTTGCTATGGAAGGGCTCCCTATATATATATATATATATATATATACTCGAAAGTATAAAGTATTAAAAAAAATTGGCTCGGGGTCGCTGCCTCCGAACCCCTGCCAAATTATTTGTAACTTAGTAATAATTTTGCCCCCACTGACAACAGTTTATGGCTTCGTCACTGTATATATATATGGGAAAAATGTATGTACAGCTGTGTATTATACAATAGGCTATGTCGACGGCTTTTTGGGCTATAGCGACGGTTTTTTGGGCTATAGCGACGGTTTCACCCGTCGTCATAGCTATTCTAGGCTATGGCGACAGTTTACCATCGCTATAGTCCAAAAAATCTGTCGTCATAGGTCTACTGTGTAATACACAGCTGTGTATATATATATAGCCATATATATATATATATATATATATATATATATATATATATATATATATATGCCATTAACTTTACTCTACTCGCAATAAATAATAAAAATTTACATATTTTTATTTTATTATAACATATTGAAAAGTCTTGTGCAAAGAACTAGTCTAGTTACAGGCTAATAATCTGGTTAGGTCTAGAATATTGCGACAAATAATTAATTTTCTTTAAGAAAAAAATAATTAAACATGGGCTGATGATGCAGGTAGCTTGAATCCGACAACCGGTCACCACCGCCACGTTAGAGAATGGACCTTTTGACATGAGACGATGACTCAGATCTCACTATATAGGAATAGGACAGAGAAAGTATGAGGATGATGATGATAGAATGAAGTCCCTGTCCCACCCATGTGAATGTAGTGAAACCCAGGGCCCGGGATGGGAGGACTTCATTTCACAAAAATGGAAAAAAAGCTTTTTATTTATTTATTTATTTATTTATTTATTTAATTCAAAACAAGTAAAAGATACGCATCTATTATCTGTATTTTGTTTTATCCCTCCCTCTGCAACCGTCACGTGACATCCAATATTGCTACTTTGCTAGCAAAAACAAAAATGTTGCTACCTTTATTTATTAATCTCTCTTTTCAGATTGTAAATTTGAGTGTAAAATTAATTAGCTAGCTCAAAATGAAGATAATAATTTAAACTAGTTCTAATAAATCCCAATCGTGTTCTTATGTTAATTTGAGAGATTTTAAATCCGACTCTTTAAAGATTATAAAGCAATAAAATTTACGATGAATAATACTCCTTCCGACCCATAATAAACGTCTTAATTTGATTTTTGTGTTCAAATTGAACTTTTTTAGAATTATTAATTAAAAATATTTATATATAATTTTCAAATCTCAAAACTTGACACTAGGGATAAATTATCGTATTTTATTGTGATCATAATCAATTGACCTATATTTTGATTTTTTTTAAAATAGTTAAACTCAAATTATGGCGTTTATTATGGGACAAATGAAGTTTTTTTTTGGTTAATTTGGGGGAGGGAGGCTTGAACATAGGACCTATTATTTAGGTAGAGGAGATCTAAAAGGGTTAAATATATTTTTACCCACTCTACTCAACCTCGGTTTACAAATGCATCATTGGACTGAATTTTTTTAATTCGACTCACTGAACTACAATTTGTTTACAAACCGTTACAAATTCTGTTAACTTGTTTGATTTTTAACGGATTGAGTACACATGACAGATAGACCTTGTATATGTCATATATATATATATATATATATATATATATATATATATATATATATATATATATATGTCCACGTGGCATGTCATCGTGAAAAAAATAAATAAAATACTCAAAAGCCAACAATTAAGACAAGTTAACCAAATAAAACAATAGAAAAAAAAAGCAACCAAATAAAATCTTTAACTTCACAACTATAAAATACAAAAAATTAATAACTTAAACGTGATATATATATATATATATATATATATATATATTGCTAAAAAAATTAAATTTAAAATTTAATATAATAATAATAATAATCCCTCCATTTCAAAATATTAGATAATTTTATATTTTTAAAGTGAACATAAAATATTTAAAACTTATAAAAAAATATGAATTCATTAATTTTATATAAATACATTTGTAAACATTATACATTAATATATTTTATTATTAATTAATAATTTGTATACATTAATTTTCCTTAAAATCACAATTTTCATTAATTAAAAAAATTAAAAGGTAAAATTAAATTATACTGAATTTTATAATAAATAGTTAAACCAAATATAAATCAAATTAATAGATATAAAAAATAATTAAATAAATTAAACAAATTAATAATAAAATATATAATTAAATTAGGTAATAATAAAATATATTAATTAATAATAAAATATATTAATGTATATTTTTTACTAATGTATTTATATAAAATTAATGAATTCTTTTTTTTTTAATTTTTAAATATTTTTAAAAATATTAAATTATCTAATATTTTAAAATGGATGGATTATTATTATTATTATAACTAGAAAAAAGCATAACGATTGTTGAGAAAAGTAGAACAATTCTCTAGAACGAATTAATAGCAGTGATAGAAGTTCAAGAAATTAGAGATTTTAAGAGATCAGAAGTTCAAGAGATCAGAGATTTTAAGAAGCTGCAGAATTATAGAACGAATTAATGCATTTCAAGAAATCAGAAGTTCAGATTGGAAAAATAGCAGTGACATTTCTTTCGATTTCAACCCTACATCTTCTCTGTTATTATTCTCGAAAAAATAGCGAATCGGAAAAATGCATTTCGATGATATAGTGCTCTGTTTTTTGTTTTTTTTTTCATATCTGAACTAAGGTTTCTTTAGATCTGGGTTGTTGTAGTTGGATTAGTGGTGAAGAAGATAATAAATTAGATTTGGATTTCGGAGACTTCCGACTACAGATCTGGGTTGTTAAAGTTTTAGAACTTTGTTGCTTTGATTTTGATGAGTTTCAGATTTTTGATTTCGAATTATTTTGGATTTGATTTCGACTACTATGTTGCTTTGATTTCGACTACAGATCTGGCTAGTTCATACTACTATGATGAATTAGATTTGGATTTGTGATGAAGAAGATGATGAAAGTGAAGAAGAAGATGATGAATTAGATTTGGATTTGGATTTAATTGTGGTGAAGAAGATGATGAATTAGATTTAGATTTGTGGTGAAGAAGCTGATGAATTTAAATTTGGATTTGTGGTGAAAAAGAGAAGAATTATCTTAGATAATTTTGTTTTTCTAAAGTTTATTTAAAATATTTAAAAATTAAAAAGATAATATAAATTCATTAATTCAAGATTGAAAACCAAAAAATTTAAACTAAAGTTATTTTGTTATTATTATTAAAAAAATCCACGATGTCTCTTATATTACACGTAAGCGTTGCCATGTGGTGACATGTAGACTTTCCGTTAACTTTTAATATTTTTAGACAAAAATTTTAATTTTTGTTAAAAAGTTATAGTTCAATGAGTTGACCGTAAAAAAATTCAGTCCAGTGATGCATTTGTAAACCGAGGTCGAGTAGAGTGGAGAAAAGTGTATTTAACCAAGATCTAAAATACCATTTGAGCCAAAGATTCTCGATAAAAAATTATTTTTTAGATAGTTTACAATATTTATCTTTAAAATAAAAAATATATCAATTTGAATTAAAAAATCTCTTAAATTAATTTTAAAAAGTCAACAATAATATATAATAATAAGATAGAACCCAATTTGGATTTAGGCGGAAAAGCACAAGGACGGTTCAGGTTCATAAAACAGAAAGACAAAGGATTTCGTTACGTCGTGTCCACGGAGAATTACTAGTTAAATAATACTCCCTCCGTCCCATAGTTATAGGCTGATTTTTTATTTTGAGATGTTCCAATATATAGGCTATTTACTATTTATAAAATTTAGTTAGTTCAATATTTTACTTTTATGCCCTTATAATAAATATTCAACCATTACTCTTTTTTTGAAAAAACAACCTTCAATGTCATTATTTTTATCACTACATTTAATGTTTTTGTATTCTCAATAAAAGAATTCAATTTTTTAGGCTTTACTAGTTGAACATATTTTGTGTATAAAAGGCAATTGTACCAGCAATCAATGAAGTTAAGAGTTCTAATGTGATAAGTAAGGAGTAATTAATTTATTCATTAATTCCATATTAAGGGGTATATGTGAAAAATTTTGTTAAAAACTGTCACTTAAATTGATTTTCTTAAACTATATGCTAAAAAAAATTAGCCTATAACTATAAGATGGAGAGAGTATATGAGAGAGAGAGAGTAGATGAATTACCAATGAAAGACCGAGCTGGGCATATAAATAGAAGTTAATTATATATATACAATTATACATTACTGTCCTCTCTATTTCATTTCATTTCATCCAAGAATTTTTATTTTCATTTTTTTAAAAGTCTAGGGCAAGTAAGAGTTGTGATACGAATTCCTTGGGCCATGGCCTGGCCTTAGACTTTATTAAAAAGGCCCTATATTTTTGTAGTAAATTTGGCTAATTAAAAAGAAAAAAAGAAGTAGCCGTTAAATCTCGAGTCTATTACTGTATGTATGTATTGAGAGGAGATACTTTGTCTTTAAATTTTCAGTCTTTTCATTTAAATTTTGACACATATTTTTTTATTTAATTTTAGAATTAATTAATGTTAAGTAAAAGATTAGGTGTCAAAATTTAAGTGGAAGGATACAAATATACAAAAAAATTGAGGACATAAAATCTGCTCTCGTATGTATGTATGTATGTATATTAACCTAACCCTTCATGTATATTCTTTAACCAATAAACGTTAACACTGCTGACTTTTCTGCAACTAAATGTGACATATTTTTCTATTTTAAGTTTGTTACAATTTTATGAATCAAGCTACCATACCTTTAGGCCTTTACATACATTGTTTGACTAGTTCCATTATATATATATATATATATATAAGCAGAAGAGCTGCACAAGAAGAGGTTGTAGAGAAAAATAGATGATGCATCGATCGATGTTTACTGCCTTAATTACTATATATATATTGGACATTGAAATAATATTGGTACAATTAAATAATATAATTTAATATATTTTTTTATATTAATAATACTCCGTAATATATAGTAGAGTAATAATTTTGATTACGAAATACAACAAGCATTGGGATTTTCATCAGAGAATAGCTGGGGAGCTGGGATCCTCTCAATAAAGTAGAGAGGCTGATGCTGATGATACATGATCATTTTTTGCATCATTATTTCTTCACCATTAATACTGTTCATCATTACTACCTCTTCCTCCTTCCCCTCTTCCCCGCCTTTCTCTGCCGCACCCCCTCCGTCCCCCTCTTTCTTTTCTTCTTCCGGTTGCGGCGGTCCCGGTTTTTCACCCTCGCCCTCTTTCTTTTCTTCTTCCTTCTTATTATCCTCGGCACCTGCTTCTTTCTTTTCTTCTTCCTTCTTATTATCCTCGGCACCTGCTTCTTTCTTCTGCTCTTCGGGCTTTGCTTCTTGTGGGGGATTTTCGGGTACCACTTCAGGTTGTGGAACGATTTTGGCTTGTTTTTTGGTACGTCTGTACACGTAATCGACTAGCCTATCTCCGTCCATGCTTCCACTCACCGTCACTTTACCACAACTCAGCTCTGTCTCCACTGTTCTCACCCCTGCACGCATGCATGCATGTAATTAATTAATTTTAAATATTAACAACATCCATATTATATATATATTCCAAAAATTAATTACTATATAATGATCATTATTTAATACACAGACATAATTAACGGAGTATTATTTAATTGATTGTTTAATGAAATACCGTTGGTGTATATATATATATATATATATATATATATATATATATATATATAGAGAGAGAGAGAGAGAGAGAGAAGAGAGAGAGAGGCACTACATATGGATATGGGATGGCATGGGTGGTCAAATGCAATGTGACGTCATATTATTATGGCTAGCTAGGTGCCATGGCAAGATGGGAACGAGAACAACCCCACCTGTTGGCCAACATTCTATGTCTTTTCCAATTGGGCTTATAATATTATCTCTTAGCAATTATTGAATTTAATTAAATCTATTGTCCTATTTTCGGTATCCTCTATTTTCTAATCTCATGTATTGCTTTTTACATGAATTTTTTCAGTTATAAAATCATTATAAGTAAACACTTACGAAACAATTAAGAATTATGTGACATCAAATATATAGAAAAATGTGATAGACGTGACACTAGACTTGATTTCATACCAATTAGCTTATTTTCCTTTTAGGTTACAGGAGGAAACACCAATTAATTAATTGTCATCATCAACTAATAATGGTTTTAATTATATGTGAGGGCCATTCAGTATGGCAAATGGGTAGCACATGGCATGATTAAGTGGTTTAGTTAATTAAAATGATTATTAATTAGTGCTATATTAATTAGAATTACTAGACTAGGTCTAATTCTTTATCTAGATGATACTACTTCCATTATTTTTAGGGTTGTGTAAAAGAATTTAAAAAATAATTATATATCATTAAATATTATATCAATTATCTATAATACCCCCTAAATTCTCATAATAATCATATTTGTCACAGACTAGGATACTCTCCATTTCAAATAAATAGAGATTCTCTATTTCATGGTCCAGATTTAAAACCACCTCTGTCTCATTTGTAATATTCTCCCATGAGGAATAATTTTTAAAAGATTGTAGTTTATTCTCATGTATTATATAAAACGACAAAAAATTAATAAAAAATAAAATCATCTAAAACAACATATATTTATATATTGTCTGAGTGAGGGAGTAGTATATATTCCACATCGGATGCGCACTGCCACAGTTGATGTGCATGAAGAGATACTAATGTAGTAGTCCTAATAATTACCTTTCATTTTGAGTATCTTTTTCTTTAGTTGCAGTGCGCAGGCCTCGCAGTGCATGTTGACATTAAGTTCCACAGTTGTTAATCCACTAACCTGAATCAACCATTCACCATTCACCATTGGCATATATATATATATATATATATATATATATATATATATATATATATAAAGAAACCGGGAAATTAAAGAAAAACATAATTAATTATGAGGTAAATTAGTAGACCTGTGAAGCAACAACTTCAGGTATGGGATCACCCTCAACAGCAGGTAATGGGGACAGAACTTTAGCCCTTCTCTTTGTTTTCTTCATAATCTTCGTACATATAGCTTGAGGCTCCACAATTCCCTTAATTGTTACTTTGTTTTGGCTCATATCAATCACTACTCCTTCAACTCCTGTAAATTAATTAAATAAATCACCATACTTGTAATTTATTAATACCATCTGTTCTATATACTTCCTTATATTATAAGTAATATATAGTTGTAGCATGATATATAATACTCAATTAATTAAGAATAAAACATAATAGTTTATTATCAAGAATTATAGTATCTCAAATAATTTTGAACTAGACTAAATATTAAATGTATATCTAATTTTGGGAAGAAGAGATCTGTACATAATAAACACATACCTCTCATTCTCAAAATGGACTTCTCAATTTTCTTTGCACATCCGACACAATGCAGATCGACAAACAAGACGAATGGAGAAGGTGGCTTAGGCTCTTCCTTCTTCTTTTCCTCCTCTGGTTTTCCTTCTTCTTTCTTCTCCTCAACTTTCTTCTCCTCTGGCTTAGCTTCTACTGGAGCTTGCTCCTATCATATGTGCACCATGTTTAATTAATTAAATGATTAGCTAGTTTGTTAAAAACATTACCCCAGGAATGATCCATGAAACCATATAATTAACAACTTCATTAATTAAACGATTAGCTAGTTAATTAAAAACATTACCCCAAGAATGATCGATGAAACCATATAATTAACAACTTAATTAATTTTTACCTGCTTAACTTCTTCACCCATTACCTCCCTCTCCCTAGTTAATATTGATCGCCACAGAAATTAAATTAACCAAAATCTTGTGTTATATTCTATATATGAGAGTGTTAAGCGGTGAGAAAGAGTAAAAGAGAAAGAGGAGGGGAGTATGAAGTAGAATGAAGTGGTGTATTTATATATGTAGGAATGTAAATGAATCAGCTGACTGATGGTATGTAATATTGGAAATGGACGGTGGAATTATTATTATTATTTCTATAAAGCAAAAAAAAAAAAAATCCTCTGTGATGGCAGAGCACATGCAGAGCCACTAACTAATACATTGGGGACCTCTAATATAATTAATTCTTTGATTTTGTATCCTTATTGCTTTAGGGGTTACAAATGAAGGAAGGGATTCCACCAAATATTTTAGACCAAAAAAAGAAGATAATTAAATAATTTGGGGTGGCGGGAATGTGTCACTTTGGCCACATCGTAACTGCATAAACTTCTCCTATGCTGAGCACCGAGTATACTAACAGTCTAAACTTGCGTTTTTACTTACTAATTGAATACTATATGTCTACATCTCTTTTACTAATCTAAGGTCATAATCCTCGTCTAAGGTCATGTACTGCTGTCATGTCATGTGTATTTAATTTACGTTTAATATTATTGTAAGCCAATAAAGATTATTTGACGCTAATGCATGGAATGGAATTGGACAGATACCCTGTTTAATTTCTTATCCATATGCCTAAAACTAATAACTGAATTTCCCACACATGTTTTCCTCATATTCAAGATCCCCAACTTTTCATTTATTCTTGATAGAGCAATATGCCTGATTTATACGGAAAAAATAAACTTGTTTTAGTACTTGAAATGACTGAAGAGATAAAGAAAAGGATCTCCATTTAATTTCCACTCTTTATTCAAAAGCACCTTTTTTTGCCACATTATCGACTTTACTTCCGGATCAGTCGGCAGGCCAAACTATTCCAAATTTATTGATCTAATCATCTTTCTTCTTCTGTTTTTTTCACTTTGGGACTTGGGTAGGTGATGAAACTTTGGGGATGCCAAAGCGCTTTACGTGTAAAGATCTGCTTACTAGAAAGTTGTTAATTCTCACATGGCTTGCCACCTCCATGACTCATTACATGTATATATTATATATATATATATATATATATATATATATATATATATATATATATATATATATATAACTCTTTTTATGAAACAGGGGAAGTGGTATTTTTTTCACTTGATAATTAATTAATTTATACACCTAGCTTGCTATAGCGCCTACAGCTTAATTATACTCTTTCTCTTTCAATATTCCGTTTCGTAAATATATTTTTGATTAGTTCTTAACACCAAAATGGAGTTGACATGGGTTCCTGGCTTGGGACATCTCTCTTTTTCCATCATGTCCATTGCCAACAATTTGTTTCACCAAAAAAACTCAAAACTCATGCTTCCCTAGTTTAATTATTTGTAATTTACTCTATGACAGATAGAACAAAATTTGGATTAAAAAAAGAAAAGAAAAGGTGCACATCTATCTTGTACCAACTAACCCAAACTTTACTCCGGTTGGTCACGCGTGGAAATGACTCAGCTAGCTTGCGGTTTAAATTGAATTCATTAGCGGCCGGAAAAACAAATGATGTGACAAAAAAAATACAGGACATGCATATATCCAGCCAAAAAGATGGTACGTACCCCTTGAAGATTTAAAGTTAGGCAGGCTGAACTCTTTTGTAATTTAATTAATTAGCATAATAATTAATACTACACCTCTTGAACGTATAATATTGTTAATTTCTACTTATATAATATAGCTAGGGTGAGATCCAACTATATAATTTAAAAAGGTGGTTAGCACGGCATCTGGGCAGTTGCGTCCAGTCAGTAAGGCATCGATCATACTCAACCACCCATTGGCCCAACTTTTTCGATCTCCAATATCAGATTAATTTGCGCGCATCATCTTTGCAGTAGTGTTAATGATTGAATAATACATATATAATCAACTCTCACTTGGTTATAACCAGGTACTTGGATCGGCTACCTTATATATATTTACATATATATATATATATATATATATATATATATATATATATATAGGTGTCAAACTTTGAAGATATATTCCCATTTTTTATTTTTTACTCCCTCCGTCCCAAATTAATTGCTCAGTTTTGACTTTTTAAAGTCAAATTGACTATTTTTAAAACTAATCTTTTTACTATTTTTGCTAAAATATAGGCGAAGAGATTATAACCAAAAGAAAGTATATACATTTTATTACTAATCCTAATTTTTATAATTTTAAAAATATATTTATATATGCTTAATTATTAATTTTAAAAATAGTCAATTTGACTTAAAAAAGTCAAAACTGAGCAGTTAATTTGGGACGGAGGGAGTATTTTTTTTAATATCTTCCAAATAATTTATAAGATTTATTGGAACTGAATTTTTTTACAAAAAAAATGATTTAAATGTCATTTGAATACATGTAAAAAATATGTCCGTACAGAATCACTCTAAAGGAAAAAGCTATTTTGTTTGAGACCACTGCTTTAGTATAAATTAATTCAATATTGCTTACATGTACTTCAAATTAATTATGATTGAAGACCAAAAAGAAAAAACTTTAATCATTATTTCATGGCTTAATTAGAAAGAATTCGGAATACAATTAATTAACTTCAAATTAAGAACCTATGTGTTTTCTGTTAGTTTCATATATAACCATGACTTTTTAAATATATATTTTTTGCCCTTCAAATTTTGTTGATTTTTTCTTTAGGCCCCCATGTTTTTTGGTAAAAACTAATAATTATATAAAAGAAATTGTTGAAAAATTATCTAATGGTCATTAATAATGAAAGAGAAATTCTTGAAAAATTCTCTTTAGAATCAATTGCAAAAGAATTAATCTCTATGAAAAAACAACACAATTCTTTTAAGTTGTGTGGAATGATGAAAAATGTCAATTTTAATATATTATCATTATTTTTGTAAATAAATTTTATGTTGTTAATTATTAACAAAATTATATTTATGTTTTTTATTATTAAAATTATTTTATATTTAAACATGTTACATTATGTCCGGCCGCAAAAAAAAAAAAAAAAAATCTTTGCTTCGTCCCTGACCATGATGTTTTGCTAGTGATCAGAATTGAACACCAATATAATTTTTTTAATTAAAAGTTAGGCCAACTAATCATTATGGTAAAAATGATATATATATATATATATATATATAGGACAACTTCAAGAATTTTATATTTCTTCTTTTTAATTGGACATGCATGCGATATGTTCAAAACCTTCATGATAATTTTACTATTCCAAGTTTTATCTTGAAAAAATATAATTTCTTTCCAATAAATTAATAAAGGCTATTAATAATATTAAATTAATAATTATACGATCAAAACAATAAAAATAATAAGATGTTAATTGTTAAAAGTTTAAAATACCGTTAAAAAATATAAAAATGTCGTTAAATATATATTCACTCAAATAACATAAATATATCATTATCAATACCGGTACCGCCGGTTTAGTATACCGGTCCAACCGGTATCGGTATCCGTATTAAAATTTGGCCAATTTCGGTACCGATTCGATTCGGTACCGGCCCGATTTTTACCGGTTGAACACCCTTAACAACATGTAGTGGTCAGATTAACAACTAGCGACTTCTATTTTAATAATAAAATATAAATGGGTTCCAACCGCTACAACATGTAGCGGTTTGATCTTCAAAATTTTGTTTTCAATCAAATGAGTCCCACCTTGTCATATTTTATATTAAAAAAAAGAATTTTTTTTAATACATCATGTAGCAACTTTAAGGGGCTGTTTGTTTAGAACTTAATGGGTCTGAATGGCTGAATCGGTAAGTGGCTAAATCATTAGGTGCGTTTGTTTTGAAAAAAAATCGTCTGAATGGCTGAATCGGTCAGATGCGTTGGCTGAATGATTAAGGCTGAATTTTTGGTCTGAATGGCTGAATGGTTGGCTGAATGAAGTAAAAAAAATTAAAAATAATAATAAAAATAATAAAAAAAATATTAACTATTATATTATGTAATATTAAATAAATTTACAACAACTTTGAATTTTTTTCAGAGGGGTAAAATATTAAAAATATGTCATTCAGATCTTTAAGATATGTCAGTTATCAAACAGTTTTTTTCATTCAGATTCAGCTCATTCAGATTCAGATTCAGATTCAGCTCATACAGATTCAGATTCAGATTCATTCAATTTTTATCAAACACCCCCATAGTCTTCAAATTTTTATTTTCGGGTCCCACTTTTTAAATTTTATTATGTTCCGCTAACCTAATAAATTCTGATATGAATTTACTATGGACCATTAATTTATTATTTTTCATTTTAAATCTCCTACCTGTTCAAACTTCCGTACAAATGGGGGCCATTTTTTTATTCCGAGTGTGCCGCTATGTAGCGGCTGGGCCAAATTTTTCTGTCATGGGCAATGTGATTTTAAATTCTTAGTGTGCCGCTGCATTACTCCCTCTTAAACCCATTAATTTATTAATTTTATAACCATTAATGTAATTATTAAACCCCCATTAATTTATTAAACCCCCTCATATTTTTAATAAACTAACTTCTTTTAACTAAGTCCTTTTATAAATTAAAAAAAGAAAAATATTTACTTAGTTATGAAAATTTATCATCATTATTTATTTTTCAAAATCAACATGATATATTTTCTAACTCAGAACTTAAGAAAAAATTGTATTTAATTTTAATAAAAAAAACATAGGGAATATTGTATTTACAAGAGTTTGAGGCTATTAACCCGTTATTATTTTATAAAGACTAGTCTATTTATAAAATAATAACGATTAAATACAATTATATACAAATGTGAAAAATAAAATAATTTTCAAAAAGTGGAGATAAAATTTAATAAGATAATATACATTATTTTATATACTCTATTAGTACTTATTTTTGGGTTACCAAATCAGTACTAAAATATGCAATCATTGCATTACACATATAATGAATAAGACAATTGTTACATATTATTTATTTTCCTTACCATGGTTAAGCAATGAGACTCGTACTCATTTTAGTTATTACTATTATAAATATTAAAAATCATAATAATATGAATAATAGAAGTTACGTTGTAGTAATAATAATAATATTAATCTGCTTATATAAGCACAACTCCAGGTTATATTGAACTCCTTACATACATTGGTCCCTTTGATTGAGATAATTTGATCTATATTTAGAAACACTTTGTGTGTGGATTTGAGATTTGCGTAAGTCGGCCACCACAGTGTCAGGAGTTGAAACGTGAAAAAGAAATTTAGTCGGTCGGTCTCTCTCCCTTAATTATATACTTATATATATATGCATGCATGTATATTCAGGTACGTACCACATCGTAAACATCATCACGGTCGTAAATTAAGTGTAGACTAAATTGTGTGTCAATGAGTATATATATATGAGTATATATATATATATATATATATATATATATATATATAACAGATCAGGTCCGGATCCGGACTTTTTTTTTTTTTTACTTATTTTTTTTGAAACAACTAAAAAAAAAATTATGGAACTGAAATTTTTCAATAATACAGTGTTTTGGGTGTGTTATTAATACCTACACCAACCAATATATGTACAGTCTGCCTAGACTGTACAGACATGTTTTGTTATAGGCATCCAAATCACGCCCAAAACACTGTATAATGTAAAAATTCCAATTCCATAAATTTTTTTTTAGTTGTTTCAAAAAAAAAAAGCAAAAAAAAAAAATTCTGATTTTAACAAAATCCGGGAGTCCGGACCTGATCCGGATTCTATATATATATATATATGCGCTTCGGATATATGCGCCAGGGGATCGACGTGAACACGTTTTGGTTAATTCACAAAACCTTCTATAGCTATCTTTCGTACGTTTAAGAGGATCAAATTAAACATCCACTTTGAATTACGATATATCAATACTTTAATAAAATTGGAGCTCGATCTGTGTATTAATTTCCTCGATCGTACACAGACGACGGAGGGAGTTTGCAAAATTAAATGAAGGCTTTTATAATTGGTACGTACGTACGTTTAATAATTAAGCATAAGCATAAGCATAAGCATAAGCATAAGCATAAGCAAGCAATAATCTCGAACGAACGAACGAAGGAAGGAAGGCTTTTTATAATTTAAATGAAGTTGGAGATTCGGTCATTTCTTGTGCATTGAATATTGTGCTGTTTTGTGCATGTCGTCTAAGTAGTAGGTTCAGTACTTTGTCATATATAGAAAGAAAGAATTGCATGTTTGTGAATATTGGATGATAGTCACCGGACCACAACTTGTATTCAATTCAAAATCAAATTAATTAAATATATAGATTGAGAAATGAAGCACATGCATTGTTTTTATTGTGCCAAGGATATGATTGATTGCCATACTCCTTGATCACTTATTATAATATAATCTTTGACTTTGCCTAAACATGGAGAAAAAAACAAAGAGAGAGAAAGAAAGAAAGAGGTTGGGTATGTCTAGAAATATCGATTTTCACAACAAAAAAAGAGCCTTATTTTATAGTACTATTTTCGTTTTAAAATTAAATATATAATTAGATTTTTAAAATCAAACGACGTTATATTAAACTTTAAATTGATCAATGTGAATTTATTTAATTTTAGTTGATACAGTTATTATAATTATATAGTATATAATAAAATTTATTAATTATAAATTTATTTCATTCTAAACTTTTATGAGCTAGTCATACCCAATTTTAAAGTTTAATATGTCGTTGTTTGATCTCAAAAGTTAAATTATATCTCTAATTTTGAAACGGATGGAGTAATTTTTTTCTATTTATATAGTCATGTGAAATCCTAAAATTTAAAATTGATTTAAGTTTATTTAATTTGATTTAATTAATGGTTAATATTGTAAACTACTTAAAGACTAATATTATGTAAAAAATGACATTTTAAAGTTAAAATAAATTAACATTACACCTGAATTTTATTTTTATTTTTTTATTTTTTGGAACGGAGGAGGGAGTATATGATTGAGGTTGAACTTCATCAGTATCTGCGTGCAATTTGTCTAGGGATCCATTATATAGAGAAGAATTTAGGGAGTGATCATCATGTGCCTGTAAAGCCAGTGACCAAGAATTTAATTTATTGTCCCTTATAAAAATTTAAAAAGTGCATCACAATTCAAAAGAAATGGGCGCCATGTGTGTGTGTTTTTGTTTGTTCTTTATTGATTTAAACAGCAAGATTAAAGGTTTAAAGGTGCGTATCAAGATAGTATGAGTGTAACACCCCCTTTCCGAAATAGAAAGAGAGGTTACTCAAAACACAACAGAACTAAGGAAAATCACAAGGTTCTAAACCACAAAAGAGTAATCTCATAATAATTCAATATCATAAGACAAACCATAATAAATGCCACACTGGCTCAAACCACAATCTAAATAATTTATTACAATTCTAAATAAATGACATATCAAGTCTAAACAGGACATTCCTAAACCATTGGATTAAAGGAAGCTCTCGTCACACTTGCCCTTGATCCCCCTGATTACCTGCCGGAAGAAAAACACAGCATGAGCCAAATGCCCAGTACGGATATAGAATACAAGAAGTGAACCGGAATAACTAACTCAATTAAATGAATTGAACAAAACGAACTAAAACGAAACGAATAAAACTAACACAATAAAATGGTAGGCTGAATCAAATGGCTGGGTGTTATTTCATACCGAGCTCAAAATAAATAGTAATATATCTTGCCACACAGGCAAGTCAAATAATGCCACACAGGCAATCAAAATAATGCCACACAGGCAATCACACATCGGACTGCGCAATCCAGATGCGTGCAAAATCGGAAGGTGTGTTTGGCACAAACATCACCAATCCGCAGAACAGAACAGAACAGAAACTAGGGTCGACCCATACGCCTCCCACATCAAACACCAAATGGCCAACTCCCACTGGAGCACAAAACGGAGACGCCGTGGACTGATCACACCGCCACGGAAGGTGTCATGCCTCGGTGCCAAGAGGACATGCCTGTGGTACCCCCACAGGTGGTTATAGCTCAGGTATACCCTACGGTATTCTAACAAAATATAATGTCACAACACATGCGACACAATATCAACACAAAGGGGTTCTAACGTGCACATGTTAAACTGAAATGAATTCAACACAAAGTCTCCAAAATATACTAACATGTACTTCACTACAATATCAAAATAAATTTATAGTCATGATACACTAGTCTAAAGAGTACAAATAGGAGTTCTAATATAAATGCCAAAACAAACTATCATAATAAATTGACACGAAATAATTGTGAGAGGCAATACTAAATTTCGAACGAATAACGAAACGAACAAATTCAAATTAAAAATAAAAGAGTCTCGCTGAAAAAGTACGGAATCCGTACCTGGATTAAGCAATGTAATACCCAAAATTTATACTTCAAATACTCTTTAAATTCCCTCCGTCCAATCTAATAAAATAATAATAATAATACAATTAAATTTATTATTCAAAACTTTTATAATTATGTCAGTATTAATTAATTCAATTAATATAGATAACATCAATTTGATTTACAAATTCTAATTATAAGCTTCAAGGTTGACTGTTGAGTACCTATTAAAAGATAATATATATATATATATATATATATATATATATATATATATAATATATAACGAATTCAACGTTATAGGCAACCAACACAGGTGCCTTATATAATCAATAAGCATAGCTTATTTATAATACTATTACTAGACAACAATTTCTCTTTCTTCTTTTTTTTTTGGCAGCGGTTTAATAGCTTTTGGCAAAAAAAAAACAAAAACAACAACAAGTAATCTGACAAACAAATTTTATATGTTTATACCTACTCCCATCACTTTATTACCACTTACCGAAAACAGAAAAGGTATAGGCTGGTTCCTCTCCTTCAAATTGCAGCGGAAAAAAAATATATATTTCTCCTCCTTCCTGCTGCGGCGGCTGTGTTCTTCTTTTTCTTAGTCAGTTATTATATGAACGTGAAATAGGTTAGGGTTTAAATATTTATTTATATAATTGATGAACTCTCCCAATTTTAATAGAATTTTGATTTTACTTACAATATATTAAACTCAATTAAAATAAAGGCCCAAATTAATGTTATCACTTATTTATTATGATCCACAATAATTAAATACAATTTGACCCAATTAAAATACAAAGTCCAATTAATATGTTTTAAAACAAATATATATATATATGTATATATTTCTCATAATATTTTATTTTTTTTTTCTTTCGGGTATTACATCACCTATCCCTTAAAAAGGATTCCGTCCCCGGAATCAAAAGTATGAACGTACCTAATTTTCAAAAAGATGCGGGTATTCTGCTCGAATAGACTCTTCCATCTCCCAAGTAGCCTCCCGCTCTGAATGATTCCTCCACAGAACCTTAACAAACGGAATTGTCTTCCTTCTCATAATTCGCTCTTGACGATCCAAAATCGCCTCGGCTTGTTCCTCACAAGTAAGATCCTCCCGAATCTTATCGAACGGATATTGCACCACATGCAACGGATGATATTGATAACTCCTCAACGCCGACACATGGAATACATTGTGCACATGAGCTAACTGTGGAGGCAAAGCTAACCGATATGCAACCTCACCAACCCTCTCCAGAATCTCAAATGGCCCAATATAACGCGGACTAAGTTTTCCTTTCAAGCCAAATCGCCGAATGCCCTTCCAAGGAGAAACTTTTAGAAACACATGCTCGCCAGGTTCAAACTCTAAAGTCCTCCTATGCTTATCAGCATAACTCTTTTGCCGTGATCGAGCCGACTTCAATTTCTCCTTAGCCACCGCTACCTTTTCCGTAGTGATCTGAACTAACTCAGGCCCTTCTATGGCCCTTTCGCCAACCTGATCCCAACAAGTTGGTGCCCGACATTTTCTACCATACAATGCCTCAAAAGGAGCCATTCCAATACTTGCATGCCAGCTGTTGTTATATGCAAACTCAACTAGGCTCAAGTAATCATCCCAATTACCCGACCACTCAAGTGCACAAGACCTCAACATGTCCTCTAATGTCTGAATAGTCCGCTCGGATTGACCATCAGTTTGCGGATGAAAAGAAGTACTGAAGTTGAGCCGAGTGCCCCAAGCTCGTTGAAACCCTTTCCAGAACCGTGAAGTGAATCGTGGGTCCCGATCTGAAACAATAGACACCGGAGTACCATGAAGTCTAACAATCTCCTGCTGAAAGATATGTGCCAACCTATCCACCGAGTAACCCTCATGGATCGCCAAAAAGTGTGCCGATTTGGTCAACCGGTCCACCACTACCCATATGGCATCATTCTTCCTGAAAGTCTTCGGCAACCCAGTCACAAAATCCATCGTGATATCCTCCCACTTCCACACTGGAATGTCTAACTGTTGCAACAATCCACTAGCTCGCTGATGTTCTATCTTCACTTGTTGACAAGTGAGGCACTTTCCAACATATTCAGCCACGTCTCGTTTCATCCCATTCCACCAAAAATTCTTCTTCAAATCTCTATACATCTTCGTAGAACCTGGATGAATTGAAAATGGCGAACTATGAGCCTCAGCCAGCACAGCCTCACGAATGATTGGGTCTGACGGTACACACAACCGCTCACCCAACCAAATCACACCATGGTCATCAATACGAAACTCGGACTGCTTGCCCTCCTCTAAATTCTGCGTCATACTCCACAACTCCCCATCTTCCTTTTGAGCTTCTTTGACCCGCGAGATAAGAGAGGGCTCCACTCTCATACCCGCCAAATGCCCATCTGAACCTCGTACATACAACTCTAACTCGATTCGCTCCATATCCGAAATAAGCTGAGGTTGTGTAATAAGGGCAGCTACACTCCCTGAACTCTTTCGGCTAAGAGCATCTGCAACCACATTTGCCTTCCCCGGGTGATACTGAATCCTCGCATCATAATCCTTTAGAAGTTCCAACCAACGCCTCTGCCTCATATTGAGCTCCTTCTGAGTGAAAATGTATTTAAGACTTTTGTGATCGGTGAAGATATCACAAGTCTCTCCATACAAATAATGCCTCCAAATCTTTAAGGCAAAGATCACCGCTGCCAACTCCAAATCATGGGTGGGGTAGTTTACCTCATAAGGTTTAAGCTGCCTAGAAGCATAAGCAATCACCTTACCGTGTTGCATCAAAACACACCCCAAGCCCTTCTTAGAAGCATCACTATAAATCTGGTAACCTCCAGTCCCCGACGGCAATGCAAGTATAGGAGCTGTCACAAGCCGTTTCTTCAATTCTTCAAAACTTTTCTCGCGCTCCTCATTCCACACAAACTTCGTGCCCTTTCTCATCAACTGGGTCAATGGTAAGGCAAGTAAAGAAAATCCTTCCACAAACCGCCTATAGTACCCTGCCAAACCCAAGAAACTCCTAATCTCGGTCACTGTAGTAGGTCTCGGCCATTTAGTGATAGCCTCAACCTTCGTAGGATCCACCTTAATGCCTTCAGCAGAAACAACGTGGCCCAAAAATGCAACCTGTTCCAACCAAAACTCGCATTTAGAGAATTTAGCATACAACTTCTCTTTCTGCAAAATTCCTAACACTGTGCGAAGATGCTCCTCATGCTCTTCCTTAGACTTAGAGTAAACCAAAATGTCATCAATAAATACAATGACAAATTGGTCCAGATACTCCCTGAACACCCGATTCATTAAATCCATAAACACCGCCGGAGCGTTAGTCACACCGAATGGCATCACCAGAAACTCGTAATGCCCATACCGAGTACGAAAAGCCGTCTTAGAGATATCCTCATCCCTCACCCTCAACTGATGATATCCCGACCTCAAGTCTATCTTCGAAAAATACTTCGCCCCCTGAAGTTGGTCAAACAAGTCATCAATCCTCGGCAATGGATACCGATTCCTGATGGTAATCTTGTTCAACTCCCTGTAGTCTATACATAACCTCATAGACCCATCCTTCTTCTTCACAAATAAGACCGGCGCACCCCACGGCGAAACACTCGGTCGAATCACACCACGATCCAACAGTTCCTGCAACTGTTCCTTCAACTCTTGCAACTCCAACGGTGCCATCCGATACGGTGCCTTAGAGATAGGCTCCGCACCAGGAACAAGCTCAATAGCAAACTCCACTTCTCGCTGCGGTGGCAACCCTGACAACTCCTCAGGAAACACATCGGGAAAGTCACGAACAATAGGAACATCCTCAATAAGAGACTCGCCCTTAGAGGTATCCTTCACAAACGCCAAATACCCCTCACAACCCTTTTCTACCAATTTCCCAGCCTTCAAAGCTGAAATCAACTTCAACACCCTACTCGGCTGAGAACCCTGAAACACGAATTCTGGAGATTTCATATCTCCAAATATAACCTTCTTCGCCTGACAATCTATAGTGGCCTGGTGCTTATCTAACCAGTCCATCCCAAGAATGATATCGAAATCGTGCATACACATCGGAAGGAGATTAACGCTACGAATCTTATCCCCAAAACTGATCGGACATCCTCGATACAAATCAGAAATAACTACAGAAGTCCCCATCGGGGTAGAAATAGACATAACAGAATCTAATAACTGAGATGGCACACCCAGGTGCCGAACAAAAGACTGAGCAACAACAGAATGAGTAGAACCCGTATCAAATAAAATAGACGCCTCACGATTGCCAACTAAAAGAGTACCAGAAACAGTACCTGGTGCACCTGCCGCCTGGTTATACGTCAAAGCAAAGACTCGACCACCCTGACGCTGACCTCCATTGCCACCATTATCACCACCTCCACCATTTCCGCGTGGACCGGTACAATCCCTAGCAATATGACCCATCTGTCCACACAAGAAGCATGCACCTGTGAGTCTGTGACACTGCCTCCCCGGATGAATAGCCCCACAAATAGCACAAGGAGCTATCGGAATAAGATTCGGGTTACCCCCACCAGCTGGTCCCGGATAACGACCCTGATTTTGCCTCTGCGGACGATTCTGTCCCTGCTGACGATTTTGTCCATACCAAGGTAGCTGAAGCTGACGATTCTGCCCTTGCTGAGGCATCTGCTGATAACCCCTGTTCTGATTCTGACCACGCCACTGCCCCTGTTGAACACCACGATTTCTGTTCCACTGACCACCTTGATTTCTCCCATGCTGACCCGAAGCTTGACCCTGCTGGTCCTCTCTGTCCCTCTTTCGACTCCCTTCCGGTTTGGAAGTCCGAAAGTCCTGCCGCTCTATCTCAATGTTCTTGGCCGCATTAGCCACCGCCGATACATCCGTAAACTTGGTGTTAATGAGATGTTGGCGATACCTATAATGAATCCGCCACTTGAACTTCTCCGCCTGTTCTACTGCAGTCCCTGCAGAAATTCCCGCAAAGCCTGCCAACCTAGTAAACCTCGTCATGAAATCCGTGATGGACTCATCATCTTTCTGCCGAATAGACAGATATTCTCTGGCATAGGCCTCTTTATCAGCAGCTGGGAAATACTGCTGATAAAAGACCTCACAAAACTCAACCCAGCTAAGTGCCTCAACATAACCATTACCCTTTGTCGTTTTCAACGCTTTCCACCACCTCTGTGCATCCCCTTCCAGCTTATAAGCAGCAAGTAACACTTTCTGATTATCCGAGCACCCCAACACATCAAAAATCTTCTCTAAGTGGGCAATCCAATTCTCTGCATCAATTGGAGTTGGAGCTGAACTGAATGCCTGTGGTTTCTGCTTTTGAAACCTTTCCAACCACACATACATTGGAACCACCTGCTGATCAATACCATTTGTATTCACTTCCTCTTCGTTTGCATGTGGAACATTATTTCTCGGGTTCTCCTGTTCAGGAATTTCTGGTGGCGGCTGCTGCATTGCCTGTACAACCTGCGCCACCAACTGAGGTAACGCCTGATTCACAGCCTGATTTACCAAGGTAGCCAACTGAGCATTAATCTGATCATTAGGTTGCTCATTGGACCGACCTTCACCTCTTCCCCTGTTGTTACCTCGCCTCCCAGCAACTCTAGCTGATCTTCGAGCCATCTAGGAAAGAGATCACGAATATAAACAAAGCAGATTAGAGACAAATTCGAATATGGCTGATATAATAGCTGAACAGAAAATCAAACAGAACAAAAACCTAACCCAGAAGTCTACCCATAACTCACAGGTCAAACCTAAATAGGTTTTCTACAAGAAAGAACCTGGCTTTGATACCAACTCTGTAACACCCCCTTTCCGAAATAGAAAGAGAGGTTACTCAAAACACAACAGAACTAAGGAAAATCACAAGGTTCTAAACCACAAAAGAGTAATCTCATAATAATTCAATATCATAAGACAAACCATAATAAATGCCACACTGGCTCAAACCACAATCTAAATAATTTATTACAATTCTAAATAAATGACATATCAAGTCTAAACAGGACATTCCTAAACCATTGGATTAAAGGAAGCTCTCGTCACACTTGCCCTTGATCCCCCTGATTACCTGCCGGAAGAAAAACACAGCATGAGCCAAATGCCCAGTACGGATATAGAATACAAGAAGTGAACCGGAATAACTAACTCAATTAAATGAATTGAACAAAACGAACTAAAACGAAACGAATAAAACTAACACAATAAAATGGTAGGCTGAATCAAATGGCTGGGTGTTATTTCATACCGAGCTCAAAATAAATAGTAATATATCTTGCCACACAGGCAAGTCAAATAATGCCACACAGGCAATCAAAATAATGCCACACAGGCAATCACACATCGGACTGCGCAATCCAGATGCGTGCAAAATCGGAAGGTGTGTTTGGCACAAACATCACCAATCCGCAGAACAGAACAGAACAGAAACTAGGGTCGACCCATACGCCTCCCACATCAAACACCAAATGGCCAACTCCCACTGGAGCACAAAACGGAGACGCCGTGGACTGATCACACCGCCACGGAAGGTGTCATGCCTCGGTGCCAAGAGGACATGCCTGTGGTACCCCCACAGGTGGTTATAGCTCAGGTATACCCTACGGTATTCTAACAAAATATAATGTCACAACACATGCGACACAATATCAACACAAAGGGGTTCTAACGTGCACATGTTAAACTGAAATGAATTCAACACAAAGTCTCCAAAATATACTAACATGTACTTCACTACAATATCAAAATAAATTTATAGTCATGATACACTAGTCTAAAGAGTACAAATAGGAGTTCTAATATAAATGCCAAAACAAACTATCATAATAAATTGACACGAAATAATTGTGAGAGGCAATACTAAATTTCGAACGAATAACGAAACGAACAAATTCAAATTAAAAATAAAAGAGTCTCGCTGAAAAAGTACGGAATCCGTACCTGGATTAAGCAATGTAATACCCAAAATTTATACTTCAAATACTCTTTAAATTCCCTCCGTCCAATCTAATAAAATAATAATAATAATACAATTAAATTTATTATTCAAAACTTTTATAATTATGTCAGTATTAATTAATTCAATTAATATAGATAACATCAATTTGATTTACAAATTCTAATTATAAGCTTCAAGGTTGACTGTTGAGTACCTATTAAAAGATAATATATATATATATATATATATATATATATATATATAATATATACGAATTCAACGTTATAGGCAACCAACACAGGTGCCTTATATAATCAATAAGCATAGCTTATTTATAATACTATTACTAGACAACAATTTCTCTTTCTTCTTTTTTTTTTGGCAGCGGTTTAATAGCTTTTGGCAAAAAAAAAACAAAAACAACAACAAGTAATCTGACAAACAAATTTTATATGTTTATACCTACTCCCATCACTTTATTACCACTTACCGAAAACAGAAAAGGTATAGGCTGGTTCCTCTCCTTCAAATTGCAGCGGAAAAAAAATATATATTTCTCCTCCTTCCTGCTGCGGCGGCTGTGTTCTTCTTTTTCTTAGTCAGTTATTATATGAACGTGAAATAGGTTAGGGTTTAAATATTTATTTATATAATTGATGAACTCTCCCAATTTTAATAGAATTTTGATTTTACTTACAATATATTAAACTCAATTAAAATAAAGGCCCAAATTAATGTTATCACTTACTTATTATGATCCACAATAATTAAATACAATTTGACCCAATTAAAATACAAAGTCCAATTAATATGTTTTAAAACAAATATATATATATATGTATATATTTCTCATAATATTTTATTTTTTTTTTCTTTCGGGTATTACAATGAGATTGGATATATATATATATATATATATATACAATGTCTCCCAACATTTGGATCACTATGAAATAATTTTATCATGCATGAAATAATTTCATGAATATCTAAGCAATTGACTAGCTAGCTAGGATCCTTCATATAATTCCACAATGGCAGGCAGGCAGGCATGGATGCATCCCCCCCCCCCCCCCAAACACACACACACACACACACACACACACACACACACACATATATATATATATATATATATATATATATATATATATATATATATATATCTTGCTTCTTTTGGTGGTTTCATCTTTTGTGCAATTTAATCAACTAATTCTTCCAAGTACATGCATGCCCCCACAACCATATGGGCTGGGTGGGGGTCTTCATTTGGTTACAATTATATATAGATATATCCTTTTACCTTTTCCTTTTCCTTTTCCTTTTTTCCCTCATTTGGATTTGGATTTGAATTCTTTACTAACTCTATTTCAAATATATAAAATCACTTGTATTTATATAATTTTATACAACAATTAAAGGTAATATTTTGAAACTGAGTGAGTACAATTATACACAATTACACATAGATTGTTTCCTTTTTTACTTAACTTTGCCCCCATATTACTGAGGTTAGTAAAGTACTACTATGTAAATTCCAGGAATCTACCTCATGTAAGCCTTTATGTATATATTCCAATAAAGAGCCCGTGGCTTTTGTCAAAAGACTTTTAATATCCAAATTAGGACCCGATTGGGCAGTAATAGTGGACTGCCTTGATTAGCCTAGGCCTTGGTAGTACGGGCTAATTGTATTTTTTGGCTGCATCTGGAATTAGTAAGAGGTCCATTGAGAAATTCAGGACTACAGAAAGTTCAAGCTACTGAGCCAATTTATTAGAGGGTGAGGGTGAATCTCCATGACAAAATATGAACGAAAATTTCTTTACCGCACAAAAGAATGGTGATGATTATGGATGGGGCTGGGGATGGGGCTTGGGCTGGGGCTGGGGCTGGGGCGGGGCGGGGCGGGGCGGGGCGGGGATTACACATCTCATCCTATCCTAACCTTATAAAAATTATAACTATTCGGAACGGAGAGAGAATCAAATACCACCCTATCACCTTCCCTATAAATAACATTCGGTGATTCTCCATCCCGCTCCATCGTCAGCTAGAGTCAAAATCATCATCTCCATTTAGAATGGGGCATATATATTACGGTGAAAACAAGACAAATTATCATCCTTAGTGATGATAATTAAAGTATTTCTGATCAACAATAGCAATGGTAAGGGCCGCACGTGCCGGCCATCATAAATAACCAGAACATTATAATGCGTAGACAAATAATATATGTAATGCACAAGGATATTTGCTGTTATTTATATATATATAAGGACGACCTTTTGTGTTTTGGAATCTTGAACAATCAAAAGAAGCATTAATAGGGAAGTTGTTCTTAATTCTGAGTTGCAAACCCTTTATAGAATGATATGACCTCACATAAATTAAAGCTGTTATTTAATTATTGATATAATCATTCCGTTCTAAATTATATTATCGTTATTGATTTTTAAAAATTAATTTGAGATACTTTTAAATTCAAAATTGAGACAACTCATTAAAAGTTATGAAACAATAAAACTTACATGAGTAATACTTTTTTAAATAGTTTACGATAAATACAAATATTAATTAAAATTAAAATAATTTATGTTAATTTTATAATAATGATTAAATAATATGAAACAGAAGGAATATTTGTATCGAAAAACTTTAAAATCAATCGATTTTAGCTCAGTCTAAACTCTAAACTAATAAAGTTGTTCTTTTTTAATAAAGTTGCTCAGTCTAAGCTAATAAACTTTAAAACGGAAGGAATACTATTGAATACAAGCTGTATTCAATAGTGTCATTTATCATGCCTCCAAGTTACCATATGAACTGAGATATTTCATGGATGATTAATTTATCTCGAAAAATGACATACGGTACCTATCATATATATAGACTGTCGCTAAAGCTTGTAGTCGTAAGCAATGTAGCATGAGGGGCTTTTTTGGCATTTTAGTTATTAACCGTGCCGCTAAAAGGGATGTTACTGTCATTAGAGGCTCTAACGGCACGAAGAAATTAGGATTAATCTTGGTCATTCAATATCGAGATCAAGAGTTAAGATAATGGTTGTTGTAATAGTGTCTATGACAACTAGGGGTGCTCAAAATTTTTTTCGTTTTTTTCGATTTTTTACCGAACCGATTTATACTAGTACCGACGGTACCGAATTTTTTAAATATGTATTATAACACTTTTCGGTACCGGTAGCGGTAATGAATTCGGTAAAAACCGAAATACCGAAAATACCGAAATGTGGAAGCTGCAGTCAAAGTTGATTTCATCTGTGAATGTGGGACAGTCGGAGTTGGTTTCATCTGTGAATGTGGAAGCTGCAGTCTGCAGAAGGTTGGGATCATGCACTCGTTTAATTTTTGGATCCGATCGTTTGATTTTGGGATCTGATCTTAAATCAACCTTTAGCGCTTAGGCTGTCGGGGTGACAATGGACATTAACATGTTGGGCCAGTGGCCCATGATATATGGATTTAACAAAATAGAGATTTGTCCTAGCCCACTCATGACCCAATTAACGTAAATGATAGGAACAATTACATTTTTTAATACATTTTTTAAAAATAATTACATCAATAGTGCACTCATAAAATATTTACAAACTAGTGCATATGCAATATTTTATTTACAAAAGTAGTACATTCTTATCCTTTTAATTTAGTTGAGTGTTTTAATAAGTTGCAATTTCTCTCTCCTCCCTTCTATTTCGCTCCGCCGAACTCCTTTCCATAACTGTGACGCCCCCAAAATTAGGTATACATCACCCATCTTGAGTCGTCAGATACATGGTACAGAATTCAAATACAACTTACTAATACCACTGTCGTGTATAATACGACAAAATACAACTGTGAGTTTGAATACAATAATTGTCTACTAGAGATCATACAAACTCAAAAGGAGTCCTCAATACAATTATTGTCACACTATTTCACAGAATAGTGAGGACTACTAATGCTATCCTCTGGACCATTACTCCGTTCCCCGACTCGTCCCTGCTATGTTCTCATTTCCTGAAGAGAACAGTGAAAGAAAGGGTGAGCTCAACTAGCCCAGTAAGAAATATTATGACTAAGATAATGCAGAATAAATTATCGTTAGCCTTCAACAGTATTAAACTGATAAAATATAACAACATCAAGTTTAGCAGCAGCGGATCAAGCAATCCATTAAAAGAGTCAAGTAGAGAATAGAATCTACTATCTTTTATGATTTAAAAAGTTTTTAATCACTTTTATCGCTGAGACTCAGCTTAATAAATAATCCACATCATCCCTGCACTACGGCCAAGGATACTCATTAGGGTCACGACCACAAATTCCATGCACTACGGGCCAAGGATATTTGTGTATTCATCAATGGTCATGATCATGCCAACAACTGTCCATCAATGCACTACGGCAAATGAGACTTTTACCACATCATTTGTAACATTACGGTCATGATTACACCGAATAATCCCTGGTCATAATCATACCAAGTCCATCCATGCTCTACAGGCCACAGATGACTTTCAAAAATATAAATAAGAGGATGATGACAATGATGTAAGAATTCAATAAAACAAGTTCAAGAATTATTTTATCCAGGAATTATTAACGTCCAAATTGTCAACACGATACTATTTTGTGGTGTAAAATTCAAGAATGATCAGAAGAATATTTCCATGAAAGGATACTGGATGAAGCGCAAATGTCAAGGATATTCCACTAATTTCATGGAGTATAGAAGTCAAAACTTTAACCAACTGAGTATAATAAGGAATGGAATAACAACAGAAATCACCATGCATGCGATAGACCGCACAGACAGGTTATTCCAACAGAATAATAATAATGGAACCAGGTCAGGTGAAATTCACACCGACAGGATGTTCCAACAGAATAATAAAGACGGAACCAGGTCCGGTGTAAAACACACAGACAGGATGTTCCAACGGAATAATAATAAAGACGAAACCAGGTCCGGTGTAAAACACACAGACAGGATGTTCCAACAGAATAATAGAAGAATGTCACCAAGTATAGGGTAGACCGCGTATACAGGTTATTCCAACAGAATAATAAGAAATGGAATAACAACAGTTCTCTTCATGAATAAGAAAGAATAACACCCCTTACCGTAACAGAAACTGGATATGGGAAAAGAAAAGTTAAGTAGCAGAAAGCTTTTCTTCTATCTCTCTATAGTTTCTCTCTCTAGAGTTCAGTGAATTCGTAAGAAAATAATGAAGGAATGAGCTTCTATTTATAGGAAAATGGAATGCATAGTAACTAATCCATGAACGGTCCAGATTGATTTACTTTAATCTGACGGTCCATATTTAAAGAAAAATCTTTTAAATAAAATATAATATATTCTATTTATATAAAAAGATTTTTACTATGCAAACACTATGCAACACTATGCAAAACACTATGCAACACTATGCATAATAAAATATAATATATTCTATTTATAAAATAACTTTAATAAAGTATTCTGTTTTATATAAAAAGATGTTTCCGTTTTATTACGTTAATAATACGAATAAAATAAAACGTCATTATCGCTATAATAATTCATATTATTAATCGACAATAATTGAATCAAACTGAGCGACTTCTCACATAAATATCAATAATCAATACCGTGTGCTACTATGCAACAACGCGTATTACTGTACTTTTACTACCCAGTAGTTCAACAGTATCAACGGTAAAACTTCCGCCGTTATTTTTAATAAAATATTTTTGTCGTTTTCTCAATCCGACAATAATTCTGTTGTGGGGTCCACTAATAATTTTACCGTCGTACGAATATTCCCCAACAAAAAGAATATTCCCCGACCAAACGAATATTTTATAACAACTTGCGTACTTTGCAAAATTTATAAATATTACCCACAACTATAACTTTATATCAAATTTCTTCCATAATATTCAAAAATAATAATTATAAAAATTCATCTTTATTTATAAAAACTGGGGTCTTACAACCTCCCCTTCTTATGAAATTTCGCCCTCGAAATTAGGGTACGTACCTGGTATGTCGAAGAGGTAAGGATACCTTGATTTCATTTCAGATTCTAACTTCCAAGTCATTTCCTCAACATCGTGGTTTCTCCACAAAACTTTGACTTGAGGTATAACCTTGGTGCGTAAAATATGTTCTTTCTTATCCAATATTTGAACAGGAACCTCTTCATACGTTAAATCTTCCGCTATTTCGTCCGGTTCTAACTCAATAATGTGGTTCGGGTCTTTCACATATTTACGTAGCATGGATATGTGAAAAACGTTATGAACACGAGACATACTTGGCGGTAAAGCGAGTCTATAGGCCACAGTTCCTACTCGATCGAGGATTAAAAATGGGCCGATGAATCGAGGATTGAGCTTTTCTCTCTTTCCAAATCTCGTAACTCCTTTCCATGGAGCAACACGTAATAATACATGATCTCTTATATCGAATTCCACGTCCTTTCGATGAAGATCAGCATAACTCTTTTGTCGATCTTGTGAGGTTTTTATACGTTTTCGGATCGTTTGAATCTTTTCCGTAGTCATACGTACCAAATCCGGTCCCAACAACGTTGCTTCACCCACCTCATCCCAACATACTGGAGAACGACACTTTCTTCCATACAACGCCTCGAACGGAGCCATGCCAATACTTGCTTGATAACTATTATTGTAGGAAAACTCCACCAATGGTAATAACTTGTCCCAACTTCCATTGAAATCAAGGACACAGAGTCTTAATAGATCTTCAAGAGTTTGAATAGTCCTCTCTGACTGTCCGTCCGTTTGAGGATGATATGCCGAGCTAAATCGTAAATCTGTGCCCATAGCTTTTTGCAAACTAACCCAAAATCGCGAAGTAAACCTTGGGTCTCGATCAGAAACTATGGATACTGGCATACCATGCAATCTTACAACCTCGTTTATGTACATACGAGCAAGACGTTCAAATGTATAAGTTTCTCGTATCGGTAAGAAATGAGCAGACTTGGTCAATCTATCAACAATGACCCAAATCGCATCTATGCCTTGAGAAACTTTGGGAAGACCAGTAACGAAATCCATGGTAATGTGCTCCCACTTCCATTCTGGAATTTCAAGTGGTTGCAATGGTCCTTTTGGTATTTGATGCTCCGCCTTGACTCGTTGACACGTTAGACACCTTGAGATAAAAAGCGCTATCTCTCTCTTCATATTGCCCCACCAAAATGTATGTCGAAGATCATGATACATTTTGGTACTCCCAGGATGGATTGCAAACGGTGTGTTGTGCGCCTCCATCATGATTTTATACTTTAAATCAGGGTCGTTAGGAACACAAAGTCTGGAGTTGACTCGAAGTATTCCTTCTTCATCGATTCTTGCTTCCGGTATCGCACCTTCTTGTACTTTCTTCCTCATACGCATCAGCTCCGGATCTGTAACTTGAGCAGCTTTAATTTTATCAATTAAAGTCGGTTCTACTCGTATATTCGCCATCATAATGTGGGTCCTTGGAGTCTTTATCTCTATCTCCATCCTTTGCAAGTCATCCAAAATGGGCCTTTGCGTTGACAATATTGCACTCGCACCCGCATATGACCTTCTACTTAATGCGTCAGCTACCACGTTCGCTTTTCCAGGATGGTATTGGATGGTATAATCATAATCTTTCAACAGTTCAAGCCAACGTCGTTGTCGCATGTTGAGTTCCTTTTGAGTGAAGAAATATTTGAGGCTTTTATGATCCGTAAAGATCTCCACTTTCTCCCCATACAAGTAATGCCTCCAAATTTTAAGTGCGAAGACAACAGCTGCTAACTCTAGGTCATGAGTAGGATAATTTCTCTCATATTCTTTGAGTTGTCGTGAGGCATAGGCTATGACTTTCCCATGTTGCATGAGAACACATCCTAACCCTTTGCCCGAAGCATCACTGTAGATGACAAATCCCTCCGAACCAGATGGTATTGTCAGAACAGGTGCTGAAATGAGTCTCCTCTTGAGTTCTTGAAAACTCTTCTCACATTCCTCGCTCCAACCAAACTTTGTATCTTTCCGAGTCAGCTGAGTTAGTGAAGTAGCTATTCGAGAAAACCCTTTTACGAATCTCCGATAATAACCAGCTAAGCCGAGAAATCTACGTACTTCGGTCACTGATTTAGGTTGCTCCCAGCTATGAATAGCTTCAATCTTTGCTGGGTCAACAGATATTCCATGACTTGATACCACGTGCCCAAGGATTGCTACTTCCTCAAGCCAGAACTCGCATTTCTTCAACTTGGCATAAAGCTTGTATTCACGAAGCTTTTGGAGTATTAGCCTCAAGTGTTCCTCATGATCTTCACGACTTTTGGAATAAATAAGGATGTCATCAATAAAGACGACCACAAAGTGATCCAAATATTCCTTGAATACTCGGTTCATCATATCCATGAAGACAGCAGGAGCATTAGTCAATCCAAAGGACATGACTAGGAATTCATAATGCCCGTACCGAGTTCTGAAAGCCGTCTTTGGAATGTCATCGGTTCTAATCTTCAATTGGTGATATCCGAAACGAAGATCAATCTTTGAAAAGAATTTGGCTCCTTGCAACTGGTCAAACAGGTCATCAATACGTGGCAATGGATACCTATTTTTGATGGTGACATGATTTAACTCCCGATAATCAATACAAAGTCGCATACTCCCATCTTTCTTCTTCACGAATAGAACAGGAGCACCCCAAGGAGAAGTACTAGGACGAATAAAGCCAATGTCTAACAATTCCTGCAGTTGAGTCTTTAACTCCTGAAGTTCAATAGGAGCCATTCGATATGGGGCTTTGGAAATGGGTTTTGTACCGGGTTCAAGGTCGATACAAAATTCAATTTCACGCTCTGGGGGTAGGCCAGGAAGTTCTTCAGGGAATACGTCAGGGAATTCATTAACAATAGAAATATTATTCAAAACTGACGTATTTTTGTTTAGATCTGTGACATGAGCTAAGAAAGCTTGACATCCGTTTTTCAATAAACGAATAGCTTTATGGCTTGAGATGACAGTTATTGATTTTAATGGTTTGGTTGCTTGAATTCGCATAATAGGTCGATTAGGAATATGAAAGCTAACAACCTTACGAAAACAATCAATTTTTGCATGATGAGTAGTTAACCAATCAATCCCTAGAATTACATCAAATGCAAGTATTTTTAATGCAATAAGATCGACAGGTAATGCGTGGGTACTAACTTGAACCAAACAAGACTTATAAACCGTGGATGTAATGAAGGTTTCTCCCAACGGAGTTTCCACAGATAAGTCAAAGTCTAATTTCTCCGGAGTCAAATTTAATCGTTGAGCGCAAGTAGGAGAAATAAAAGAATGGGTAGAACCGGTATCAAATAAAGTGTAGACTTCGCTAGAGTTTATGATAAGCTTACCCGTGATGACCTCATGCGGGTTCCTTGCTTTCTGGGAGGTCACAACAAACGCTCTCCCTTGCACTACCGGCTTTGACTTTTCTGGGACAGCCTTTGGTGCCTCCATCCTAGTTGAATTTGTCTTCGGTGAACGACAAAATCGGGCTAAGTGGCCTTCTCTTCCACAATTATAACATGCTTTGGACGGCATCGCGCAATTTGGACTGATGTGTCCCTCCCCTCCGCATTTGAAGCATATGATAGGTTGTCTTTCTCCTTCCTTAACAACGGTTGCTGATGCTGACGTCTTTCCATCATTGTTGAATCTCCTCTTCTTGAAATGTCCATTCTTATTGTTTTGGCCCTGATTACCACCGAAGTGGTTACCATTTCTGGCCTGATGATTTCCTCCACGCTTGTTGTCACCGCTTCGATGACTGCTCTCACTGGTATTATCATTTTGCCGGTTGCTCTCTTTTGATTGCGTTGACTCGTTATCGCGCTCTACCAACTGAGCCCTATTTACAACATCTGAATACAAACACAATTTATGAGAAATAAGATGTTGACGTATCTCCGGCTTCAAACCTCTTAAAAACAATCGTGCCATTCTCTCTTCATTATCCACCAAGTGGGACGCAAACCGGGATAACTCCGCAAATTTTGCCTCGTATTGCGACACAGTCATATTGTTTTGCTCTAATTTGATAAACTCCACCTCCTTCATGTGACGAATACTTTCGGGAAAGTATTTGTCGTTGAACAGCTCTTGGAACTTCTCCCAAGACATCTTCAGTACGGCAGGTTGAGTACGTTTTACCGATTCCCACCAGTAATCTGCCTCTCCGCGCAACATAAAGGCGGCAAAGGGAACCTTTTGCTCCTCGGAGCATCCCAAGACATCAAATATTTTGGTGATCTGCTTTATCCATGCTTCCGCAATAAGTGGTTTTGGCTCTCCCTTAAACTCCGGTGGTCCCAGCTCCTTGAACTGTTTAGCGGTGACCGCCCGAGAATTTCCAGTGTTTCCACCTACATTTTGAACAGGAGCCGCTCTCGCTTGCTGTTGCATGAATTGCATAAAGCCTCTGAACAATCCATCATTCATCATTTGGTCATGAGGATTGTCGCCTTCCTGATGCACATTCTCCTGATTATTGATATGTGGAGACTCAACGGTCTCTTGTGCTCCATTGTTATTCTCAACATTTTCGGAAGTCATTTTCAAATACTGCCACAAAATAAAGATTAATTGACATGTAACATAATATCTCTAAACTTTGACCAACTAATTTAAATATAAAATAAATTTAAGTAGGTCATACTAGCGAAGGAATTCCCCGTCTCTCCCCTCCTAGTTCTAGTCTCACATCTTAGCCAGGGATCATATCCCTAAGCTCTGATACCAACTGTGACGCCCCCAAAATTAGGTATACATCACCCATCTTGAGTCGTCAGATACATGGTACAGAATTCAAATACAACTTACTAATACCACTGTCGTGTATAATACGACAAAATACAACTGTGAGTTTGAATACAATAATTGTCTACTAGAGATCATACAAACTCAAAAGGAGTCCTCAATACAATTATTGTCACACTATTTCACAGAATAGTGAGGACTACTAATGCTATCCTCTGGACCATTACTCCGTTCCCCGACTCGTCCCTGCTATGTTCTCATTTCCTGAAGAGAACAGTGAAAGAAAGGGTGAGCTCAACTAGCCCAGTAAGAAATATTATGACTAAGATAATGCAGAATAAATTATCGTTAGCCTTCAACAGTATTAAACTGATAAAATATAACAACATCAAGTTTAGCAGCAGCGGATCAAGCAATCCATTAAAAGAGTCAAGTAGAGAATAGAATCTACTATCTTTTATGATTTAAAAAGTTTTTAATCACTTTTATCGCTGAGACTCAGCTTAATAAATAATCCACATCATCCTTGCACTACGGCCAAGGATACTCATTAGGGTCACGACCACAAATTCCATGCACTACGGGCCAAGGATATTTGTGTATTCATCAATGGTCATGATCATGTCAACAACTGTCCATCAATACACTACGGCAAATGAGACTTTTACCACATCATTTGTAACATTACGGTCATGATTACACCGAATAATCCCTGGTCATAATCATACCAAGTCCATCCATGCTCTACAGGCCACAGATGACTTTCAAAAATATAAATAAGAGGATGATGACAATGATGTAAGAATTCAATAAAACAAGTTCAAGAATTATTTTATCCAGGAATTATTAACGTCCAAATTGTCAACACGATACTATTTTGTGGTGTAAAATTCAAGAATGATCAGAAGAATATTTCCATGAAAGGATACTGGATGAAGCGCAAATGTCAAGGATATTCCACTAATTTCATGGAGTATAGAAGTCAAAACTTTAACCAACTGAGTATAATAAGGAATGGAATAACAACAGAAATCACCATGCATGCGATAGACCGCACAGACAGGTTATTCCAACAGAATAATAATAATGGAACCAGGTCAGGTGAAATTCACACCGACATGATGTTCCAACAGAATAATAAAGACGGAACCAGGTCCGGTGTAAAACACACAGACAGGATGTTCCAACGGAATAATAATAAAGACGGAACCAGGTCCGGTGTAAAACACACAGACAGGATGTTCCAACGGAATAATAATAAAGACGGAACCAGGTCCGGTGTAAAACACACAGACAGGATGTTCCAACAAAATAATAGAAGAATGTCACCAAGTATAGGGTAGACCGCGTATACAGGTTATTCCAACAGAATAATAAGAAATGGAATAACAACAGTTCTCTTCATGAATAAGAAAGAATAACACCCCTTACCGTAACAGAAACTGGATATGGGAAAAGAAAAGTTAAGTAGCAGAAAGCTTTTCTTCTATCTCTCTATAGTTTCTCTCTCTAGAGTTCAGTGAATTCGTAAGAAAATAATGAAGGAATGAGCTTCTATTTATAGGAAAATGGAATGCATAGTAACTAATCCATGAACGGTCCAGATTGATTTACTTTAATCTGACGGTCCATATTTAAAGAAAAATCTTTTAAATAAAATATAATATATTCTATTTATATAAAAAGATTTTTACTATGCAAACACTATGCAACACTATGCAAAACACTATGCAACACTATGCATAATAAAATATAATATATTCTATTTATAAAATAACTTTAATAAAGTATTCTGTTTTATATAAAAAGATGTTTCCGTTTTATTACGTTAATAATACGAATAAAACAAAACGTCATTATCGCTATAATAATTCATATTATTAATCGACAATAATTGAATCAAACTGAGCGACTTCTCACATAAATATCAATAATCAATACCGTGTGCTACTATGCAACAACGCGTATTACTGTACTTTTACTACCCAGTAGTTCAACAGTATCAACGGTAAAACTTCCGCCGTTATTTTTAATAAAATATTTTTGTCGTTTTCTCAATCCGACAATAATTCTGTTGTGGGGTCCACCAATAATTTTACCGTCGTACGAATATTCCCCAACAAAAAGAATATTCCCCGACCAAACGAATATTTTATAACAACTTGCGTACTTTGCAAAATTTATAAATATTACCCACAACTATAACTTTATATCAAATTTCTTCCATAATATTAAAAAATAATAATTATAAAAATTCATCTTTATTTATAAAAACTTGGGGTCTTACAATAACCATCACAACAGAGTTTTTCAAAACTTTATCTTCCAAAACATTAAAGGTTTGGTCCAACTGCACTGGCTCAAATGAAACTAGAAATTGAAAGCTTGTTTCAAAATAAGTTGAAACACTCAAAACATTTAGTTGAGTGTTTATTTTCTTGTACTTAATTTATATATATTGGAGAAGGCACCTAGCGATGCTCAATACTTGGGTGATACTGCTAAACTGAAGATTGCTCAGGGGGTTGTTGGATCTGTTGCAGACAAAGGTTCTGTTTCTAGGTTTATCCCTTACACAATGCAAGCAGTGAGGCAGGGGTTCCAGGATCTTGGTGCTAGTTCTCTTGACGTCCATGTCTGAAGATGGAAATGATGATGAAGTAAGATATGCTGGGTCTTGGGCTACAACATTGATTACCTTGATTAAAAGACAAACTTTGTTTGATAATTTTTTCAAAGTGCAGTTCGTAGCCAAACATTCATACCAAGGTAACCAATTCATTGTTATTAGATTACCAATTTATTTTGAATGTGATACAGTTGGTAGCCAAACTGTAAGACCCCGGTTTTTATAAATAAAGATGAATTTTTATAATTATTATTTTTGAATATTATGGAAGAAATTTGATATAAAGTTATAGTTGTGGGTAATATTTATAAATTTTGCAAAGTACGCAAGTTGTTATAAAATATTCGTTTGGTCGGGGAATATTCTTTTTGTTGGGGAATATTCGTACGACGGTAAAATTATTGGTGGACCCCACAACAGAATTATTGTCGGATTGAGAAAACGACAAAAATATTTTATTAAAAATAACGGCGGAAGTTTTACCGTTGATACTGTTGAACTACTGGGTAGTAAAAGTACAGTAATACGCGTTGTTGCATAGTAGCACACGGTATTGATTATTGATATTTATGTGAGAAGTCACTCAGTTTGATTCAATTATTGTCGATTAATAATATGAATTATTATAGCGATAATGACGTTTTATTTTATTCGTATTATTAACGTAATAAAACGGAAACATCTTTTTATATAAAACAAAATACTTTATTAAAGTTATTTTATAAATAGAATATATTATATTTTATTATGCATAGTGTTGCATAGTGTTTTGCATAGTGTTGCATAGTGTTTGCATAGTAAAAATCTTTTTATATAAATAGAATATATTATATTTTATTTAAAAGATTTTTCTTTAAATATGGACCGTCAGATTAAAGTAAATCAATCTGGACCGTTCATGGATTAGTTACTATGCATTCCATTTTCCTATAAATAGAAGCTCATTCCTTCATTATTTTCTTACGAATTCACTGAACTCTAGAGAGAGAAACTATAGAGAGATAGAAGAAAAGCTTTCTGCTACTTAACTTTTCTTTTCCCATATCCAGTTTCTGTTACGGTAAGGGGTGTTATTCTTTCTTATTCATGAAGAGAACTGTTGTTATTCCATTTCTTATTATTCTGTTGGAATAACCTGTATACGCGGTCTACCCTATACTTGGTGACATTCTTCTATTATTCTGTTGGAACATCCTGTCTGTGTGTTTTACACCGGACCTGGTTTCGTCTTTATTATTATTCCGTTGGAACATCCTGTCTGTGTGTTTTACACCGGACCTGGTTTCGTCTTTATTATTCTGTTGGAACATCCTGTCGGTGTGAATTTCACCTGACCTGGTTCCATTATTATTATTCTGTTGGAATAACCTGTCTGTGCGGTCTATCGCATGCATGGTGATTTCTGTTGTTATTCCATTCCTTATTATACTCAGTTGGTTAAAGTTTTGACTTCTATACTCCATGAAATTAGTGGAATATCCTTGACATTTGCGCTTCATCCAGTATCCTTTCATGGAAATATTCTTCTGATCATTCTTGAATTTTACACCACAAAATAGTATCGTGTTGACAATTTGGACGTTAATAATTCCTGGATAAAATAATTCTTGAACTTGTTTTATTGAATTCTTACATCATTGTCATCATCCTCTTATTTATATTTTTGAAAGTCATCTGTGGCCTGTAGAGCATGGATGGACTTGGATATGATTATGACCAGGGATTATTCGGTGTAATCATGACCGTAATGTTACAAATGATGTGGTAAAAGTCTCATTTGCCGTAGTGCATTGATGGACAGTTGTTGGCATGATCATGACCATTGATGAATACACAAATATCCTTGGCCCGTAGTGCATGGAATTTGTGGTCGTGACCCTAATGAGTATCCTTGGCCGTAGTGCAGGGATGATGTGGATTATTTATTAAGCTGAGTCTCAGCGATAAAAGTGATTAAAAACTTTTTAAATCATAAAAGATAGTAGATTCTATTCTCTACTTGACTCTTTTAATGGATTGCTTGATCCGCTGCTGTTAAACTTGATGTTGTTATATTTTATCAGTTTAATACTGTTGAAGGCTAACGATAATTTATTCTGCATTATCTTAGTCATAATATTTTTTACTGGGCTAGTTGAGCTCACTCTTTCTTTCACTGTTCTCTTCAGGAAATGAGAACATAGCAGGGACGAGTCGGGGAACGGAGTAATGGTCCAGAGGATAGCATTAGTAGTCCTCACTATTCTGTGAAATAGTGTGACAATAATTATATTGAGGACTCCTTTTGAGTTTGTTTGATCTCTAGTAGACAATTATTGTATTCAAACTCACAGTTGTATTTTGTCGTATTATACACGACAGTGGTATTAGTAAGTTGTATTTGAATTCTGTACCATGTATCTGACGACTCAAGATGGGTGATGCATACCTAATTTTGGGGGCGTCACACAAACCGTCAAGCAGTTGGTTGTCAAATTTTTTATACCAAGATAATTAAACCTTTATAACAAGGTAACCAATCTACCTTCACACCTGCAGTATGAATTGGTTACCTTGGTCTGAAAGTTTGACAACCAACGGCTTGAAAGTTTGGCTACCAACTGCATCACATTCAAAATAAATTAGTAACTTAATAAAACTGAATTGGTTACTTTGGTATGAAGGTTTGGCTACCCACTGTTTGAAGGTTTGGCTAGCCTAACCCAAATCTACCTAATCAAATTCCTTAACCAACAACCCCACCATTTCTCTTTCCTCAAATCCCTTCTCCACCACCCCATTCTTTCTCTCCTCCACCACCTCCACCACTCCTTCCACCTTCCAACCCACCACCAACCTTCGACCTCCTGCAAACCCACCTCGCCGCCCAAAACTTCCGACAAACCGACGAAGAAACCCGCCGCCTCCTAATTGCACTCGCCTGCGACACCGCCATCAAGCGCGGCTACATCTTCTTCTCTGAGGTCTATTACTGATTATTCTTCTTATGGATTGCTCCTTTGTTACAGATTACAATGATCTATGAAGTTTCCTTTTTGTTCTTCGTCGGATTCGTAAATTGGCGACGTGATTATTGAGTATTTGGATTAGTTGGTAACTGCCAAAATAAGTGGAATAATTTTCTCCTTGAATTAAGGGTTTTCTTTTTTTGTTGGATTGGATATACTGACGTGTATTGCACTATTATTAATATTATTATACAATATTTCAGTGTTAATACAATTATTTAGTTGATGCACTATTATTATAATTATTTTCTATTTATTGTATAGTTATGTAAAGAATCCTAATAATATATACTAGCTGCCCGTTCATCCGTTACTAGATTTTTAAAATCAGTTCTATTTTGTTATATATATATATATATATATATATATTCTGATTCTAGGTTTTTGTCTCCCTTCCCAAATCTCCATTGCAGTCAGAACCGGAGAGAGAGCAGAGATGAAGACGATTCTTACATCCGAAACCATGGATATCCCTGATGGTATCAAGATCAAAGTGAATGCCAAGATGATCGAAGTTGAGGGGGCCTAGAGGCAAGCTCACCCGCAACTTTAAGCATCTGAATCTCGATTTTAAGCTCATCACCGATGAAGCCACCGGCCAGAAGAAGCTGCAGGTCGACGCCTGGTTCGGTTCTCGCAAGACCACCGCCGCAATCCGCACTGCTCTCAGCCACGTCGAGAATCTGATCACCGGCGTCACCAAGGGTTACCGATACAAGATGAGATTCGTCTACGCTCACTTTCCAATCAATGCTAGCATTGGTAATACCAGCGCTTCCATTGAGATCCGTAACTTCCTTGGAGAGAAGAAGGTATATCTCTGACCATTTTTCGTTATTTTTTGTGATACCGTATTTGTTTTATTTTTGGTAGTATGATTCGTTTAATATTCTGATATGGAAATTACTTTGTGTTTTTAATTATCTATAATATATATAGTGATTTAAATATCCATCTCTTTCGGGAAAAAGTCCCATTTTAATTTGCAAAATCCTAAAATTCAAATTGTCAAATTGTGATGTGATTCATGTGAACGGAGGGAGGAGTTGTTTTACAGACTGCAATGAGAAGAATATTTGTAGTTTTGAGAACGTATATAAGTTGTCATTTATTGCGGAATGTCACAAAAGTGTGTGATAGACTGTATTTGACATTCTAGCTTTATATAAAGAAAAACTGAACTTTGTGAAAACTTATAGACTTGTTTATTTCACAGCTGAGAGTGATTCAACGTGTATTTGAGGAGTCTGGGGAGATAGTCTTTTTATGATGTAATTATTGTAGAATGCAGGTGAGGGGAGGTGATTGGTCTGAGTGATATTCTTTTGATGCTTTTATTAAATTTTAACTTCGTTTTAATGTGTAATGGCCCAAAGCATCTTGTGGGCAATCTATCTATATCTAGACCCAGATTTACATCATATTTTAGCTGTTTGGTTCTTCTGTAAGTTTCTTTCACCCAGGAAGATTCATTTAATAATACTATTAGATAGTATGTCCATCAATTTAAGCTGATTGTTTATCCTTGTTGGTATGCCTTTTTAGGTTTGTTCTTATACTAGTTCTTTTGGTTTTAGAACCTTATTATCGTTGTTTCCTAATTTTACATTTCTATTTCCTATTCTTGCCTTGTTTAATGCAATGTGAATTGAATCAATCTAAAGTATACTTGTGTAATTTGCTTTTGATAATTCAGCTGTTTTTTGACATTTGCATCTAAAAACAGGAGGTATGAATATGTAATGACAATGTGTAAAAGTTATTCTATATTGCTGTACCAACTTATAGTCTCTAGTTAGGGTTAGAACTTTAAACATCTTATAAAGGCATTTGTTTTGAATGATTGTCAATATAGTTGAATGGTATACTCTTTGAAATACTTTGATAGTAGCAGTAAATAGGTGCTTGAACATGCCTTATGCGAGTGTTAACTTGTATGAAAGCTTCAAAAACTGGTATTGGTCACATTCTAGATTTATTTGGCACCTTGTAGCCTATTATGTCCTTGGAGAGGAGATGCATTGATCTGTGGTGCATGAAATATACTACTGGTTTGAATGCCTTCAAATTTATTGTTTTCTTCGGATTGCTTTAGGTGAGGAAAGTTCAGATGCTTGAAGGGGTTTAAGTTACCCGGTCTGAGAAGGTTAAGGATGAGCTCGTGTTGGATGGTAATGACATTGAGCTAGTTTCTCGTTCTGCTGCCTTGATAAACCAGGTATCTGACTATCTCTAGCTTATATTTACACTCACGGACATTGAGTTATCATGTGGTGAGGTGATCACCTACACAGTATGATCTGTCCTTTGTGAAGTTTTTGGAATTATACTCCTTGCACTTATATTGCCATCTCTTTTTGTTTGTACAGAAATGTCACGTCAAGAACAAAGATATCAGGAAGTTCCTTGATGGTATCTATGTTAGCGAGAAGGGAACTATTTTGGGAGAGACCAATTAGTGAGGCAGTAGTTTATACATAGCCGTTTCTTTTTTGACCAGATAATTCATTTCTCCCTCTAGTTTGTTAGAATAACTTCTAGTTTGAAGTTGATTTTACAATTCTGTGTTGAGACTTGTGAAATCTTCATTTTGAAGTTTAAAGATAGTTAATGTTAATTTTGCGGGGTAGTTTTCTAGGTAAAAAAATTTACTCTCTTAAAATATATTTTTTCTCTTTCTATAATTAAACTTCAAAATTCATTAGTTTTTTGTTTATTATCAAAAAAAAAAGAAGAAATAAAAATATTTTTTTGATTATTACAAATTTAAAATTATCAATCTATATATTATATAAAAAGCTCTTAAAAGATTTTCAAAACAAGAGTAGATGACATCACATGTAGTTAAAATGACTTATTAGAGCATCTTCAAGGCTAGTAGTAAATTTTTTTCCCGTTGATTTACGTGGCAATTTGAAGAGTATTATTTGTTACTTTTATATTTTGTGTTTCATCAGTTTTTTTAATTTAATGAATTTAATGAGCTATACATCAAACTCATTAAGGGTAATAAATGTTATTAGCCTTTAATTGTAGATTTGAAGAGTGGGAAGGAGGTTGTAAATTTGAAAAGACTTAGGTGGTAGTTTGGATTTAATGTGACTCACCTGTTTAAGTATTTCAAAGTGGTTGAAGGTCTCTGTATTTAAAAAATAAAATTAATTTTAATATTTGAAGTCAATTTGTGAATTTTATATTTTAAACTTGATATAGTTTATGCAAGTTTTTAAAATTAACTAAAATCAGAGAATATGTATGGTAAAGTGAACATAAAGCCTCGCAATTAATTGTATGTAATGGATTATTCTTTAAAAAATATTTTTAAAATTTGAAAGATTAACTAGTAAAAGGTTGACTGAGGGTAAAATTGACTGTTGATACAAATATGTCAAATGATTTACTAGTAATAAAGAATAAAAAAAAATAAAAGACTTTATTCATTTCAAATTAATTACCATACTTCTTCATTTTTGAAACGTCTCAAAGCATTCCTTGCTTTTGGAATCTACTAACATTTTTGTAACTTGATTGAACCATGGAGTATTAACTTCACACCCCAAACTAAAATGAATTTAGTAAACTTCAATGCTTTTATTTGTTATGGTTATTATTATTATTTTTTGCTAATTAATTATTACTCATTACTGGAAAAGAGATCAAGTAGCAATTTTATTATTATTATTATTATTATTTTGGGGACAGGGCCTTATAAACCCCAACAAAAATAGGTTTAAGCTAAACCCCAAACCTTAACAAATACCCCAGAGAAGGGAAGAGCGAGAGATTCCAAGATTTCACCAATTCAAACATTTCTCCCCAAAAATCCCTCAATCATGAGTCTCATGAGATCAAAAACCCCTCTTAGGCCTTTGAAATTTGTATGTCAATCGGCAATTTCCTCTAGACACCTCTCTACTTCGTCTCCCTCCCTCTTTCCCAAACACTCTTCGCTCTTGTTCAATCAAGCTGTGCCTCGTCAATCGCCTCCTCTTTCATCCCCATTTGCCTCTTCCGTTCGTCATTTCAGAGGTCCTCGCGATCCCAGCATCAGGTAATTTTCCCTATTATATGTGTTTTAATCATATCTATAGCTGTATAATTTGTGAGAACTGGTGGGTAGATATGAAATTGCACCTCCAATGAACTGGGGAGTTCGAATTGTGCCCGAGAAGAAAGCCTTTGTAATTGAACGATTTGGAAAATATGTGAAGACGCTTACTCCTGGAATTCACATCTTGATTCCCTTTGTTGACCGAATCGCCTACGTCCATTCATTGAAGGAAGAGGCAATTCCAATTCCGGACCAGTCTGCTATTACCAAGGACAATGTCAGCATCTTGATTGATGGAGTTCTTTATGTTAAGGTATGCGACAATGTTAACTTTTTTTTTTGACTTCTCATTTTTCAGTTCTTATTAGTGTTCAAAAAAATAAAATAAATTATTTTCTACTAGTGTGTTGTTTTGTTGATTGTATTTTTGATTGATTGAACAGATTGAGGATCCTAAATTGGCATCTTATGGGGTGGAGAATCCGTTGTATGCAATAATTCAGCTTGCACAGACAACTATGCGTAGTGAGCTCGGTAAGATTACTCTTGACAAGACGTTTGAGGAGAGAGATACCTTGAATGAGAAGATAGTGGTGAGATTTCATTTTCTCTGAATATCTGTATACACAGTTTTATTTATCTTTATCCAAAAGCAGGCAGCATAAGTTGTTAGCTATTACGTTATTTATTTATTTATTTTAGTCCTGTTTATCTGAAATTTTTTAAAGCTTATTAATTGTGAAAAGTATTCCACCTGCATTAAATCTATTGGTAATTGGTTTAACTGGACCCACAAAATTTATGTTATCTGTAATAAGAAAGCAATATACATGAAAATTTATTCAGCTTGGACACCTTGTGGTTTGGCTTCAGGAAAAGGTCGGACACCTGTAATAAGAGTTAGTGTTACGGGATATTAATATCTTAAACCTATTTGCTGTGTGTCTGCTTTTAGGTGTTTCTGTGTAGACCAAGTCTAATACAAGTGTAATCATTTTAGAATGATTTTCAGATGAAGTATTTTGGTAGAGCTATCTTGTTTATCCTTTACACCAAGCAAATAAGCAATGGATCCAGCTATTCTATACCTCAGAACAGGATATGAATTTTCTGTTGAGATAATGTCCACGTCACCGGCTTTATAAGCTCTTGTTGCTTATGAGAGTTGTTATTTATAATTTGTAACCTCCTTGATAGATTCTTGTCTTTAAATATGTTAATTCTATGTAAAATTTGTTTGTGTGTTGACTTGTTTATCTTTCATATACAATAGAAAGATAGCATAGGATATTACTACAGGTTTCGTTTAGAGCACCTAACTTGAAGATTTTTACGTGAAAAATCCTATATTGAACGAGAAAACATTGATTGTGTAGAGACTTGGTAATACCAATGTAAATTTTAATGCTGCCTTTAATCGTTGATATCTGAAATCGTACTAGCCATATTTAATCAAAACATTTTCCAGATGCTTTATTAATATTTTTTTAATTAGATATTTATATATGATCAGCGTGTCAGAAGTCAAGATCATTATGGTTAACATTTTATCTTGTTATATGCTTAGTTTACTGCAAAAACAAATTGTATGTTTTTTTTGCAGATGGCTATAAATGACGCTGCAAAAGATTGGGGGCTGAAATGTCTTCGTTATGAAATAAGTAAGCATCTTTATTTGCTGAATTGTTTAACTGGAATATTCCATTGCAACTTCGTAGAAATCTCACAGATTTTCTGCTTTAGGGGATATATCTCCTCCCCGTGGAGTAAGGGCAGCTATGGAGATGCAGGCAGAAGCAGAACGCAAGAAGAGAGCTCAAGTTCTGGAGTCTGAAGGTGATGACAATTTTTTACTCCTTCACGGCTCCTCTTATTTGTTTATAAACAGTTTGAGTCTATACATGTGCTGAAAACTGCTGAGTTTTGGCCTTTGGGTGAGGCATACTTGTAAATGCTACATGTTTACTTTTAACTATTTTAGATAAGAAAAATAAATCACCAAATGTTTATTTGTATGTATAATACTACCTTTGTATTCAGAACACAGCAAAAGGAGTCAAGCCCATTCACTTGTATTGTTTACGAGAAACAGTCCAAACTTAATTATATGCAAGATAATATTGTTTTGGAAAAACAGATCCTTAAAAGATTAAAACCAACTGTGATTCCCATATACGAAATAGGTACTACTATATGCACCAGGTGTCCAGAAATACAAAACATACAAATGTTGTTTTGTCATATGACACCACACAAAAATGCAACATCAAAGCTGATTAAGACACAACGAAGATTCACAATGGGGCTATCCCAGTGAATGGAGATATTATAAAAGATGCAAGGACCTTCAAATTCATTAGGACGGATTTCTCCTAAAGCGACTTATCAAGAAAAGAGAAAGATTTCCCCAAACCAACCTTAGTATTTGCTTTCCAAGGTTCTACAATTTTCCCCTTAATCTCATCTCTTAAATGCTGTAGAATCCATTAGAAAGATTTCCAAAAAAGCATGCTCTTCTTCCCACGAGTGTACACATGAGAAATTTGTTTTCTTCTCTCATTTATCCTTTACATTGATGTGATTTTCATTTAACAGGGGAAAGGCAGGCACACATCAATATAGCAGATGGGAAGAAGAGTTCAGTTATTCTTGCATCAGAAGCTGCAAAGATGGACCAAGTTAATAGAGCTCAAGGTTGGTTATTATATTCTTATATAGTCAATCAAGTTATTGTTAACCTCATTTCAGACTAAGGGCAATATGAGTCTTAAACATTACTACTGCTGGGCAAGTTTGCTTGTTTAAAAATTCTCCCTCCATCCTATTTCACATGTGCTCCTTCATAAATGTGCATGGTATGAGCTTTAAGACAAGACACAAGTGAACTCCACACACACACACACACACACACACACACACACACACACATATATATATATATATATATTCATATGTATAATATTTGGTTAGTAATTTTATGATAGAAGTTAAAAAGTAAATTATCTACTTGTATCATTGAAGTACTCCCTTGCATTGCTTTGAAAAGGACATAAAACTTAGGTAGTATTAGAGTATTAGAAATCAATACCTCTGACACTGGTAAACATTGTGCTCTTTTTTTTCTGTCTGAAATTGGAATCTATTGTCAGTTTCATGTATTCGCATATATGTGACACCCCCCGAATCATGTACCTTCAAACCTGATTCCGGTGCAACACGGCACTAATCATCCACATTCATCCATACATATAATTCTACCAACATGAAAGTAATTATTAATTATTACAAACATATTCTTACAATTTCCAGGTTCTTAAGATCTTAAAATCTTCATTACATGAGATTACATACACTATTTATTACAATACGTCTAACTATTACAATCATCTTCTACTCGTTCATCTTCCCCTTTCTTTTGTCCTTACCCTAACCTTTCGGGTGTTTTGTCTTCGCTGAAAACGTTTAATTTCAAGCAAGGTTGAGCATTCGATTGCTCAGCAAGTATTAACAATTAACAAACAACAACAAAATCAAGAATCAAATCTTATTTTCATACTGAACTTCAGCAACTGAACAATAGTTGTGAAGGCATTTTGAATCATTCTGAATAACAAAACTTCTCGTTTAACTATTTTTGAAACCTTGAACATTTTCATTTCATAAATGGTTTAATAGTAGTTCAACTATAAAATGAACAAATTTTCCTCGGGGCACTTTAGGTGATTAGCCTATTGTATCCTATGGTCGTACAACATTTTACTTTAACGACTATATACGTTTGTTTTATCACCCGACATGGCCAAATAGTAAAACCGAAGCAATTTGATTGGATCACTCTACTTAACATCAATAATGTTTCAAAAATTTATATCCAAATCAACAAAACATTTAAACATGCGTCTAGCCGAAACAAATGACATTGACATCTCTTCTTAAACGGTTCATGAATATTAGAACGTCTTCATCAATATGCATTATAGCAAAGCTGAACAACTTATACAAGTTTCAAAGGATTTGCGCAAGTTCAAAGTTCACGCAATACACAAGTATTGCGTAACTTAAATCATACATACGAATATTCACAAGAATATAGTTCACATACATGAAAGTTATTGTGCAAGATTCAAAAACTTGCATTCAATATACAAAATTGAATGGAGTTAGGATACTTGCTTTAAACATTCTTTAAATTCAACGATAATCGTCCTTCAAAACGTCCTACACATTTAAGTTCATATCCACATACCAATTAGTCACGTAAAGATGTTAGTTACCGGCTTACGTTAACTTTATTTCATTTTCTAGAACATTTTTTTATTCAAAATTTGACTGTAAACTATGTTGTTTAGACTTGGCCTCGCGCCCCAAAACACGCTCAACGCATGTTGAACACGTCCCCGACAATGTCCCCAACATTTGAGTTCATAAAAGCTTTTCACTGGGGTGTCCAAAACTCGAACCTAATGCAGTTGAGCACTGCGGTGTCCAAATGAACTAAATAAGTAGCGCTGCGGCGCCAACTAAGAAACTTAGATTTTTATTCCAAGTGTTATGCAATCTCTTCCTGCACCTACTTTCGAAAATTGTAACTTTCTCACTCGACATCGGAATGAGTCCGTTCCCGAGTCACTTTCTTGCTTGTAACATTTTCTACACATCCCCCGATGAAATATTTTTCTGATTCTTTGACTAGCTGAAAAATTGGCTCAAAAATCATTCGTTAGCCAGTTTTTGCTAAATGACATTTTCAACGTTGGATTTTCAAATCTTCACAACTCGCTCATCTGAAGTCGGATTAAACTCGTTCTTGAGCCTACAGCTCAACTTATTCTACGAATTACAAAACCCCAGAAAATAGAAGCTTTCAGAGAGAGTTAATGACCCGAAATCGTACCAGGCTAGAGTTTTTCATGTATTAACGTCTTTTACTAAAAATGTCACCATAACTTCGTTATGACATGTTTTTACTCCGTTCCACTTGGAACATTTACGTAACCCCCAGGTACGTTTCCTTCTTTTTGGATTTCAATTTGTCTATACAAACAACTATTAACACTAGTCCGATTCCTCTAAATAAATATTGTTCATCCTTTACGCTTAGGCTTACGTTTTTAGTGTTTCGTTCACTTGACATGCATATTATCGGGGTAGTTTACAATATATAAACCATACACAACATCCTTATTACTCCATGATCTTCCATTCACAACAACCACCAACTAAGAAAAATTTAGAAAAAGAGATGAAGATGGTAGGGTTTAAGGCTTACCTTTGTTGTTGTTGGTCTTCTTCCTCCTTATGCTTGATCCAAGCTAGCTTTTGCTCTCTTTTTCTCTTCTATATCTGACCACTTCTCTCTCTTTTCTCTCTTGCTCTTTTCTCTTTTGCTCTCTTTAAAACACTTAATTTGATGAAGTGAATGAAGAGAAATGGAAGTATACTTGCAATATACTTTCATCTAACCACTAACCATGCTTTAGTTAGTCTAACCAACCAAGGTAATCTAATCAAGGTTATGCTAACCATCCACAATTAGGTTAACCTAGGTTGGGTTAAGGGAACAAAATGATGGAAAAAGAAGATTTAATGGTTAAGATAGCTTCATGGGAGAGACAAGCAATTAGTGCTTTGTCCAATTAAAATGAAACTTTGGCAAGCGACTCACCACTTGGTCACCCCATCCTCCCTTGGTCGGATTCCCCTTTCCATTTTGCATCTCATTTGGCCTTTTGCTTTAATTTCAATTTTATTTAAGGTTTCATTTTATTTACCCCTTCCAAGAATCTAGGGCTTAACCATAGCTTTCAACACTTGGCTCCAATTTAAATCCAAATTCTAGGCTCAACCCTTGCCTCAACTCTAGCCAAGCCATCCAAACCCTAGACTCTTGGCTCAACTCTAGTTAAGCCATCCTAACCCTAACCAAATCTTTTAAACCCTATGCTCGGTTAGGTCAAACCAAATTGGTTACTCATTTTCTTTCTAGTTAAGTTTTCTAACTTTTTCAGTTACGTTTTCGTAACACGTTCGATTAGTTGAAAAATCTACTTTAACGTTTCATAAATTCGATTACGCTTTCCGTTCCCATTTTCCGAATAAATGCTATGTCGTAATTCGAAAAGTCAAAAAAACGAAAATTCGTTTTTACGTCTTTTTCCCGGAAATTTTTTATTTTCCTCCTACTATCTTCAAACACATTCACATACACAACACATTTCGTGGTCATAATACGACCATAATCACATAAAACATAAAATTATCCATAAAATCTCATTTTATTAGATAATTGCTCATAATCCCATTTACAAGGAGATTCGATCAACGCGATCATTACAATATAACCTTCTCTGTTATTTAATGACCAAATTTCAAACCAAAAGAAGCTTGCAACTAGAGGATAACGTGAGTACAATGAAGTAAACTCACACAATTTGACTTCTCCGTTCAGCTGAGGCTCATAATATGTTCTTTTGACTTCCTGTCATATCAAATTGTGGATTGTTTCCTGGTCTATGATGCTCTGGTCCTTTTCTTTCTTGACCCCTCCAAAATGGCGCCCTAGTTGACCATCTATTTACATCACACTCATCACTGCTCAGCTGAAATTGTGTCTTCATATTATATCAGGAGAAGCAGAAGCCATACTTGCTAGAGCACAAGCAACATCCAAAGGAATAGCTATGGTGTCACAGTCTCTTAAAGAACATGGGGGCGTAGAGGTAAGGCTTTTCACTGCTCTGATTGCATGTAATATAATACTCTCTGCTGTTGAAGTGCAATCTGCAGACCCTATCTGCTTTAATTTGCAAACTAGTCTTTCACTGTAGACAAACTAGAAATGGATCTCTATACCAGTAGTAGGTTATTTGATTGAATAGAAAATGAGAAGTAATGATTAGCATGACATTTCAGGAAACATATGTGCCAATACATTGCAGAGGTTCAAAGAGTTAATGAGCTCATTGCTCGATTTTGATAACGCTTTTTACTCTTTCATTTCTTTTCTCGTGAATACATAAATTTTGAGTAGGGTTCCCATTCTATCACTTCATTTGTGTACTGTCTATGATATATAACTGGGAGGGAATTGGAACATTAGAGCTGCTTGCGCTTAATTTTGGCAACCCTTTCTACTTGTCCGTTCTTCTTGCCAGGTGGATACAAAAATTTTAATTGGAGTTTTCCACTCTCTCTTCACTATTTTGTAAATATCTGTATGGATGTCCCATTCTAAATAAAAATTTGTATGTTAGATTTAGCTAGTGCATGAATGCTACCTTGAGGCACAGATGTGCTTTGCATTTTGACTTTACTTCTTAGCTTCAACAGAATATTTCAATTGGCATTTGGAACTTTGTGATATTGAAACTTCATTACTAAATTTTCATTTATAGATGTACCTATTTAACTCCAACATTATTCCCCCCCCCCCCTCTACAATTTCTTTCCAAAAGAGTATATGTTTCCCTAAACCACACGGTGCCATGTTTTTAGCACAAAAATGCTCTCATTTAGTTAGATATGTTTTTCATAGAAAAAAATTAGTAAAACCTTGTGAAATTCAAAATTTTAAATTGGGATTGCAAAATCATATTGCATGAGCGGACTTCTTTGTGCATATACACATAATATGTATCAAGGATAAACTTTGTTGCGGAAATTTCAGGCTGCAAGTTTGAGAATAGCTGAGCAATATATTCATGCCTTCAGTAACGTGGCAAAGGAGGTAAAGCACAGAGCCAGCAAAAGAGTGTACCATATAATTTAAACCAATTTCCATATCTTTCATTTACATGTTTGCTTGTTTTATGTTTACTTTTTATCTTCTAGGGCACAACTTTGTTGCTTCCTGTAAGTGCTTCAAATCCTGCCAGCATGATGGCTCAAGCTCTAGGCATATACAAAAATCTAATTGGCAACAATTCTCAGCACGGGCTTCCTGAGATCTCTCACACTGATTTTTACAAAAACATCAAGGATGAAGCCCATTCTGAAGAAACTGAGAAAGACAGCAAAACAACTGTTGTATCTCTGAATCCAAATGATCCAGGGGAACCTGTTTTCTCTCTCCAGAGCTCCAAGAGGGAGGACTAGAGTTGGTGCAATCATTAAAGTGAAAATCTGAATGTGCCACTCCATTTTGTAATCTTTTATTGATAGTTTCTTTTAGGTTCAAAGATGGTTGCAGGAGACATGAGATTTCATTTTAGGATATGCTTATGCATCTGCCTTCAGTTCCTGATATGCACTCATGATTTGGCTAGTTTATTTTGTTTATGAGAACATTCATCAACATACCGGAAGAAGAAATCAAAATCATATCGCAATTGTGATTTAAATTATCTCACAATTGTGAATTTTTTTCCCTGTTGTAGCAAGTGTACCTACTCTTTAAGCAACTTCTTAACTTTGCAGGTTTTCAAGTTGCATAATGTTACTGTAAGGAATTGGTGTTGGAAGAAGCAAGTACCATGTATACTCCCAGCCCCCAGGTGTTCTGGAGATTTCACATTTAGGAAGGACCCTTTCGAGATCGCCCCTCATCTCAATCCCTTTGCACTTCTAATAGAATAATTTAAATTTTGTATTTTGCACAGTTTCACTGAATTAAAAAGAATTTATAAAATCAAGACCAACATACTGGAAAAGCAAACTTAGGTTGTGTTTGATAAACTTAGGAATTAAGGTCTGAATGATTATGATATCTTAATAAATTAGATCACCTGAATGGTTATGAGGTCTGAATTTAAAAAATTGTTTGATAACTAAAAAGTAAGTTGTCACTTAATGACACTATTTTACCATTTTAAAGGGTAAAATTTTATTTAATAATTTTAAATATTCAATTTAATAAAAATGAGTGCATAATAATGTTGAATATATTTATATATAAAAAAATTATCAAAAAAATTTCATTAAGAGGTACCTCTTAATTATTAAGATTTTATTTTCTGTCTTACTGATTAAGAGGCATTCAGAGGTAACAAAAAAATAAACAAACAGCACCATGTCTCTTAACGAATAAAAGGTAGTCCATTAAGAGGCAATCAGATGTAAACAAACAGCACCACAACAACTAATATGAAGAAAACAATCTGAATTTGTATGTTATCGTAATTTTTTTTAATTTCCACTCACACACCTAAGAGTCGAACTCTTGGCCTCATGTAACCATAAAATAAGAATTATCACTGGGGCAATAACCATACAACTATTAATCATAATTTGTACTCCCTCGGTTTAATATTAATTGTTTTTTTAGCTTCATGCACATGAATTGAGAAACTCATTTAATACTACTACCTCCGTTCCTAAAAGATTGTCGTTTAAATTTTTGCACATGAATTAAGAAAATTATTTAATATTATCATTTAACAATTAAAATTTATTTGAAATTCCATCACTAACCTTTATGGGAAGTTGAAAACTATTAATACAAGAGAGAATTTTTTGGGATAATAAGAGAAGGTAGGGGTGATATAGAAAAGTAAATAATTTATTCTCCTAGAAAGTTATAAACGACAAATAAATTACCCCTAAATAAGTTATAAACTCTTGACGTTTGTAGATTTCTGGGAGATATTGATTACATTACTTCCTAAATTACCCTAAACATTTAATACTCTACTTAATTCTCTTATACTTTTTTAGATTATTTTTCTCCCTCTTTTAATATCTTAATGGTATACTCTCTTTCTCTCTCTTATAATTCCTATATTTTATTTATCCTCTAACAATTTAGCTTTTCATTTATAAGGATGTTTTTGGTAATAAATACTCCCCCCTTTCTAAAAGATTGTTATTTTAGAAGGTAAAATTTGTTCCAAAAAGTTTATCGTTTACAACTTTTAAGGAGAATAAATTACTTACTTTTCTATATTACCCCTACTTTCTTTCATTGTCCTAAGAAATTCTCCCCTTGTATTAATAGTTTTCAACTTCCTATAAAGGGGTAGTGATAGAATTTTAAACAAATTTTACTTGGTAAATGGTACTTTCTTAATCCATGTGTAAAAATTTTAAACTACAATCTTTTAGGAACGGAGGTAGTAATACTTTTAGTGAAGTTTTTATAAGAGTTTTAACTTTCTTAATAGTTGTGCAAAACTTTAAAACGTTAAATAATTAGGAATGGAGGGAGTAATAATAAAACCCATGATGGATGAGGGAGAAACAAGAATGTAACGCCCCCAAAATAGGTATACATCACCCATCTTGAGCCGCCAAATACATGGTACAAAATTCAAATACAACATAATTGTACAACATTCGTGTAAAATACGATAAAACATATGTTGTGAGTTTTAATACAAATATTGTCATCTAGACAATATCCACACTCAATTGAGTCCTCATTACATTTATTATCACACTATTTAACAGAATAGTGAGGACTACTAATGCTATTATCTGGACCGTCACTCCGTTCCCCGACTAGTCCCTGCTACGTTCTCATTTCTTGAAAAGAACAATGAAAGTAAAAGGGTGAGCTCAACTAGCTCAGTAAGAAATATTATGACTAAGATAATGCAGAATAAATTATCATTAGCCTTTAACGGTGTTAAACTGATACAATATAATAAACATCAAGTTTAACTGCAGCCAAACAAGCAATCCATTAAAAGAGTCAAGTAGAGAATAAAATCTACTATCTTTTATGATTTAAAAGGTTTTTCATCACTTTTATCGCTGGGACTCAGCTTAATAAATAATCCACATCATCCTTGTACTGCGGCCAAGGATATTCATTATTATCACAACCACAAATTATTCATGCACTACGGGCCAATGATATTCGTGTATTCATCAATGGTCATGATCATGCCAACAACTGTCCATTAATGCACTTCGTGCCAATGACGACTTTTACCACATCATTTGTAACATTACGGTCATGATTATACCGATAAATCCCTGGTCATAATCATACCAAGTCCATCTATGCACTACAGTCCACAGATGACTTTCAACATAATATAAATATGAGGATGATGACAATGATATAAGAATTCAATAAAACAAGTTCAAGAATTAATTTATCCATGAACTAAAAACGTTTAAATTGTCAACATTATACTTCTTTGTAGAGTAAAATTCAAGAATGCTCAGAAGAATATTTCCATGAAAAGATACTGGATGAAACACAAATATCAAAGATATTCTACTAATTTCATGGAGTATAAATGTGAGACACCAGATTTTATGAATAAAGATTTAAATTTCTCGAAATATTTTTTAAATATTATGGAGTGGATTTAATATAATATTATAGTTGTGGGTAGTATTTATAAATTTTGCAAAGTATGCAATTTGTTGTATTATATTCGATTGGTCATGAAATATTCTTTGTGTCGGAAAATATTCATACGACGGCACAATCATTGGTGGACCCCACAACGGAATTATTATCGGATTGAGAAAACGACAAAAATATTTTATTGAAAATAACGACGAAAGTTTTACCGTTAATACTGTTGAACTAATCGGTAGTAAAAGTACTGTAATACGCGTGGTTGCATAGTAGCACACGATATTAATTTTTAATGCTTACATGAAAAGTTATTCAGTTTTGTTCAATTATTGCTATAGTAATTGTTGCATAGTATCTCACGTTATTTGATTCAATTATTGTCGATATTTTATATATTATTAAATCAAGAATTGAAATGATAGAGTTATTAATATTATAAATTACAATATTAACTATGTCTAGAAGTTCTGCCAATGAGAGGTTTAGTCACCTAATTGCGCGCCAATAGGAAAAAATCCTTATTGAAAAGCCCCTTCTTTCCTGGAAACGACCTGGTCGATTAATATTATGAATTGTAATAAAGATGATAAATATTGTTAAAATTATTAAAGTGATTTTTTTTATGAAGTCTGCTTATTTTATGGATTCCTATTTACCCATTTTTCAAAATAATCAATAGAAAATTTTTAAAGGTGGGGCCCATATGTGTTGGAAAAATAATTTTAGAAATGGAAGAGTATACGTATGGAAGTATATGAGTGTATTGAGTATATGGTGGGATAAAATGAGATGTGAAAGTGATGGGTGTGTGAGTGGAAAATGGTGAAAAAGTGGTAGTGTGATTGTGATGTGTAAGAGTGTAGTGAATTTGATTATTGCGTGGGTGGGGGATAGATGTTGGTTATGGGGGAGAAATATTAAGTGGTGTATATATAATATTGATATATATATAGGTTGAAAACATGTGTTTATATATATGTATTATATTTTAATTTTTGTTTTAATTTTATTGGTTAGTTGATTGACTTTATTGTATTTGGTTGAAGAAATAATTCGTTCATAAACAGTACACTTCCATTCTCCTATAAATAGAAGCTCATTCCTTCATTATTTCTTACAAATTTACTGAAACTCCAGATAGAGAAATTATATAGAAACTATATAAAAATATTCTGCTACTTTCCTACTCTTATATTCAGTTTCTTTTACGGTAAGGGGTGTTATTCTTTCTTATTCATGAAGAGAACTGTTGTTATTCCATTTCTTATTATTCTGTTGGAATAACCTGTATACGCGGTTTACCCTATACTTGGTGACATTCTTCTATTATTCTGTCTTTATTATTCTGTTGGAATATCCTGTCTGTGTGTTTTACACTGGACCTGGTTCCATTATTTATTATTCAGTCTTTATTATTCTGTCGGAATATCCTGTCTGTGTGTTTTACACCGGACCTGGTTCCATTATTTATTACTCCGTCTTTATTATTTTGTCGGAATATCCTGTCTGTGTGTTTTACATCGGACCTGGTTCCATTATTTATTATTCTGCACTTATTATTCTGTTGGAACATCCTGTCGATATGAATTTCACCTGACCTGGTTCCGTTATTATTATTCTGTTGGAATAACATGTCTATGCAAAGTACCGCATGCATGGTGATTTCTTTTGTTATTCCATTCGTTATTATACTCAATTGGTTAAAATTTTGACTTCTATACTCCATGAAATTAGTGGAATATCCTTGATATTTGCGCTTCATCCAGTATCTTTCATGGAAATATTCTTCTGAGCATTCTTGAATTTTATTCTACAAAGCAGTATCATGTTGACAATTTGGACGTTATTAGTTCCTGAATAAATTAATTCGTGAACTTGTTTTATTGAATTCTTATATCATTGTTATCATCCTCATGTTTATATTATGTTGAAAGTCATCTGTGGCCTGTAGTGCATAGATGGACTTGGTATGATTATGACCAGGGATTATTCGGTATAATCATGACCGTAATGTTACAAATGATGTGGTAAAAGTCCTCATTGACCCGTAGTGCATTGATGGACAGTTTTTGGTATGATTATGGCTATGGATTCTCTTCGGCCAAGGGAGCAAAGATGAATTATTTTATGGTAAGATCAGGACCGTTGATGAAAACACGATTATCTTTGGCCCGTAGTGCATGGATAATTCGTGGTCGTGATACTAAAGAATATCCTTGACCTGTAGTACAGGGATGATTTAATGATGTGGATTATTTATTGAGCTGAGTCTTAGCGATAAAAGTGATGAAAAACTTTTTAAATCATAAAAGATAGTAGATTTTGTTCTCTACTTGACTCTTTTAATGGATTGCTTGATCCGCTACAGTTAAACTTGATGTCTATTGTATTTTATCAGTTTAACATTGTTGAAGGCTAATGATAATTTATTTTGCATTATCTTAGTCATAATATTTCTTGCTGGGCTAGTTGAGCTCACTATTTCTTTCACTGTTCTCTTCAGAAAATGAGAACGTAGCTGGGACTAGTCGGGGAACGGAGTGATAGTCCGAGATGGTGTCTTAGTAGTCCTCACTATTCTGTAAAATAGTGTGATAATAAATGTAACGAGGACTCTATTTGAGAATGGATATTGTCTAGAAGACAATATTTGTATTTAAACTCACAGCATATGTTTTGTCATATTTTACATGACTGTTGTATTATTAGTTTGTATTTGAATTTTATACCATGTATTTGGTGACTCAAGATGGGTGATGTATACCTATTTTGGGGGCGTCACAATAGAAGTCAAAAATTTAACCAACTGAGTATAATAAAGAATTGAATAACAAAAGAAATCACTAGATATGCGATAGACCGGACAGATAGGTTATTCCAACAGAATAATAAATAACGGAACCAAGTTATGCGTAAACGCACAGATAGGATATTTCAACAAAATAATAAATAACGGAACCAGGTCAGGCAAAATTAGCACAGATAGGATGTTTCAACAGAATAATAAATAACGGAACCAGTTCATGCGTAAACGCACAAACAGGATGTTCTAACAGAATAATAAATAACGGAACCAGGTCAGGCGAAATTCGCACTGACAGGATGTTCCAACAGAATAATAAAGAATGGAATAACAGAAGAATTTCACCATGTATGCGGTACTTCGCATAGACAGATTATTCCAACAAAATAATAAAGAATGTAATAACAGAAGAATTTCACCATGTATGCGGTACTTCGCATAGACAGGTTATTCCAACAGAATAATAAAGAATGGAATAACAGAAGAATTTCACCAAGTATAGGGTAGCCAACGTATACAGGTTATTCCAACGGAATAATAAAGAATAGAATAACAGAAGTTCTCTTCATGAATACGAAAGAAATAATACCCCTTACGGTACAACAAATAATATTCCTTACCTTATAAAGAAGAGTACTCCGACGGGTAGGGCGGGGATATACTTGAATAAAACTTGCACTTCGCTCAAAGCTTTCTTAAACTCTAAAAAAATACGTTCAAGAATATAGAAGAAGAATTTTCTCTACAGTTTCTCTCTCTAGAGTTTCAGTGAATTCGTAAGAAATAATGAAGGAATGAGCTTCTATTTATAGAAGAATGGATTGAATAGTAACAAATTCATGAACGATCCAGATTGATTCACTTTTAAACGGACGGTCCAGATTGATTTAATAAAATATTCTAATAAAACAAAATCTTTTTAAATAAAATAAAATATATTATATTATAATATAATAAAATAAATAACTTTATAAAAGTATTCTGTTTCATATAAAAAGATTTTACTATGCAGGCACTATGCATAATAAAATATAATATATTCTAATTATTGTCTAATAAAATAAATAACTTTATAAAAGTATTCTGTTTTATATAAAAAGATTTTACTATACAAAACATTATACATAATAAAATATAATATATTCTAATTATTGTCTAATAAAACAAATAACTTTATAAAAGTATTATGTTTTATATAAAAAGCTTTTCTGTTTTATTACATTAATAATACTAATAAAACAAACTTCATCATCATTATTATAATTCACACCATTAATCGACCAGGTCGTTCCCAGGAAAAAGAGGGCTTTCTAATAAATATTTCTCTCTATTGACGCGCAATTAGGTGACCAAACATCTTCTTGGCAGAACTTCTAGATATCATTAATATTACAAATAATAATGTTAATAACTTCGTCGTCTCAATTATTGATTTAATAATATATAAAATATTGACAATAATTGAATCAAATAATGTGAGATACTATGTAACAATTACTGTAGTAATAATTGAATAAAACTGAGTGACTTTTTACGTAAGCATTATTATCAATACCGTGTATTACTATACAACCACGCGCATTACTGTACTTTTACTACCGAGTAGTTCAACAGTATTAACGGTAAAATTTTCGCCGTTATTTTTAATAAAGTATTTTTGTCGTTTTCTCAATCCGACAATAATTCCGTTGTGGGATCCACCGATATTGTACCGTCGTACGGATATTCCCCGATAAAAAAATATTTCCCGACCAATTGAATATTATATAACAACTTGCATACTTTGCAAAATTTATAAATATTAACCACAACTATAACCTTATAATAAAAAAAATATTTCGAGAAATTTAAATCTTTATTCGTAAAATTTGGAATTTTACAATCTCCCCTCCTTATGAAATTTTGCCCTCAAAATTTACGTACGTACCTGGTATGCCGAATAGATGAGAACACTTCATCCGATTCTAACTCTTGAGGTATAACCTTTGAGTGTTGAATACATTCCAGGATTTTAACAGGTACATCTTCGTATGTTAAATTATTTGTTATCTCGTCCGGTTCTAAATCAATAATGTGGCTCGGGTCATCCACATATTTACGTAACATCAATACGTGAAAAAAGTTATGAACACGCGACATACTTGGCGGTAAAACGAGTCTATAAGACACAGTTCCTAGTCGATCGAGGATTTTAAATTGGCCAATTAAATCGAGGGTTGAGATTTCATCTCTCCAGCAACTCTTGCTTTTTAAAATAACACCCTCTTGAACCTTCTTCGTGTTCATCAACTCCGGGTCTGTAGCTTGAGCGACTTTAACTTTATCGATTAAAGTCGATTCTAATCATATATTCGTTATCTTCACGTAGGTTCGTATATTCGCACTCGTAAACGCATACGATCTTCTACTCAACACGTCAGCTACCATGTTCTCTTTTCCACGATGGTATTGAATGGTACGATCGTAATTTTCAACAGCTCGAGCCAATGTCTTTGGCACATTATACGATCGTTTTGGTTGAAGAAATATTTAAGGGTTGAAGAAATGGGTTTTGTACTGGGGTCAATACAACATTCGATTTCACGCTCTATGGGTAGGCTAAGAAGTCTTCAAGAATACGTCAGGAAATTTATTAACAATATAAATATCATTCAAAACTGTGATTCTCATCCAAGACTTGGATAACACATGTAATGAATGTTTCTCATAACGGAGTTTCAACCAATAAGTTAAAGTCTAACTTCTCCGGAGTCAAATTTAAATGTTGAACGCAAGCAAGAGAGATAAAAGAATGGGTAGAACTGGTATCTAATAAAGTATAGACTTCGCAAAAATTTATTATTAACTAACCCGTGTTAACTTCATTCGGGTTACTAGCTTTTTGAGAAGTCACGAAAACGCTCTTCCTGAAACCACCGACTTTGTTTTGTCCGTATCCGCCTTTAGTGCCACCGTCCCAGCTGAACTTGGCTTTGGTGCACAATAAAATCGGACTATGTGACCGTCTTTTCCACAACTAAAACATACCTTGCTTTCTTTTCGGATTATACCTTTTCGATTATTTCCTCTCTATCATAATTTTCTCATTTCTCATCTCCTGTATTTCAGATATCATTCTAGAATACATCTTCAAAATAAAGGTTAATTGACATGCCACAAAATAAGGGTTAATTAACATATCACATATTATCCCTAAACTATGACCGACTAATTAAATATCAAATAAACATAGGTAGGTCATACTAGCGAAGGAATTCGCCGTCTTTCCCCTCATAGTTCTCGACTCACATCTCAGCCAGGGATCATATCCCTAAGCTTTGATACCAACTGTGACACCCCCAAAATAGGTATACATCACCTATCTTGAGTCGCCAAATACATGGTATAAAATTCAAATACAACTTAATTATTCAACAGTCGTGTAAAATACGATAAAACATATACTGTGAGTTTTAATACAAATATTGTCATCTGAATAATATCCACACTCAATTGAGTCCTCATTACATTTATTATCACACTATTTAACAGAATAATGAGGACTACTAATGTTATTATCTGGACCGTCACTCCGTTCTCTGACTAGTCCCTGCTACGTTCTCATTTCCTAAAGAGAACAATGAAAGTAAAAGGGTGAGCTCAACTAGCCCAGTAAAAAATATTATGACTAAGATAATGCAAAATAAATTATCATTAGCCTTCAACAGTGTTAAACTGATACAATATAACAAACATCAAGTTTAACTGCAGCTGAACAAGCAATCCATTAAAAGAGTCAAGTAGAGAATAAAATCTACTATCTTTTATGATTTAAAAGGTTTTTCATCACTTTTATTACTGGGACTCAGCTTAATAAATAATCCACATCATCCCTGCACTACGGTCAAGGATATTCATTAGTATCACAACCACAAACTATCCATGCACTACAGGCCAAGGATATTCATGTATTCATCAATGGTCATGATCATGCCAACAACTGTCCATCAATGCATTACGGGCCAATGACGACTTTTACAACATCATTTGTAACATTATGGTCGTGATTATACTTATAAATCTCTGGTCATAATCATACCAAGTCCATCTATGCACTACAGGCCACAGATGACTTTCAACATAATATAAACATGAGGATGATGACAATGATATAAGAATTCAATAAAACAAGTTCAAGAATTAATTTATCTAGGAACTAATAACGTCTAAATTGTCAACATGATACTTCTTTGTAGAGTAAAATTCAAAAATTCTTAGAAGAATATTTTCAAGAAAAGATACTGGTTGAAGCGCAGATATCAAGGATATTTCACTAATTTCATGGAGTATAGAAGTCAAAACTTTAACCAACTGAGTATCATAAAGAAAGGAATAACAAAAGAAATCACCAGGCATGCGATAGACCGCACAGACAGGTTATTCCAACAGAATAATAAACAACGGATCCAGGTCATGCGTAAATGCACAGACAGGATATTTTAACAGAATAATAAATAACGGAACCAGGTCAGGCGAAATTCACACCGACACGATGTTCCAATAGAATAATAAATAACAGAACCAGGTCATGCGTAAACGCACAGATAGGATGTTCCAACAGAATAATAAATAACGGAACCAGGTCAGGCAAAATTCGCACCGATAGGATGTTCCAACATAATAATAAAGTATAGAATAACAGAGGAATTTCACCATGTATGCGATACTTCGCATAGACAGGTAATTCTAACAGAATAATAAAGAATGGAATAATAGAAGAATTTCACCATGTATGCGGTACTTCACATAGACAGGTTATTCCAACAGAATAATAAAGAATGGAATAACAGAAGAATTTCACCAATTATAGGGTAGCCCGCGTATACAGGTTATTCCAACAGAATAATAAAGAATAGAATAACAAAAGTTCTTTTCATGAATACGAAAGAAATAATACCCATTACGGTACAACAAATAATATCCCTTACCTTATAAAGAAGAGTACTCCGACGGGTAGGGTAGGGATATACTTGAATAAAACTTGCACTACGCTCAAAGCTTTCTTAAACTCTAAAGAAATACGCTTAAGATTATAGAAGAAGAATTCTCTCTACAGTTTCTCTCTCTAGAGTTTCAGTGAATTTGTAAGAAATAATGAAGGAATGAGCTTCTATTTATAGAAGAATGGATTGAATAGTAACTAATTCATGAACGGTCCGGATTGATTCACTTTTAAACGGATTGTCCAGATTGATTTAATAAAATATTCTAATAAAATAAAAAAAATTTAAATAAAATATAATATATTCTATTTATAATATAATAAAACGAATAACTTTATAAAAGTATTCTGTTTTATATAAAAAGATTTTACTATGTAAACACTATGCATAATAAAATATAATATATTCTAATTATTGTCTAATAAAATAAATAACTTTATAAAAGTATTCTGTTTTATATAAAAAGATTTTACTATGCAAAACACTATACATAATAAAATATAATATATTCTAATTATTGTCTAATAAAACAAATAACTTTATAAAAGTATTCTGTTTTATATAAAAAGCTTTTCTGTTTTATTACATTAATAATACTAATAAAACAAACTTCATCATCATTATTATAATTCACACCATTAATCGACCAGGTCGTTCCTAGGAAAGAGGGGGCTTTCTAATAAATATTTCTCTCTATTGACGCGCAATTAGGTGACCAAACATCTTCTTGGCAGAACTTCTAGACATCGTTAATATTACAAATAATAATGTTAATAACTTCGTCGTCTCAATTATTGATTTAATAATATTTAAAATATTGACAATAATTGAATCAAATAACGTGAGATACTATGCAGCAATTACTGTAGCAATAATTGAACAAAACTGAGTGACTTCTCACGTAAGCATCAATAATCAATACTGTGTGTTACTATGCAACCACGCGTATTACTGTACTTTTACTACCGAGTAGTTCAACAGTATTAACGGTAAAACTTTCGCCGTTATTTTCAATAAAATATTTTTGTCGTTTTCTCAATCCGACAATAATTCTGTTGTGGGGTCCACCAATGATTGTACCGTTGTACGGATATTCTCCGACAAAAAGAATATTTCTCGACCAATCGAATATTATATAACAACTTGCATACTTTGTAAAATTTATAAATATTAACCACAATTATAACATTATAATAAATCCACATCACAATAAAAAAAATATTTTAAAAAATTTAAATCTTTATTCGTAAAATTTGGGATTTTACGAATAAGCTCCGGTTATTCATAGAAGGCCGAACAATACTGTTGGGTCGTGATATTTCTCCTATTGGGCCGAATGGATTGGGCCTACTTATTCAGTTAGTCCATTGGATCTTCACTATTAGGTGTTGAAATTATTGGGCCTAGTCACCATATTACTTCTATTTTAACCCTATAAGACCGGGCCGGTTCATTGGAATAACCCATTGGATCATTTAATATCTATTACTTTGACTTGTAATGATGAAAAAGCATGACAGTTGACTAAGACACCTGCCATGCATTAATGTGGATGGGATCATAGATGACCGACGATAGAAATAGTGATCAAAAGTAGTAGATAGACTACATGCAGTCGGCAGAACCCATCAGATCATGGGGCTGTGTCAGATAACAGTGGGTGGCACAGTAATCCGGGCAAAGAGAGTATAACCTAGCAAGGAAGTCTTCACAAAGGGGTACGTCTTCATATACACACAACTGAATTATTATCTCTCTCAATACACTAAACATTAGATCCTCCATTGTTAACCTTGTGAACACGTTTACTCACTCTCACGCCTGAGCTATCCCCCGGCGGTCCGGCCGTCAAGCTTGTGGTGTTTTTCGTGTTTACTGTGCAGGATCAGGGCATCTTAAGTGATTGGGACGTGGCAGAAGATCCTGACGTTAATATTGGCGCTAGAAGGAGGGCTGTGTTCTAGTGTTCTTGAAGTTTTCAATCACAAATTGTAGCTGCTCTACGTCAGAATCCATGGTAAAGAAGAGTAAAACAGTTACCTCTAAAGGATAGCTGATGGCTATGACTTCATCTACACAATGAGTATCTGTCAAGGATTGATTGGGTTCTTCAAAGAGTGCTCATGCTGGTACTGCTTCCAAGCAGGTTTCTGAGGGTTCTCGTTCGAGAGCCCAAGGTGATGCTAGAAGAAGATTGATTTTTGCTGCCGAGAGAAGACCTGACCATGGTCGGAAAAGGGTACAAGGCGTACTGCTTAGAATCATATACCGAAGTGGTCAGACTGACAAACCGATCAAGTTAGAAAGAAGTCTACACTTTAAAGACATGTCTCGAGGCCATCCTCGGGATCGAAGCAGACCCAACAGCCATTTTCCTGATTGACCAAAGAGGGTATTCCGCCCTATTGGTCTTCGGGATTATGGTCGAAGCAGAGTAGATGAAGACCCAACGGCCATTTTCTTGATTGACCAAAGAGGGTATTCCGTCCTATTGGTCTTCGGGATTATGGTCGAAGCAGAGTAGATGAAGACCCAACAGCCATTTTCCTAATTGATCGAAGAAGGGTATTCCGCCCTATTGGTCTTCGGGATTATGGTCGAAGTAGAGTAGATGAAGACCCAACAACCATTTTCCTGATTGACTGAAGAAAGGTATTCCGCCTTATTGGTCTCCGGGATTATGGTCGAAGCAAAATAGATGAATACCCAACAACCATTTTTTTGATTGATCGAAGAAGGGTATTCCGCCCTATTGGTCTTCGAGATTATGGTCGAAGCAGAGTAGATGAAGACCCAACAACCATTTTTTTGATTGAGTGAAGAAGGGTATTCCGCCCTATTGGTCTTCGGGATTATAGGCGAAGCAGACCCAGAAGTCGCATTCCTGAGAATCCACTGAGGGCACACCGCCCTGTGGATACTCGTCTTCGGAGATGCCCGTCTAAAACTGCAGGTTCGAATGGAAAGGACAAGACTATTCAGAAGAGACTTTGAGAAGGTTTATGTCCAAATCGGCAGAAAGATGTTTTCCAATCTTTGGTACGTGGAAAGGGCCGAAGAATGCTAAGATGTTCCAGTGGACTTCGGGTTGTGAAGACGCCTTCCAGGGAATAAACGATCTATCTTTATTCGGTGCCTTTGTTGGTGAAGCCCGATCCTGCTGAGATATATTATTTGTATCTGGCAGCTAGTTCGTTGACAGTGGGAGCAGTTTTGGTGCGTGAAGTTGGGGTAAGCAGCACCCGGTTTGCTACGTAAGCCGTGTCCTTAGGGATGAAGAAATAAGATGACGATAGTTATGGAGAAACTGAAGAGTCCGACAAAACCGTTGCAGTGCTTCGGCAGAATCAGAATTCGTGGGTGTTGTTTGCAGACGGGTATTCTACTTTGGACTTATCTCCCACTATTGAGGAATTTTGGGTGCCGTCCGAAGCTGTAGATGTTCTTCGGAGGGTTCATGTGGGTATTTGTGTCAGCTAAATAATTTGATCCCACATCAGCCACTAAAAGGCTATATTAGATTTTATCTCATATACCTCTTGCTGTCTGGGGGTAGTCATACTGGGTCCATTGCCTAGGGATCATGTTAACAAGCGACAGCTCATGGAAATCGAAGTTTGAAGCATTCATGAGGAACTTCGGTAGCTCATCCATAGTCTGACATGCACGGGCAGATGCCACCTCGGTGTCAGGAGGTTCGGGTGGACTCGCTGGCCATTCGATGGTAGCCTTTTTGGCAGGAGGTCCTTAGACCTTGTCAGACCCTTCGTGGTAGGCAAGTGTCATCCTTAAGACGTTGTCAGGCCCTGCGTGGTAGGCAATTGTCGACACTTAGACCTTGTCAGGCCCTCCGTGGTAGGCAAATGTCATCCTTAAGACGTTGTCAGGCCCTGCGTGGTAGGCAATTGTCGCCACTTAGACCTTGTCAGGCCCTTCGTGGTAGGCAAGTGTTATCCTTAAGACATTGTCAGGCCCTGCGTGGTAGGCAATTGTCGACACTTAGACCTTGTCAGGCCCTTCGTGGTAGGCAAGTGTCATCCTTAAGACATTGTCAGGCCCTGCGTGGTAGGCAATTGTCGACACTTAGACCTTGTCAGGCCCTTCGGGGTAGGCAAGCGTTGTCCTTCAGACCTTGTCAGGCCCTTCGTGGTAGACAACTGCCGTTCTTTAGACTTCGTCAGGCCCTTCGTGGTAGGCGAATGTCATCTTTTGGTTTTGTTAGGCATGTTGGGGTAAACAAATTCTCAATGAAGCATATCTGTCTCACACTTCGGTAACGATAAGTATGCATTATTTTATTTTGTTCAAGTGTTGAGTTCAGATTATATTATCATTGTTCTTAACTGTTATATAATTATTTGCTTGATTATTGACTAACTGTTTAAGATAAGAGGCACTTGCACATTTTTCAAGATGATTGATGATCAATTACTGACAATAAATGTTCACTCATAAGTAATAAGGCATGAAGTTGATATTTTAATATTAATTGTTCACAACAAGTTAGAATTTTTACAGAAAGTTCTACAGCTAAAGATAAGGAGATGTCATCTTCAGGCTTCTTCCTTGTCATCGTCACCATCTGAAGAGTCTAGAAGAGATGGATCTACCTTGGCCCGAGCTTTTTCTTGCCTTTACTTCACCAGATTTCATCTACTTCGGAATTACATATGGACGATCTCATCGTTCAAATCGGAGGATTTTCTGTATTCTACCTGGATCTCCTTACGAAGATCTTCGGTCAGTGGCGGACCCAAGTTCCTAAAAGCCCGAGGTTCTTGGAGTTCATCTTCAAGCTTTTGACGGAGTGCTATATATCTTGCCTCTTTAGCGTGGATATTGTTATTTTGCTTCGTCAGGCTCTGATTAGACTCGGCCAAATCTTCATTCCTCTTCGTCAAAATTTCATTCTTCGGAAGCAGGTCGACATTTATATCTGTGATGACTCGATGTGTGGCCCTGGTCGTCTCCAACTCTTTTTTGACCTTGTCGAGGTCCTTCCGAAGGCACTCATTGTTGAGGAGAACAATGTCAAGGTTGCTTCTTTCTTTTGTCAACACAGACTTTAGAATGGCTTTCTCCCTTCGGCTTCGGTATTCTCTTCGATATTTTCTTCGGCATTCCCTTCGGTATCCTTTTTGGCTTCTTTGTATTTGAGACGGAGACGCACGAATTAGCGTTTGCCTGCAGATGACCATTATTAGTCAATCATTTCAAATTGATGGGCAGCGAAGTGAATGAATAAATCAAAACTGTCGAATTCCTTTAGTCTGGTATTTCATTCCTTCGTCCATCAGGTCCGTGATGGAATTATTGCCGAACCGGAATTCCATTCTATGGCTTGAGCTTCGGTAGTTGAAAGCTCTTCAATTGGTACTTCTGTAGAGGTCGGCGAAGATGAACCCTTTATGTTGTCATTTGATGTTCATCAGATAGAATTCGGTAAACCGTATTTTTGGCCTTTATTGGTCTTATTATAATTCCTTTTGTCCTGAACTGATGTCATTTATAGTTTCCTATTAAACCTCATGTTTAATAAAAAACTAGGGAGCAATGTTGGGTCGTGATATTTCTCCTATTGGGCAGAATGGATTGGGCCTACTTATTCAGTTAGTCCATTAGATCTTCACTATTGGGTGTTGATATTATTGGGCCTAGTCACCATATTACTTCTATTTTGACCCTATAAGACCGGGCCGGTTCATTGGACTAACCTATTGGATCATTTAATATCTATTACTTTGACTTGTAATGATGAAAAAGCATGACAGTTGACTAAGGCACCTGCCATGCATTAATGTGGATGGGATCATAGACGGCCGGCGATAGAAACAGTGATCAAAGTAGTAGATAGACTATATGCAGTCGGCAGAACCCATCAAATCAGGGGGCTGTGTCAGATAGCAGTGGGTGGCACAGTAATCCGGGCAAAGAGAGTATAACTTAGCAAGGAAGTCTTCACAAAGGGGTACGTCTTCACATACACACAACTGAATTATTATCTCTTTCAATACACTAGACATTAGATCTTTCATTGTTAACCTTGTGAACACGTTTACTCACTCTCACGCCTGAGCTATCCCCCGACGGTCCGGTCGTCAAGCTTGTGGTGTTTTTCGTGTTTACTGTGCAGGATCAGGACGTCTTACGTGATTGGGACATGGCAGAAGATCCTGGCGTTAACAAATACGAAGAAGCCTAGTAAAATGAGCCACACAATTTGAACCAACAGGAGCGCTTGGCCCGACAATGCCCCATTACCCACCTCACAAAATCCTAGCTTTGCAACATGGGTGCCGGCACAGAGCGCTGTCCCGGCAACCGCACCAATAGGTGACACCGTCCACGCCGCAGAGGGGGTCTGTCCGGAAGCACTTGACGGGACAAGGGACCGAAAACACTTCTTCTCCACCGCAGAGACCACCGGAATTACCATGATCCGAAGGTAACTGGAGAGGATTGTAACCACCTCCACCTGACCAGACGGTAGGAAAGAAGAGACCTATAAATGTAAATGTAATGAGAAAAAAAGAGAATGATAATGTGGATCTTCGGATTGTACAAAATGCCAGGCCCAACCCGGCTGAATTTTTTCGATTAAACGGTAATTCTTGAGTAAGATCTCATCTTAAAATTTAGGGCTTACTGAGGGGGAGAAGGAAGATGGATTATTAGCAAAAAAGAAAGAAAGAAGGGAAGATGAATGAAGGTTCAGGCTTTTCTTCCTCAGTCTTGACAAATACACTAAAGAGAAACTATAATAATACTGTCTTCGTCCCGAGATAAAAGTCTTTATTATTATTTTAAATAGGAGTTAAATATATTTTTGCCCACTCTACTCGACCTCAATTTACAAATGCATCACTGAACTGATTTTTTTTACGATCAACTCATTAAACTATAATTTTTTTATAAAAATTAAAATTTCCATCTAAAAGTGTTAAAATTTAACGAAAAGTCCATATGGCAAAGCTAAATAAGAGGAGTCTTATTATAGATGGGTAGTCAGTATTTTTGATATGTATCATTAGTATTCTCAAAAGCTGAAAGAGTTATGAGAGAAAATTAGGGCTAACCACACAAGATATTGTAGAATCTAAAATTCTCTTCTTTAATCAATATATTACACAAGATATTGTAGAATCTAAAATTCACTTCTTTAATCAATATATTCTTAGTGGATCAACTTTTGAGCGTTGCACACTTGGATAACGAATGTTTGATTCGAGAAATTGAAGAAGTACGAAGGAGCAAAATGTTGGAACTTGAAGATTAAATCAAAGAGGTATATCTTTTATCTTTCCTCAATTAATAATATAGCATTTTAAATACCATATTTGCATGCTTCCGCTGTCTTTTACAATGTTGATTGTATGTATGTCTTGTTTCTGTAAACCAATATATAATACCTTGTTGAACATGATATTAAATAGTCCCCCATATTAAGTCATTTTATAATCCCTGAACTAATAATCTCAAGTTCAAATTTAAAATAAATAATTTTATCTCAAGTGTAATTTTTACAAACAAAAATTATATTAGGACCACCTAATAATACATCCAAGACCAATGATTCAATATATATTCTCTCTTTAATAAGTTTCCGGAATTCTTCCCCTTTTTAACATGTCAAACATGGTTTTACGTTTATCCACAAATAAATAAATTAAAAGCTTTATTTAAGTTAAAAAGGTATTTGTCTGCCCTCATTAAATTTATATTTATTTTTACAATTCGTGAGGCATATTAAAGTAAAAATGTAATGTCACATAATTTAGATAAATTATTTATATACTCATTTGGGAGTAATTTATGTTCGGTAAACCTATTTTTATGTTATTTAAAATTTTCAAGTGATTTTGGTAATTAAGAATTATTGAATTATTCATATACCTATTTAAGAATTGATACTTGGGTATAGAAAATGAGTCCCACACTTGCGTATAGGAATTTATAAAAACAATAAATTTTACTTGGTTAAAATATCAACCGATAAGCATTAGTATAACTTATTGAAAACAAACTAAAAGGAAATAAATTGAGTTGAAATCCAAGTCAATGTTCCTTAACTGTCATAACTACCTCCCATTTTTATGGCCTCCCGTTCCCGAAAAAAGAAAATACTCCTACTGTAAAACAAAAAAGTTTTGTATGGTGTGGTGCATGTTCTTATGACAAGGTCATATATGCAGGTTTGACTGACGTCCACAAATACACAGCTCTTATCATTATTAACAAAACCTCCGCTACGCCTATATAAGCATTTCTTTGCCCTCATTTTCATTCCAGCCTCTTGCAAAGTTTTTAACTACCCCATTTTGAACAATCTTTCACCTACCTCCCCCTCCTCGACCAGCCTCACACATTCGTCCCGTCTTATTCTTTCGAATCATGGGAGGCTGTGCGAGCAGACCAAAGGATTTGAACCTCGGATCGGAGCCCGTCCCAGTCGAGGCCCCAGTCAGTTCTATGAAGCCCGAGGCCGAGACTGCTCCCCAAGTATTCACCCTCTAACCTAGCTTCATTTAATGTTAGCTAACCTAGCTTCGTTTAATATTAGGTAGGTAGATTTAGAGATACTCCAATGATTAAAGAGTTGCACCATACAACATGCCAGTGCTTGTCTACATCTATCTAGACAATTTTTTCTCTAGATACCAAACATTATTCAAATATATATATATATATATATATATATATATATATATATATGTGTGTGTGTATATATATTTTATTTAACAACACTTGTTTCGATGACACTTATTGTGGCTTATTGTGACATTACAATCACTTTTTGCAATTATCTTATGTTCTTAATCTTCAACATATATATATAAATATATAATATAATACCCATATTACAGGAGAACAATGCCGATGAAAAGAAGGAAGAAGAGCCTTTGATAGATATCTCCGAACCTGCTAAGGAATCCCACGAGGCTGAGTCGAAGACAACTGAGGCAGAAATTGTTCCGGAGTTGATCAAGCCCTCCGAGGAGGAGGTGAAGCCTGCGGACTCAACGGAGGTGACAGCACCAACCGCGGAAATAGTTGAAGCCCTCAAGGAGCCAGCAGAGGTGAAACCAGAAGTTGAGGTAGTAACCCCAAGATCTGTAGATAAAAGTGATGCACCTCTTGTCACTTTGTAAACATCATTAATTCTTACTTATTTTTGGGTGACAAGTAATGGACTAATTCTACAACTTTACATTGTCGAGGCTCTTGTAACAAATTCCTGTAACAATAAAACAACACCAATTTTAGTTCTAAACATTTCTACATATCTATGGCTGCGAGCCGTCCATACAAAAAAAGCCATCTCTTGTGAAATATTTCTATATATCTGCAGGTGTCAATAGATTATACTCGCTGCATGAATATTATTTCAAGTGTTTTTATATTTTCACAATTAAATATGCTTGGCCCCAGCACCGTGTTAGGGGGGACATTTGGAAATAATAATCCCCCCCTTTTATTTTTTATTTTTTATTTTTTTATAATATGACGCATATGCTTTGAATGCCTATGGTGATATATAGCAAAGAAGAGGATTAGAGGAATTTGGCTCAAAATTTGATGCAGGAGGGAACTTCACTATTGAAGTTTTCTAAAGGTAAATGCAGGCATAAGGCATGAATGCCTTAAGTTTCATAGTTTTTGGTCTAATTTGATTTTACAAAGTCGCAGAACATCAGACTTTGCTTCTCTTACCATCTTCTCTTAATGCTTTTGTATTTTACTTCTAAATTTAGTCAAATACAGAGGACTTCAGAATTTGCAGGGTCGAGTTTTAGCCAGTGAAATTTGTTACCTTTTCATGATAATGTGATACTGAAAGAAGGATGCCACGATATTTTTTTTACTTTCAAACACAGTGACAGAACACAAACATAAATTTTCTTATTGAGGACAAGTCGGGAAGAAATTTTTAAACAAAACATGGACTGCAATCATCCATTGATACTTACTGATACTCATAAAACACACTACATTTACAGTTGGAATGAAAATACACAAAAAAAAGCACCACTATAACATGAATAAACACACAAAAAAAGGAACAAACTTTTAAGTAGACTTGCTAAGCGCACCATTGGTGTCCTCCAAGGACTCTTGGATAGCCTCTGGAAGTGCATGCTCCTTTGAGGTTCCCTCTTCAACTTTCTTCTCATCTTTTACAGCCAATATTACTAGAACCACCAACAATGGATAACTTATTGTGCATAGTACCCAATTCACAACCAATTGGGACATGAATGACACTTTGTGTGTATCGATTTGCCAAGCAACTGCTGCTCCTGCACTCTGCACTCCTTTGTAGAATCCAGTATATCTGCAACAGAGTGAAAAAGAAAACAGTTAGTACCAAACAAATTGTCAATATGAACAGCCTAATAGTTTAATTAAGAAACAAAAATTACCTGCTAAGAATAGCAGAATCATCAGCCAAAGCTCCGATAACCCAGTAAACCATGCTCTGGAACATAGCATCTAGTAACCCATAACTGAAATACAACACAAATGGCCCTGCAAAATTAGAACCAGAGTCCTTAAAATCAAGCTTATTGGGATGATCAGGGCTAGAATACCCAAGCTGATTTGCAAGCCCTCCACCCCAAATTGCAGTCCCAAGAATTCCAACAGCTCCAATACCAACTAATCCCCTCATCCTCCTGCTCTTAAAACTGAAATCCATGATATACCCAATCGTAACTGACCCAACCATTTGGGCTCCCCAGTAGAACACATTGTTCAACCCTCTAGTCCTCAAATTAAACAAAACCCCATTCACATTATTAAACTGGTAGGTGTAAAAGAAGTTACTAGCCCAGGCTGCGGGCACCAGCAACAGCATATTCCAATTCAAAAACAGCTTCAAAATAGCAACACTTTCAATGGAAACATTAGAGTACTTGATGTTAGTGCAACGGGAACCATCGTCGCGAATAACATTGCTAGGATGTAAGATTGCAAGTGAAACAACTGTTCCAATGGTCATGAAAATCATGAATCCAATGTAGGTTCCGTCATTGACTGAATTGGCCTCACTTCTGTTATAATTTAGAATAAAGGGAATTAGGCCCCCAATAACGCCACCCATATTGAAAATACTCCAAAACATGGCAATATAACTTCCTTTCCGATCTGGAGGTGGATATGAGGTCATGATGGCTCCCTGACCGGCCCAGAGGAGTCCGGCACCGATACCGAGGAGGGCTCCGGCGACGATAGCGAAGGCCTGGTGTTTGTGGTGGTTGTAATAGAGGAAGGAGCCGGCGTAAAGGATGTAAGTGGTGCAGCCGGAGAAAAGGGTCAGCCGTGGGCCTAATATGTTGTAAATTCCGCCGCCCAAGACGCCGAAGATGGCGAAGGTGGTGTAGAGGGCGGTGTTGGCGTTGTTTGCGGCGGTGTGGTCCACCTGTCCACCACCTCCCATGCCGGATAAGGCATTGAACATGCCGGGACAACAGAAGCAGACCAATCCAATCAGACCCACTTGGACTAACGGGGAATTGTACCGGAAATAAGATGATTTTTGTAGTTCCAATATTTTAGGGTTTCCCGTTTCTTCATCAGCTTGAAAACCCATGATTGGATTGTATGAAGAGGGAGAAAATGGAAAATGATATGGATGAGTGATGGAAAGGAGCATGAATTTAAGGAGGTTTTAGTATTCAAAGTCCTGTATAGAGTGTCACGCCTGAGCTTGCTGACAAGTGACAACTGGATAAATACTCCAATATTGGTGAATGGAAAAGTATTGGCAGACATGAAATTGGGACTGAAAAATTAGATTGGCTCAATTTTTTTCTTTGTGACCTTTAAAAAATATATAATATTTATTTTAATAGAAATTTTTATAAAATATAGTGTTTTAGATATAATTTAAATATATATACGAATACAGGATTATACAGATCCAAATTATATCTAAAATATTATATTTTATAAAAATTTCTGTTAAAATAAATATTATATATTTTTTAAGAATCACAATAAAAAAAAATAAAAAAAAAATTCAACGAGTCCAATTTTTCGGTCCCAATTTCTTGTTCACGAAAAGATGTATAATGACAAAACTGCAAGAGCTTTCTAATCTTATGATTCCGAGAGATTCACCTTGTCTTGTTAAAGCGTTACACTCATTATTGAGTTTCATAGGACTATTTTTTTTCTCCCTTCCTCTCGCATGTGTTAATAATATTTTAGGTGTAGTAAAAAGGTTTAAATACATTTTAAACTTTTAAATTTTTTACTTTTTATACTTTAAAGTCATATTTCAACTTTAAAACATTAAATCTCAATGTCTCTGTATTTTTATAAATTAAAATTTTTAATTATTTAATTAAAAATTTCTAACCGGAATAAGTTAAGTGCTTCAAAATAAAAAATAATTAAACTTATATTGACTTAACATATTAATAACATTATAACCTTATCCGCTCACAATATTAACTTAAATTCTGATAACATTGCCAAGCTTGCAACTTCAAGTTATAATACATGCTTATTATATGTACTTAATTACCATGATCAGTTTTATCATTACTGATTAAGACAACTAATACTTATTAGGTGTGACCATCTATAAGTATAATTTAATTAGGCACTCCAGTACTGCTGCATAAAAATAAAAGAATATATCTGTCTGCACATTGACTGAAGACACATTCAAGAGTAAAAATAACATATATAGAGGGTAGAGAGAAATACTTTTAGTACTCCTTCCGTTCTTTAATATAAGTCGTTTTAGAGTTATGCATAAGTATTAAGGAAATAATTATAAAACATTAAATATACTATAAATTATCTATATTACCCTTATATTGGAAAAATAGAATTGTTATTTATTGGACAAAAAATAGTGAGAGAATCAAAGTTATACTCTCTCCGTTCTTTAATATAAGTCGTTTTAGAGAAATATTTTTGTTCCTTAATATGAGTCGTTTGAGAATTTCAAGTAAACATTAATTGTTTAGTTTCCAATATTACCCCAAGTATTAAATGTAATTTTGGTTCTCTCACTATTTTTTGTCCAATAAATAACAATCTCTTATTCCAATACAAGGACAATATAGACAATTGATATTATAGTTAATGTTATGCAATCATTACCTTAATACTTGGGGTAATATTGAACGGATGAAGGAACGGATGAAGTATTTATTACTTGGGGTAATATTGAAAACTAAGCAATTAATGCTTACTTAAAATTCTCAAACGACTTATATTTAGGAACAAAAACATTTCTCTAAAACGACTTATATTAAGAATTAGAGGGAGTACTATATTACATTTTGTGAACCGGCCTTAATCCTCCTCTCATTGGAATGTTTTCGGGGCAACTTAACTTTAGTGTAATGATATGTTTGGATTGAGAGAATGAAATAGAAGAATGGATAAAATAAAAATAGTGTATTTGATTATTATTTTGGAAGATAAATCATTCTAATAGAATAAAAATTTATTTGATTCCTTTATTTTTTTTATTCCATACAAAGAAGGTATAATAAAATTAATTGGGGGGGCGTCCGGTGGTCTTAATGACCGGTACCGTCCGGTGCTCCCCTTTTTTTTTTTGTTTTTTTTTGTTTTTTTTTTCTACAATTATGAGAAAAAAAAATAAAAAATAATAGAGCAAGTTTGAACAAAAAATTGTAAAAGAAAGTACGTTTTTTATTGAAAAAACACTGTAAACAGTTTACAGTGTTTTTTCAATAAAAAACGTACTTCCTTTTACAGTTTTTTGTTCAAACTTGCTCTATTATTTTTTATTTTTTTTTCTCATAATTGTAGAAAAAAAAAACAAAAAAAAAATAAAATAAAAAAAATTAACAAAGGTACCGGACGGTACCGGTCATTAAGGACACCGGACCGCCCCCCAACCCTAATAAAATCTATTCCAATGGAAGATATATGTGACAAATTTGTCATTATCTGACAACATCTACCAACACCAACAACAACCAAACATGCACATAAAATACCTTAAAATCATTTCATTCAGTCCACCATTCCAAACACAGTATAAATAAAAAAAATTAGCTGACCACGATGTGGTGGTGCAGGCCGGTGACGAGGTTCCTTTGTTAATGGAGTCTCTGTTTTGGAATCTGGGAAAAGATTTCTAGTTCAAGACAATCATAACCAAGGAAGGCGACACACTGACTCACAATGAATACAAAGACAGTCAGATGTTGAACTTGAGAAACCAAGAATTGAGATATTGGTTAACTCATAGCTGCAAGCGTGCTTCAATCTGGCTCTGTCCAGGAAGAAAGAAACAAAAAAAAGTTATATTTTTTTGGCGGCTTAAACATTTTTGTTATTTTTTTAAAGTAGAACTTCACAAGTTAACAACACCCACTACCTTTTCGATTTTGGTTCAGGCCCAACCAAGGTTGATAAACTATGTCAATCAAATTAGTATGGATAGGACTTCTCATGCCAAAAAAATTTAGGTTAAAATTGGGCTAGCACTAGCTAATCAGAATCTCAACCCAACAAAAACTCTACCCACAAGGGAGCATATGGGTGTGCTAAAGAGAGAAATTAATCCACCAAAAGAGTTTTATTATGAAAAAAGTTCTCTTTATATTGATCGTCAAAATGTTCTCAAAATTTGATCAAATTCATTATTATGTCATCATTACTAAAATAACAAGCTTAAAAAAAACATAAAATATATTCTTAATATTTGCAAAAGAAAGGAGTCCCCCCCCTCCCCCCACCCCCACACACACACCAAAAAAATAGAAGAAGTTTTTAGCATATACTCTTATAGTCTTATTCCAAAATGTGAGTACATATGGCGATGACATTAAGTGGTTATTTCAAACATTAAAACAGCAAATGAGATTCAACTTTGGTTGAATCCATCCCAGTTATTCCTCCTAATAACTTCTCTAGACCTCAATATGGCGATGATTGATCTGATCTTCAGAAGAGTCTGCAACCCAGGCACAATCAAAGGTAACATCAAGAAAATAAAGCAAGAAAACCAGGACCAAACAAGAAAGGAACATAGGGATAGGCCCAAAGATCCAAAGAAAAAGAGGAAAAGAGAAGTAGAAAGCACGCAATCCCATAGACCAAAAATAGCCCCCCCAATTCACTGTCCTCCACACATACTCGGCCGTGAGTCGGTGATGATTATAACTCATGTCATCATAATTATTTAAAGCTGATAACTTCTTGTAAGGCACATTTATCAGAATGCTTGAATGGCTATAGTACCTAATTGACTGCACATTCAGTAAGAATGCCAACAAGAAGCACACCAAAATAGAGAACAACTTAACGGAATACTCGAATGCGCTTTTGTCACCGTATATGAATAGGGTTGAGCGGTCGCCGCTAGTGCCCGTCTTGCTGGTCATCAAAATGGCTATCAGAGAGCAGAGCATAATGGCCGTAGACGCCAAAAGGGTCGATGCCATTATGTTGTTTCTCAAAGTTTGTACTGCCAGAACCCCCTTCGATGCATCCTGCAATAAAATTAAAAAAGGCAAAAACAAATTGTTTAATTTTTCCCAAGATTAATAATGTAGCAATGACAATTCTGTTCTGAAATACTAACGGACAAATATGTTAGCTAAGCATAATGAATATATTGAATTCGGATCCTCTCCTAGTCCGAATCATTCTCTGCTATGCAATAATAAATTCCCGATGATGATAATATTGCATGTATGATATAAAAATGTGAGCCCACTTGTGTTGTCATAATGAACTCCTACGTATTGCTGCCACATTATTTTTATTTATTTATATAGACCGTAATACTCCCTCGTCACTTAATATAGAGTTGTGCACAAGTATTAAGAAAATAATTGTATAACATTAAATATAATATCAAATATCTATATCGTCATTGTATTGAAAAAATAGATTGTTATTTATTGGGCAAAAAATAGATTGTTATTTATTGGACAAAAAATAGTGAGAAGACCAAAATTATATTTAATACTTGGAGTAATATTGGAAACTAAATAATTAATGCTTACTTGAAATTCTAAAACGTCATATATTAAGGGACAAAAAAAATTCTCTAAAACGTCTTATATTAAAGTACGGAGGGAGTATTAATTTGTGGGATAATATTAATTGTATTTATATAAATCAGACTAATTGTAATTGATTGGTCTAACATATGGATACTATTTAAGTCTAATATGGACTCACTAGTGTGAATTATTTAAGTAATATTTTGGGCTTGTGATGAGTAGGCACACTGTTACTAACCAATAATAACATAAATAAGGAACTAGGTCATTTCACTTGATAGTTGATGCTACACGCGCATAATATTTAGGGTTTCTCATCAAGTCAGTATATAGGGCATCAAGGAGTAGTACGTTGTTCGTCTAGAAGAGACCAATTTCGCTACGTTCATCATGGATTCCAAACAAGGTACACACAAAGTAATTATTTTTCTATATGTTTTATGTGTTCTTCTATCTATGTCTAAGGTTGAGATTAATTATTATGAATTAATTTTTACACACTTACCATCAATGACGAATGCAGAAATTTTATCAAGGGAGGACTATATTTAAACTATTTACTTTTTTTTAATTATATACAACATATATATATATATATATATATATATATATATATATATATATAAGAAAATGATCCATAGAATACGTTAGCTAGAGGGACTGTTTCAACTAACGCTCAAAATTAGAGTGAATGACTGAGATGAGGGCCTAGCCGCTACTCCCTCTGATTATCCTTGTACATAAGGATAATTATAAGGGTAATCAGTAATTATCTTTATACTTATCCTTATACTTATTAACAGATTATCTTTATACATATTACTTATTAATCAGTAAAATAAAATAATAAAAAATTATAAAGATAATTATAAGGATAATCAGTAATTATAATATAATATAAATTCAATCACTATTTCCTATTTATAATTAAAAATTATAAGACGATAATTATTAATTATCCTTATACATACTTATTTTATTAATAAATATAAGGATAATTACTGATTATACTTATAATTTTTTATTATTTTATTTTACTGATTAATAAGTAGTATGTACAAGGATAATCAGAATAATCAGTAATTAAGCCAAATTTTTTTTTGCCGCTAGAAAAAATAATACCCCTTACCTTATAAAGAAGAGTACTCCGACGGTAGGGCAGGGATATACTTGAAGAAACTTGCACTACGCTCAAAGCTTTCTTAAACGCTAAAGAAATACGCTCAAGATTATAGAAGAGTAATTCTCTCTACAGTTTCTCTCTCTAGAGTTCCAGTGAATTCGTAAGAAATAATGAAGGAATAAGCTTCTATTTATAGAAGAATGGACTGAATAGTAACTAATCCATGAACGGTTCAGATTGATTTACAATAAAATATAATATATTCTATTTATAATCTAATAAAACGAATAACTTTTAAAAAAAATTTATTATGCAAATACTATGCAAGCACTATGCAAATACTATGCATAATAAAATATAATATAATCAAACTATTGTCTAATAAAACAGATAACTTTATAAAAGTATTCTGTTTTATATAAAAAGAGGGAAAAGGGTCAAAAAAAACCCTGATGTTTACCCCGATGTCCCACTTGCACCCTAAACTAATTTTTTTTCCAAAAATACCCTTAACGTTACATTTTTGGGTCGCTTGTGCCCCTGCCGTTAACAGAATACAAACGGAGTAAAAATTTGATGACCTGACAGTCTTAATTATAAAATATATTTTAAATAAAACAATATATATCATTTAATCAAAACAAAAAAAATGCTAAAACTCAAAATAAAAAAATCATAACATATTTACATCATTTTATCAAAATAATAAAATTCAAATTATTTTATTAACTAATCAAAACAACTAATTAAATAAAATAAGTTGTATAACATATTTACATCATTTAATCAAAATACTAAAATTCAAAATATAACATATTTAAATCAAATACTAATTAAAAAATAATACTAAAATATTAATTAAAAAAATACTAAAATACTAAAAAAAAATCAAATTAAAAAAATACTAATATACTAACATTCTGTTTTTTTTAAAAATTCTATTTTTTAAAAAAGACTGTTTTTTAAAAAAATCTATTATACTAAAATTCTATTTTTTTATATAACAAACTGTTTTTAAAAGAGTTCCCTTTTTTAAAAAAAATATGTTTTTTAAAAAATTCTATTTTTTTAAAAAAAGTTACGTTTTTTTAAAAAAGTTTGTTTTTAAAAAATTTCTATTTTTTAAAAAAATCTGTTTTTTTTAAAAAAAATTGTTTTTAAAAAATTCTGTTTTTTTAAAAGCTGTTTTTAAAAAATTCTATTTTTTTTAAAAAAAACTGCTTTTAAAAAAGTTTCGTTTTTTTAAAAAAGTTTGTTTTTAAAAAATTCTATTTTTTTTAAAAAAATCTGCTTTCGTTTTCTAAAAAATGGTTGTATTTTAAAAAAATCTATTTTTTAAAAATTCTGTTTTTTTAAAAAAAGCTGTTTTTAAAAAAAATCAATTTTTTTTTTAAAAAATCTATTTTTTTTAAAAAAAATTGCTTTTAAAAAAGTTCCGTTTTTTTTAAAAGTTTGTTTTTAAGCAAATTCTATTTTTTTTAAAAAAAATCTGCTTTCGTTTTTTTTAAAAAGTTTGTTTTTAAAAAATTCTATTTTTTAAAATTTTTTTTTAAAAACAAATCTATTTTTAAAAAATTCTATTTTTTTAAAAAAAAATTGTTTTTTAAAAAAATCTATTTTTAAAAAAAAACTGCTTTTAATAAAGTTCCGTTTTTTTAAAAAGTTTGTTTTTAAAAAAATTCTATTTTTAAAAAAAAATCTGTTTTTAAAAAATTCTAATTTTTAAAAAAAACTGTTTTTAAAAAATTCTGTTTTTTTTAAAAAAATCTTCTTTTAATTAGTTGTTTTGATTAGTTAATAAAATAATTTGAATTTTATTATTTTGATAAAATGATGTAAATATGTTATGCTTTTTTTATTTTGAATTTTAGTATTTTTTATTTTGATTAAATGATATATATTGTTTTATTTAAAATATATTTTATAATTAAGCATGTCACGTCATCAGATTTTAACTCCGGTATGTATTCTGTTAACGGCAGGGGCACAAGCGGCCCAAAAATGTAACGTTAAGGGTATTTTTGAAAAAAAATTAGTTTAAGGTGCAAGTGGGACATCGGGGTAAACATCAGGGGCTTTTTTTAATCCTTTTTCCTATAAAAAGATTTTATTATTAACATAATAAAACGAATAACTTTATAAAAATATTATGTTTTATATATAAAAAACTTTTCTGTATTATTACATTAATAATACTAATAAAACAAAACTTCATTATTATTATTATTATTCACACTATTAATCGAACAGACCGTTTTCAGGAAAGAGGGGACTTTTCAATAAGGATTTTTTTATTGGCGCGCAATTAGGTGACCAAACCTCACCTTGACAAAACTTCTAGACATCGTTAATATTGCAAATAATAATATTAATAACTCTGTCATCTCAATTATTGATTTAATAATATATAAAATATCGACAATAATTGAATAAAACTGAATGACTTCTCACGTAAGCATCAATAATCAATATCGTGTGCTACTATGCAACCTCGCGTATTACTGTATTTTTACTACCGAGTAGTTCAACAGTATTAACGATAAAATTTTCGTCGTTTTTTTCAATAAAATATTTTTGTCGTTTTCTTAATCCGACAATAATTCTGTTGTGGAGTCCACCAATGATTATGCCGTCGTACGAATATTTCCTTTTAAAACGAATATTCTCCGACCAATCGAATATTATATAACAACTTGCGTTCTTTGCAAAATTTATAAATATTACCCACAACTATAATATTATATCAAATTTAATCCATAATATTCAAAAATAATATTTATAAAAAATTTATTTTTATTAATAAAAGTTGGGGTCTTACAATATATATTTGTTTTATGTTTGCCCATGAATTGATTGAGTGTTCAAGTAAGATATGATAATGAAATTATAATAGTAAAATTAAAAATAGTCTCATTAATTTTATATTATTATATAAAAACTAATGAGATTTTTTCTTTAACATAAAATTATTTAATAAATATAACCTGAGTCAGTTTTCTTTTTTTACGTTTTAACATATATGTATGTAGGAAAATATTGCAACAAGTTATGGGTGGTCAATTGACTACCCTTGCCCCTACATGGATCCGTCAGTGCTTACCAGTAAAGATTATGTGGAGATTAATCTATGGAATTTAGTAAAAACAAAAAATAAATAAGAAGACATGAACGAAACGTAAATAATGAGGCATGGAAGTTAAACGGGTGACTTAATTAGGAGATGAATGAACCTCCATCATAGCATGAACCCAGAAGCGGCGGTTGACGGCGTTGATGCCGATAACAGTTCTAGAGGGGTGCTTGGCAATCTGATACAGAAGCCAGATGTGATACGCCACCATTACTACCAGTCCTGTCGGCACCAAAAGGTAGTCAAGAACTTGTTTCTCCATCACCACAACCACAACTAGCTAGGCTACGCCTAGACAAACTTTTTACCACTCGTTTCTTTGCTGTAAGCTCTTCAAAGACAAGAATGAAGGGAAAGAAAACCAATTATATATAAAGATATATATCTCTCTCTCTATATATATATATATAACCCCTCTGGTTCCTTACTATATATATTTCGCTATAAATGAGAGTTATTGACAATATACAGAGAGAGAAGCGAGAAGGGAGAAGGGAGAAGGGGGAAGGGGGGGGGGGGAGTCCAAGTATAAGACAGGTGTGTTAGTCTTGTGGACTTGATGATTTCAGCGGGGAGCTAGCATTTATAGCAAGCACAAAAACCAAACATGTACAACTACGTTTAATTTTCTGTTTCTGCACTAATTTCTTTTGTTTACCACCAAATTAAAAATAAAAATGATACTGTAGTAGTATTCTTTAAGTTAAAAACATAGTATTGACATTCAAATGATATTCCCAAATTTAAATAAAATTATAATAATATTTACATGCCCAAGCGTACACTACAACCTAGTCTACACCCCCTCAAGCTACAACCAAAACTAGTAGGAGCTTTCACAGAAAGTATACCCGAGCCGTCTGGATCAAAGTCAAACCTAAAAGGTAAGTGGAATACACGTCAGCATTTCTTGTTCTAGTACGATGATGATAACAATAGTAGTAGTAGTTGTAGTACTAGTACTCCATTAAGAATTAATGAGGGCAATAACTATTCCATTTGCTTTTCTGCCTTGCCCATTACATTAGGACGCCAATGGGAATATAGAAACCTACTCTGCATTAATCGATCCGGATCTAATAATTTTAAATCTGAATTTTTAAATGAAAACTTTTTATTTCAAATTTAAATGGAGTGAATCATTAATCACTACCACTACTCTACGACAGTAGATATTTTGTCTTCAAATTTTCTGCCCCCTTGTGTTCTTCCATTTAAATTTTGACACCTAGTCTATTATTTAATACTAATAATTTTAAAATTAAATAAAAGGACATGTGTCAAAATTTAAGTTGGGGGACATGAAATTTGGAGACAGAGGATCTGCTCTCCTAACTCTACTTGCTGATGGTTGAAATTCCAAGCAAAACAAATTTAACTACTCCCTCCGTTTCTAAAAGATTGTCGTTTTAGGAAGTAATTTTTGTTCCAAAAAGATTATCGTTTTGAGTTTATAAATACACATTAGCTATTTTATTCCTACTTTACCCTTATTTAAAGCTTTCTCCTATTTATAACTTTCTTCCCTTCCCAATGATTCTTATTCAATTCAATGCTATAATCCAAGTAGTAATTAGTTGAATAAGAAGTAATTGGTTGAATTGAATAAGAAACATTGGGAAGAAAATAATTGGCTGAGACAATTAATAAGGGTAGTATAGTATTTTCGCTAGGTATTAATTATATTCCTTAATATGTGTGCATTAACCTTAAACGACAATCTTTTAGGAACCAGATGGAGTATATTATTATTTTGTCTTTTTATATTATTTTTTATTTAATCTTTTAAATTTTATAAAATTCTTATTTTATCTCACATAATTTAAGTTGCTTGTGTCACCTGATGCTGGTCTAAGATGAAGTTGTGAACAACAATTAATTTCTCCATTTCCTTTAAAAAATTAAGTAGCCTGCTCATTATATTATGTTCACATGTAGTCTTACAATTTGGGACATGAAGTGACAATTGAATGAAAATTATATTTTATTTGTCGGAAAAGGTAAAAGAAATTTCAACTGTGCAATTTTTGAAGAAGCCATTTTCTTAGTGAAGTTAATGGAATTGAGCAAGTGATAAAATTTGAAAAGCTAGTAGTCAGCACACTGGTCTGCCCTGGTTATTCTAACAAGTCAGGTCTGCATCATGACTTTTAAACATGAACAAGCATTTGTGGTAAGTAAATTCAATGCATCCCCTAGGTGGAGTATGATGATCATCATGGAAGAATTAATTTGATACAGGCAATCCACCAATATAATTTAGGATAACTCTTGCCGGACAGGGAAATGGGACAGGAAAATTGGACAGGTTTAATTTTTTTTTTTTTTTTTGCAAACTCTTAAAAAATGTATAGTATTTATTTCAACAGAAATTTTTACAAAATATAGTGTTTTAGGTGTAATTTGGATACATATACAAAAATACTATATTTTGTAAAAATTTCTGTTGAAATAAATACTATACATTTTTTAAGAGTTTGCAAAAAAAAAAAAAAAAAAAAAAATTAAAAAACCTGTCCAATTTTCCTGTCAAACGCCTGTCCGCGTAGCATTACTCTATAATTTAACAACCCAACCCAACCCAACCCAACCCAACCCAACCCACGTTTTAAAAGCTGAAGCTGATGCTGATGCACCACTAAAGCCAATGCTCTAATTTGGATCCTGTCACAAATTATTATTAACTCGTTACAGGTTTAAGTCTCATCATATATGACAATAAGAATTCGGGTAAATATAATATCTTCAGCAGCTTTGAATAATGTTTTTGTATATGTAGTACTACTACTCCATATATACATACAAAAACAATTACTCCTACTATAGTGGAGTAGTAGTAATCTAATTCTATTGCTCAAGAAGTGCTCGAATTCAGTAGTGCTAACATTTGTAGCATATGTTAATTACATTCAGGACAATACCGGACTTGTCTCAAGACTCTAAAAAGTCCAACAGACATAATGACGACTGAACAAATAATTAATTACAGTCAATGCTGATTTGGAATGCAATTAATGCTGTTTGGAAGATTCAAAGAACAAGTCATATACCACCACCATTACTTGTTTGTTGAACAATTTAAAGATATATGGAGTATATAATTATTAAATATTTTTAATATACAAATCCAGTTGAAGTTATACAGCATTTCATGAAAGCAGACCGAATATTCAATGAGATTAACACCTAGCTCTTCCTTCACAAAAACATAAACACCAGCAAATAACAGTGCTCGATCAAACTTCTCAAAAGATCAAGTGCTGTGGTACTGAAAAAGCATCCAAATTGGAATTAAGAAGGGCATGCATGACGTATCATAGTAAGATATTAGTATAGCATAATGATCTTCTCTATTGGGATGATAAGTGAAATTTTGTATTTCAAAGGTTCTATTGATCAAACATGCAGAGTTCAAAGCTAAAGCACCAAAATACTACTATAAATCATGTTAGCTTTATAAGATTTGAATACGGCAAACAATCTCACAAAAATTAAAGAAGAACGGAAAAATAAATGACACACGATATATACTATGATTTATTTATATATCTCACACTCTACAATTTATAGATTCACACGCACCAAAAATAATTATATACTACTCCCTCCATCCCAAAATAATAGACGTTCTAGAGAGTTTCACAAAGATTAAGAATAGTTATAATTTTACTATTTTACCCTTAATTAATATTGCATCTTTTTCCTCCTGAATCTGATAATAGTGGTGGGGAAGGAAGGGTAGAGAGAGAAAACAAATGCCAAAATATTCTTGGGATTGTAGAATCGTCAGATATTTTGGGAGAAAAAAAATACCTTAAAACATCTATTATTTTGGGATGGAGGGAGTAGTAATTAGAAAACCCTAATTGTTAGTTAATTATAACATGGGTTCAAACCCTATCGTAGCACACACTGGTCTGACTTCGCTGAAGTACAAGCCAAATGCGATATAACACACATTGTAGTGTTCTCAACTCGCTCCTACTTGACTCACCAGATAGGTTCAGCAAGTTGAACATACATCACTAGCTAGCTAGGCATGCAGTCTCCAATACTCTCGAGTCTTGACCATGGTAATTGCAGACCATACCTTTTGGTATCTCTCCCTTGAGATGCAAAGTTGTGTATGGCGATTCACATATGTACTTGACTGCAAAAAAATGGCATGTTTTAAAGATATATAATGGAAATCTGGAAGATCATAAAATCCTACTGGAAGTTACAAGCAATCCTATATAACCAGACACTGAACAAATCAGAAAGAAGCAATGATTGTTTGTGTTAAGCTCACCTTGAAATGATTTCATCACTTGAATCAATTATGGATTATCGGTGTGTTAAGACATGAAGGTGCATGTCTGATTACTATCGAGGATAAATTATACTACAAGAACAAAAAAAGTGAAGCCCTAGAAAGAAGCAATAAATACAGCATAGAAAAAATCTCACCCTTGTACGTACGTACCAGGAACAACTTAACATGTAGACAAAAAAAAATTGAATTAAAGAACAAAAGATCTACATATGCAATGTAGATAGCTCACATGCATAACAACCAATGAACCAACAACAAATTAATACAAGTTATAAAAAGAATTGAAATACACATAAACACAACCTCATGCATGCATACATGCATATATGGCCATCAAATTGACCGTTCAGTTCAAAATGCATTTGAAACCGAAAAAATTGAATAAGATAGCATTGATCGATGATGTTCATTTCACACTTTGTAAGTCACCATTTCAACATAGACTACAGATAAGTTGGTTAAATTGTTACCGAAGATAAAGATAAAGAATATGCAAATGTGAAGATATATCCCCGATTGTTTCAGCTTTTTTTTTACAGCTTCTAACTTTCGGCTTTTGAGAAGCTACATGAGTATTGTTTGTTTCAGTTTTTAGGTCTAAAAACTACCAAAACTTAGAAATTGTGTATTAATGGATAAAAAAGTTGAAAGTTAAAATCACCCATTTAGATACTTCTCAAATCAACTTCTCCACTCTTAATAAAATAAAATTATATTATTTATATATATTACATATTATATAATATATACATAAATATTTATAGTAATGTAATCGTATTTATATTATATTTTTATATATGTAAATATATATATTTAATTATTTATTAGTATATATTTATACATAATTAAATATATATAATATGATTTATATTTTAAATATATATTTATTTATGTATATACAAATAAATATACTAATTAATATTTTGTTACCAGAATCTAGCTTATGAGATTACTAGTAATTGTCCCGTGAAAAATTAGAATAAATCTGAACTGTACTTGTAAATTCAAATTGAGTTCTATCTTATTAACAAACAATAGTTAACGACTTTAAAAATATCAGAATCAAAATCAACTTCCTAGAATCAAAAATAGAAGCTGAAAATAAAAAAGTGCAGACAAACAGGGCTATAATCCCTTAAGTTTATTCTATTCTATTTAGGACTATTCTGGTATTTTTATTATACATCATATATTGTTCCTGCCTCGCAGTTCAACGAACCAAGAAGCTTAATGTTAACATTTTTCACCTTTTCTTTTCTTTCCTTTTTCGGCCTACAGTTTTCTGTTTTCAGTTACCAAAGGCCCATGATATCGGTTTGGAAAGAAGGCTGGAATATCGTATACATTCAATATCTTTGTAACCAGGATTTACTTTCTTGCGGATTTTAATTTTAATTTTTTTGATAAAATAAATATGATTTAAATGTGATAAATCTAAAAATAACAAAAATTTTAAATATTAACTAATTCTAATAATGTTTACAAATTACAATGTTATCATTCTAAATCTCATCACTTAAAAATGTTCTAACATAACTTTATTATCAATAGTTTCAAATACATCATTTTTGATGTAGGAAACTAAACAATCATTCAACCATTTATCTTCCATTTCTATTTGAAGAGTAGATTTAACAATATGCATAGTTAAAAATATTCTCTCCACTGTGACAGTAGCAATCGGCAAAATAAAGTCAATTTCAACAACAAATAAAGCCGAGGATACGAATCAAGCTTATTCTTGTTAACCAACTTTTGAACAAGTTCACAAATTCCTTTTACATTATAAAATTTAAAGTCATTTTTCATATCTACAATATAAGTCCCAAGTTCATCAGACCCCTAAAGATCCTCATCTTAAAATTCCAATGGTTAAAATTTTAAAAATTGAATAAATCGTTCCTTGTCATCAAATGATGAGAAAGATTTACATGGATCAAGATACGCCGTACATGAGTGCACAAATTCAAATTTATAAAAGCATAATTTATATTTCCTGCCCTTACATATTCATTTTGACACATTTCTGCCCCTATAGTTACAAAATTTAAAAAAAATAAAACAAAAACTATAAAAAAAAAATGGATCCAGCATAGGCAGCTAGCTGCCTATGTTGCCCTTTGTATTTCTGTAAATAAGTACACTTAGAAGGGGTAAATAGGTGTAAAACTCAAAAGTGATCAACAATGGTTAATTTATAAATTTTACTACTGCAGATTATAATCAGACAGGTAACTCTTGTTTGTTTTAGTATATGTTTTTCGTCAGTTATAATCGGACAGATAACTCTTGTCTGTTTTAGTGTATCTTCAAGAACGAACTAAAACTAAATATGTAGAAAACAAATGTTGATGAAAGTAAAGAGCATAATAGAAATCACACCAAGATTTTTATGTGGTTCAGTCTCTAACTTATAGTCTAGTAGCTTAATCTACGTCAAATACCGATTAGTATTGGAGACATTTTTTTATTAAACTTAATACTCAATTAATTATAAATAAAAAAAACTCCATATTCAAAGTAGCTTTATATTAATGGACATCACTGCTACTTTACACCTCTGCAACCTTTTTTACCATTGAGACATTCGCACTTCTGCAACCTTGAAAGTTCTGTTTGAACAGACCCTATCCACTATTGATCCACAGTGCTTGAATTCAAAATTTATTACAAGGAATATTGAGTATGGACTGAATTTCCAACTACAAAAGAATTAATAATGATCGGTTGGAAATAGACTTTTATAGCTCTCTATAGAAGTATATATTTGCTGATGTATGCTTTCAATAAGAAGTAATATATAAGAGAAGGAACTAACGGCTATATATTCTTATCAGCAAGAAATTTTTAGCTGATTAATTTCTTTAGCCTCTGTTATTGACCAATAGATTTAAAAGATATATTAGCAAGAAAATCTCACATCACAGTTGAAATATCACATGTTTTCATCAACTTAAAGACCCAACAGATATAATATATTAGATACCATAAATATAATATCCTAGTCAAATCAAATTAGCTAAAATAAAGGAAAGACGAAGAATATATATCTGATAGAGTTTGATTTAATTCCAATAACAGATCAGTTTGCATATCAAAACAGTTTCCTTTTCCTTATAAGAATTCTTTTTAAATTATATTACATATTATTATAGAAGAAATTTTTTAGTAGGATTAAAGAAACTAATGGACTATAATTCTAAAATTCCGAATTAGGCTGGCTAATACATCAATATATAAAACATTTAAATTAGCCCAACCAATTAAAAACACAAGTCCATTAAATTTAATACAAACTCAATAATATTGTCATCATTAAAATTATAAAAGATACTATAAACCAACACCCTTAATATAGTTTCGCCCCTGCATTCATCAATACCAAATAAAAGCATACTCCTTTCATTTCAAAAATAAAAAATCTCCATTTAAATTTTGAGCCATTAAAAATTGACTTTATATATTTAGGACAAATTTACTTAGATATTAAAAGAACATACACATTACTATTACATTCGACATAAATTTAGTAGTTATATAAATTATTTTGTTCGTACAATATTACAAACTTCATTTGACTGCATTGGATTTGGGCCTAACAAGAATTTATCAACTTGGCACATCAAATTAAATACGTGGGATAGTCTTGTGACCCATAGGATAATGATCAAGATCAAGATCCCAAAAAAAATCTTCCACAAAGTGTTTTTCAATAATATGTAGCGCAAAAGTTATAAACTTTAGAGTTGTTATATTAAAATAATTAGTATTGAATAATACTAAAGACACAAATTATTATATAAATATTTTATAAACTGTTGATGTGGCTTACTCATCTCATTTTTTATGTGAAGCCGAAGACTACATTAAAGCAATTTGTTGATCAATATGCTGAGGTAGAGTATGTCACATTAACAGTTTATAAAATATTTGTAGAATAGTTTGTGTCTGTAACATTATTCATTATTATTTAGTGGTTGAACTAATAACTACATTTAGCTTCAAATAAACAACTTAACACAAAATGGATCAACCTAAACCAAATGAAACCTTTGACCAATGTTTAGGTTTTAGATGTTTTTTATTTTGGTCTGGATGCATATCAACGACATTTAGTTTGGTTGAAATAATCACACTTAAAACTCTACCCATATTCTTAACATCCTCTACATCTTTTTCTGTTTTTTTTTTGTAATAAGTTAAAAATTGAGTTAGAATATGTAACATTATGGTAACTCTTATGTTTTAGAAGTCATTAAATAAATAATTTATGACTTAATAGTTTATATTTTAGCCTTAAAACGGACATTAAAATCATAGTTGTTGTTTGTACTCAGTCCCTTAATATAAGATGTTCTATAGAAGTTTTTTTGTCCGTTTTAGAATTCTAAGTAAGCATTAATTGTTTAATTTCAAATATTACTCAAAGTAATAAATAGTATTATAACTTTAGTTCTCTTACTATTTTTTACCCAATAAA